>JAAGEH010000015.1:340167-382843 GCA_011751065.1 Lasiurus cinereus
ATATATATATATATATAATGTTTTTTTATTTAATCCTTTCTCCTGTATTTTGGATATTTTCTTGCTGTATTTGTGCCTCACATTTTAAGGTTGTCTGGATGTACATCATGATCAAATACTCAAACACAAGAGGTGGCTGTTTATGTCTCATAGCTATCTGAGCAAATGGCATGGGCTCTCAGTTTGCACCATTGTCATCTTATGTGACTGAAATAACTTGGTTCTATAGTGTGTATATTGGATAGTGATATGCGTTTGAATAAACATTATTCAATATTTATTTTCACTTATAGGATTTCCAACTTTGTGTATTTGCTCATTGATAATGGTTATGTTTATGCACATATAATGTACCATATATTATATATACATGTGATAGATGTTGCTCATCTATCATGCATTGTGAAATAGATGCCCTCCCTGAATGGCTCAGTTGATAGAGCATCATCCCATGCACCAAAAGGTCACCGATATGATTTCTGGTCAGGGTACATGCCCTATTGCAGGCTCATTCCCACTAGGAGGTGTGCAGGAGGCAGCCGATCAAGGATTTTATCTCATCATTGATGTTCCTGTCACTCTCTCTGTCTCCCTTCTCTCTCTGAAATCAATAAAAACACAGAAAATTTTTTAAAAGAGAAGCATCATAATCTTTTATGTAGAGAATGATGACTTTTATAACATAGATGTTAGCTCTTTGATTGTGTTCATTAGCTTCTGCACAGTGGTTGTTTCCTCCATATTAGCTATATGCTCCTGTAATGTGTCTGCTACCTGTATGTATCATAGCTTTTAACTCTTATAATGACATAGTTTGAGTGTTTAACAGGCTCAAACATAAATTCTGAGTAGTTATTCACCATGTTTATTTTAAATTAAGCACATGTCCACCTGAGTCTCCTTTACCATTGTCATCTTCTGGACCAAAGTCATTCATTATTTGCATGGTGATTTTTTAAGTATATATTACTAGAGAATTGGTACACAAAATTTGTGCATGGTGGAGTTGGTGGGGGGATGTCCCTTAGCCTAGCCTGCACCCTCTCCAATCCAGAACCCCTGCCTACTTGATCGCCCCTAACCACCTCTGCTTGCCAACCTGATTCCACTTAACTGTTCTCCCCTGCTGGCCTGATCACCCTAACTGCTCTCCCCTGCCAGCCTGATCCCCCTAACTACCTCTGCCTTGGCCCCTGCCACTTTGGCTTTGTCCAGAAGGACGTCTGGAGGGATGTCCAGAAGATGTCTGGTATAATTAGCATATTACTCTTTTATTAGTATAGATAACTATCTGAGTAAAAATTACACAATTGTTATTTTTATACCATGTCCATCTGCACCTTTATCATAATTGACAACTTATGTCCTGTAGATGTGTGAGGGTAATCTGCTATTGGACCAATGCCATATATTCTGATAATTTTTAAAAATCATCTGAGCAGTTTTCTGTTCTGTGTTTTTCCTGGTCTCCTGTATCAGTTCCCTCCTTCGTATGTGAATTGACTTATTCTCCATGATAGTCTAAACATACATAATTAATTTCTGTTTATATACTGTGTTCTAAGTTATATTATGGATTTCTACTTAAATGCTATCTTTGTTTGAAAATACATGAGCATTGTCTACTCTTATACTGGGGATTAATATTTTGTTCCCTGTATATTAGTTTGTATACCATGGGATTGCTATTACATGAGTTTTCTCTCCTTTGTTATCACTGTCTATTCTTATAACCTGGGTATTGGTTCATATTGCAGGATCTTCGTGGTCAAATGCTCAGACTCCTAGGTGGCTTCTTATGCATCATGGATGTTTGAGCATGTGCTATGGTGTTTTCTTTTGCAACACCACCATCTGCTTCTGGAACCAAGCAATTTATTGCTCTGTTTTAAATTCTTGTATCATGTCTGTCAGAAAAATCACAGCATATTGTCATTTATCAGTGTATTTAAGAGAACTGTTAGTGGAGCCAAAATGAATGGATTTTTGTCCTGAATTTAGGTCTGAGATCTTGTCCATATCAATTCACATCTCCATGCTGCTGCTGCTGCTGCTGCTTCTTCTTCTTCTTCTTCTTCTTCTTCTTCTTCTTCTTCTTCTTCTTCTTCTTCTCCTTCTTCTTCTTCTTCTTCTTTTGCAAACAGCAAAAATAACAACACATAAGTTATTGTAAAGATTGAGTTATTATACATAAATTTTTCAAATACTGCTTGACGTGCTGAGATATATGTGGTGATGACAATGATGGTGATGATGATACTATATAATTTGATTATGTATCATGATTGTCAGCTTAAATTCTGGGGTTCTCTAAGTGTGCACTATGGGAAAATCCTTAGTTACTTGTGATTGTGTTTAAAGAACCATGAAGTGAACATATGTCATGGGCTCTCCCTTCGAATCATTGCCATCTGTACTATTCTATTAGATCCTGCACTATCATTTTGTGCTCTTTTAACATATCTATCTTCCCTAATATCTTTGTTCATCTGCCTCTATTTTGCGGTTATCAGTTCATTTTCTTGGGATGTCTGGGTGAACATCACAGTAAAATGCTTAAACACCAATGGTAGTCATTCATGCATTATGACTGAGTTTCTGCCATGGTGTCTTCTCTAGCATTATTGTCATATGCTGGAGGCCTAAAGGAAATGTATTCATATATTTTATGCTTTATTCATATGCTCAGTTCATTTGACCATGTTCCATGGCATGTTGTTTGCTTTTGTATCACATCCATGTGTTTTTCCATTATAGGTTTTTGCTCATGCACCGTGGATGTCTAAGTATGCAGCATGCTTGGCTGCTCATACTCCATATTTCCTGAGAAGGAACTTTATTGCCTACTGCTTGCTGTGGAAATAATATTTTATACATCATGTATATCATTCTGTGCTTTATGGTAATTTGTTCCTATTTCATTGCTCTCTACTCTTCAGTCACTCCTGCCTTTTCCTGCACTGAGTCTAAAATTCCCAAATGACAGATGTCATTGGCTTGTCTGAATGTGCATCTGAGTCAAAATGCTCAAATGCCTATGGTTGTTAATTCATGTGCCTGGTTATTTAAGTATTACCATGATTTCACCTGTTTCACTATTACAATCCGCTCCTAAAACTAAAGGAATTTGTTATGTTTTAAAAATCACCAACTACATTCATTTCAGGAATCATAGTGGCATGCTCCTGTGTCATCACTTTCAATTCATGTCATGTGGTTGGGTGGGTAAGCATCATAGTCAAGTGCTCAAATACTAGTTGTGGCTATTAATGTAACACGATCATCTGTGTATTTGATGCCAAGTCTCCTTTTTTTCTTTTTTCTTTTCAAATTCATGAGGACTGTGTTGTAGACAAGGTCCCAAATGTTCTGCAAGCAAAAACATTTTATTATCTAGTAAATACTAAGATTTCCAAGAGTGGGGCATAATTATTTTGCAAGGGCACTGGAATATAAGCCTGGTTTTTCATGCAAGTTCTGGATCATCAAATTGTCCTCTAATTTTTTTTTTCTTGTATCACTCTGTGTGAGAAACTTCTAAGTTATTTATTTATTTTTTTATTTATTTACTTTTTTGTTGTTGTTTCAAAAAATGGGAATTTTATTCAAGATTTTGGTGGAATGTTAGGGAAAAGGTTTAACATTGCAAAGCAAATTGAAACTATTATCTTCCAATTATTATTATTTTTCTTTCTTTCTTTCTTTTTTATTTATTCCCCTATTGCCCTCCCCACCCCCCAGCATATGCCCTCATCCGTCTCCCCCCTCATCCTCCCCCTTGCCCTGTATCCACTGGCTATGCCTACACACACATGCATACAAGTCCTTCCGTTGATCTCCTATAGGCCCCTCCTCCCCAACTTCTCCTGCCCTCCCACTGTAGCACACAGTCTGTTCATTGCTTCTTTATTTACTTATTTGTCCTGTTAAACAATTCCCCTTCATATTTTTATCCTCCCACTATGGCAACCATCAGTTAATTCTCTATTTTTGTGAGTGAGGTGTTCTTTGGCATACCTGATATCAATCTACTCATGGACAAAACTATTCACCCTGTACCATAGCCTTTTTGTAAAGCATAGTATCCGAGTACCACATGTCATAAGCAGTGAACATGGTTTTCACCTCAGAAAACACTTTTTGTACCACAACCAATGTCTCTCAGTTTCTGTGTCATGTCAATACAGTGTAGAGTATTTTTCTTCATTTGTGTACATCATGATCAAATGATCAAATACCACTGATGGCTTTTATCAACTGCTATTGCCTGAACCTGTTCCAGAGTATCTCTCTATGCACCTTTGCCATCTGCATCTAAAACAATCTTTCATATACTGAGATGTTTTGATTATGTACCATAATCCATTTGTGATGTCTCCACTCATGGTTATTTTTTACTGTAACTTGTCTCTTGGTTCTAAATGTGTGTTGATTTATTATGCACGATTATATGAATGTGCATGAGGCATTCTGCCCTTTTACTGTTTGAAATTTTACTACAATCTTCTGTTCATTTTTTGTGTGTGTGAAAATGCACCATCATTGTCTGGTTTGTACTAAGAATGGACATTTCTGTACCATAAATATCATTTTATGCACCATGATTATTTGTTATTTCAATTTCTTGGCTTCCTCCTTCGTCTTCAGTACCTGCTCCTATACACTGGATGTCAGCTCATGTTGCAGGACTTTCTGAGTGTGCATCGTAGTCAAATGCTCAGACTCCTGTGGTGGCTGCTCATGCACCACGGATGTTTGAGCATGTGCTATGGTGTCTACATTTTCTACATTGCCGTCTACTTCTGGACCAAAGCCATTTGTTCCTGTACTCTTGTGTTTTTAATCTTGTACCACATCCAACTGAGGAAGCATTGCACCGTCAGTGTATATACACAGTGATGACTCTGAAGTTGGAGTATTTGTACTTAATATAAGTTCTGTCATTTAATAGTTTGGTGTCCTTCCAGCAAGTCATTTCACCCCTTTGTGTCTCTGTTTACTCAATTGCAAAATGATAAATGATAATAATACCTACCTCAAAAGGTTGTTGTGTGGATTCAGCATTAAATGTAAAATGCTTAGATTAGTGGTTGGCACATGGTGAATGCTAAGTATATTACATTACTATGTCTCTTCTTTATTATGATTGTCAGCTTGCTTCTGGTTGTACATCTCAGGCACATGCTAAATTGGTGGTGATAGCTGTCTTTTCAATATGTGCATCTGATATTATGCCTTGATTTCTCATTTTTCAATAATATATTCTTTCAAGAAAGCCCATTCATTGTGGTGTGTTCTTCATTACTGATCAAACCTAGAGCAAGAATAGCACAATAGATGACTACTGTGCCATTTTCACATATACCTGTATCATAATTGATAGATTGTGTTTCAAGGTATATTGATATATATATATATTATGTTCAAATACTCAAACACCAATGAGATATAGTATATGTATATTTGCATTTTATGGAGTTGTCTCTGCATTATGGGTCTCTGAGCATAGATCATGGTGTATCCCACCATTGCTATATAATAACTTGTTTTTTTTATCATAAAGCAAGTAATTCCTCATTGTATTGTGGCTTTTTGATAATATATTGTGACTATCTGTGCAATTTCCACTATGTGATTGTTTCCTTTGTATCATTCTGTTGTCTCTTACATATAGGTATTGGTTCATTTTCCCTGTTGGGGTTGTACTATAGATTTCTACTCATGCACTATGATTCTTTGAAAATGCAGTCATTGTTTACTTCAGAATTGATATAAAGTGATGTTAGACTGTGATGAACAAGTCACTTTCTACCTTCCTGCTTTAGTTTCCTTGATCCTAAAATAATACAAAAATACCTACCTGATATGCTTGTTTTGAAAATAAAATAGTTTTTGCATGTAAAGTTCCTAGTTCCTCGGTAATGTGGTAGTGAGATTGCCATTTTCCATGTTATAGAAAAAAATTATGTAGCTATTTTACTTCATTTTGAATTCCCTTTCCATACTTTCCCATTGCTGCTGATGGTTTCTGTATTAACTCTTGCCTCTGTATCCAGGATGTTAGCATATATTGTGAAGTTATTAGATTGTATGTTAGAAGCTTAAATACCAGTGATGTTTGTTCATATCCCATTGCTATTTGAGCATATACTGTGCTGTTTTCTTTTTCATTGTTTCCATCTGCTTTTCCTCCAAATCATTGTCACTGTATTATGTTTTATTATATCATATCATAAAATATGAACAAGCTCTAAGTCATGTTTTTCAGTTCAAGTTTTTTATCATAAACCATGCTCTCCTGTGCATACTACATATCATATATCACAATTTTCTTAGCATGGACCATTATAGTTTGATCCTGTACTGTGAATGTCATTTTCTGTATCCTGGGACATGCATTAACTTATGCATGCTTTTTTTCAAAATCTACACTGAGGTGTTCTTCTCTCCCATCACTTGTCTTCTCCTATACTGTCTATCTATATCATGGCTAAGAGTTCATTTTGCGGAGTTGTCTCTGCTCTGTTCCTTTATATAGAAATTTCTGCCTGCACTTGGGCCATATAGATCTGCTCTTTAATCAGTGCTATCTCCTCCTATATAATGGTTGTAAGGTTAAGTAGCAAGGCTTTTATTATGCATCTAGTCAAATGCTCAGATTCCAATAATACCTCTTCATCATATGCTGTGGTCATTTGGGCATGTACCATGGGATCTCCATTTGCATTAATTCCTTTAGCTCCTGGACCAAAGCCATTAAAAAAAATATTTCCACACTGGTGTATCTCAGTGGTTAAGCATCGACCTATGAACCAGGAGGTCATAGTTTGATTCCAGGTCAGGGCACATGCCTGGGTTGTGGGCTTGATCCCCAGTGGGGGTGTATAGGAGGCAGACAATCGATGATTCTCTCTTATCATTGATGTTTTTATATATCTCTCTCCTTCTCTGAAAGCAATAAAAATATTTTTTAAAAAATATCATGCTCTAAGTCTTTATCATATAACAGACCATTCATGAATACATCTGTACTTTGTCCATTTATTCCTGCACCATGGCTGCTTTTTCCTATTTCATAAATTTCAATTCATATTCTGAGATTGTTCGATATGCATCATGGTTAAATTCTCAAAACCCATTGGTGGGTATTCATATGCCTTTTTGAACTATGCCTAGTTGTTCCCTATTATACTATTACCCTCTATTTTGGGAACAAAGTCATTTCTTTCCATACTTTGTGTATGTTTCATTTGTGCAACACATATACTTCAATAAGCAGAAACAGTATCATTTCTTTATGTTTTCCCACTTTTTCAGTTTTATTAAAATACTAGAGGCTTGAATTCGTGCACAGGTGGGGTCCAAAGGCCTGGATTGTGATCTGGTTTTTAGACCTGGCCAGAAATCAGAGCCAATTGGAGCCTGTTAGCTAGGGAGAGGCCTCGGGGGAGGGACCAGCCAGGAAGACAAACCACAGGAGGTTAGCTGGCTGGCTGGGGGCAGGAACTGGCTGGCGCGGGGGGGTTGTGGGGGGAGACAGTGGGAGGTTGGCTGGTCGCAGGAGGTTGGCTGTGGGAGCACACTGACCACCAGAGGGCAGTTCCTGCATTGAGCATCTGCCCCTTGGTGGTCAGTGTGCATCATAGCAACTGGTCAACTGGTCATTTTGGTCATTTGGTCGTAAAGGTCACTTAGGCTTTTACATATATACTAGAGGCCCATTTCATGAAGTTTCATGCTATAGGCCTTCCTTCCCCTGGCTGCCAGCACCAGTTTTCCTCTGGCACCCAGGACCCAGGCCTTCACTCCAGCCATAGCAGAGAAGCCAAGCCTTGAGGCTTCTCCACTCTGGCCACAGTGAGGCTTGTCTTCTCTGCTCTGGCTGCAGTGGAGAAGCCAAGCCTCTTCAGTCTTCAGTCATCTTCAGTCTTCAGTCTTCAGTCTTTGCTCAGGCTGGAGCCTTCAGTCTTCGCTCTGTGACTGTTTATGCAAACGAACCCAACATCTTTGTTGGATTAATTTGTATACTCCCTCCTGATTGGCTGGTGGGAATCACAAAGGCATGGTCAATTTGCATATTTCTCTGTTATTAGTGTAGATAGATAACTGATATACAGTACTGTAAGTTTAAAGTGCACAGCATAATGACTTGACTTACATATAGTGTGAAATGATTAGCACTCTAAGTTTGGTAACATACGTAATTTCATATAGTTATTTTTAAAAATGTTTTTTTTCTTATGATGAGAACTTTTATGATTGACTCTCTTACCAACTTTCAAATGTACTAATCAGCAGTGTTAACCATAGTCATCATGTTGTATGTTATATCCCCAGTACTTATTTATCTTATAACTGGACATGTGTATCTTCTTCTAATTCTCTACCTACCCACCCCACACCTCTCATAGCCACAAATATGATATTTTTTAAATTTGGTTGTTTTTTTCTGGGGGGATTCCACATATAAGTAAGATCATACAAAGATTTTCTTTCTCTGTCTGGCTTATTTCATTCAGCTTAGTGTCCTCAAAGTCCATCCATGATGTTCCAATGGAATAATTTTCTTCTTTTATGGCTGCATAGTATGCCATTTTGTATATATAATATATTTTCCATATGCATTCATCTGTTGATGAACACTTAGATTGTTTCCATGTTTGGATATTATAAATAATATTGCCATGAACACAGGGGTACAAATATCTCTTTGACATAGTGATTTCATTTCCTTCAGATATATACCCAGAGGTGGAATTGCTGGGTCATATAGTAGTTCTATTTTTAATTTCATACTCTTTTCCATAGTGGCTATACCAGTTAACATGTCCATCAACAGTGTACAAGGGTTCCCTTTGCTCCATATCCTCTCTTGTATTTTTTATAATAGCCATTCTAACAGGCATGAAGTGGTTTCTCTCTCTTTAAAAATTTTATTTTTCAATTATGGTTTACCATTTCCTTATTTCTTAAGTTGTAAGGATGTACTTATTTACTATGCTTATCTGTGTTTGAACCATACTTGTTTACACTAGTACTGAGAATGAAGTATTATAAGCATTAGATAATTGGCTCATGTAATATGATTACCTACTCTTTTATCATTATTCTGCTTTGCTTTTCATGTCCAAATATCTACTGTTTCATGCCTTTCAATACATGTTGCTGGATTGTTTATTCATCATGACCAGTAGCACAAAATTAAGTAGTTTATGCATCATGGATTCTTGAACATGTACCAGTGTAATCTTTTTCATTGTTGTGCCTGCTCCTTGAATCACTGTTTCAATATTTTTAATCATATGCAATATCTGCCTGAAAATCACTATTCTATAGTTATATGTTCCAGCGTTATTACATTTTCCATGGTTAAAATGACTTCATACTATTAGTGGTAATATTGTGAATTCTTTCCTTCACTATGGCTGTCTACTTATTTACCATTGCCACCTCAGCATACATCCTGCCTGAGTGCTCTTGGAATATTGATTTCTGTTCATACATAATGGTTGTCAACTTATGCATGTGGACATCTAATCCTTTGTGGGCATGGTTGTCTGAGCATGTGCAGATTGTTAGTTCATAATTGGGTTCTGATTATCATGGCAGACCACATGTGGTTCTATGTCTAAGCTCTTAGTAATGTTTATTTATCCACTGTAGCAATCTTGTGTAGACAATTCACTATGGCAGATGAGCACTCATACTAATTATATGCTCCTATACATATTTACTCTCTTTGAGCATTTCTGGGGTCGATAACATTTTCTGTTTTAACAAGTATTGAGACCATCAGCGAAAGTCACTCAGTCTTCTTGGGTGAACACTTATCTTTCCGGATTATATATTCTAACTAGAGGCTGGATGCATAACATTTGTGCACTCAGGGGGGAGGAGTCCTCAGCCCAGCCTGTGCTCTCTCACAGTCTGGGAGCCCTCAGGAGCGGGGCTAAGCCAGCAGCCAGACATCTTTAGGGCTACCGTGTAGGTGGGAGAGGCTCCTGCCAAGGCCACTATGCTTGCCAGCATGAGTGCAGCTCAGGGCTTCTGGCTGAGCAGCGTTTCCCCTGTGAGAGCGCACTGACCACCACGGGGCAGCTCCTGTGTTGAGTGTCTGCCCCCTGGTGGTCAGTGCACATCATCTCAACCATTCGTTTTGCTGTTCAGTCGACCTGCATATTTGCCTTCTATTACATAAGATTTGTGCACATGTTAATATAACATGCACATTTGTCCAATATGAAAGATTTAAAAAGGTAATTTTTTGCTATTCAATGACAAATTTATTTTGATATTATAAAAATTCTTTCCTCATGTTCCAAATATTATCATAAAACATATTCTTATTGGAAAGTGTTTTCTTAACCTGTATGATATTCAGATGGATCAATGACCATTATTTATTTCACCATTTTCTTAATAGGCACATTTAAGTTACTTTTAAAATTTTACTAATATAGTGTTATATTGTGATAAATATCTTTGAAATGATTTTTTTGCATCTATGTTTTTTTTTCTGTTTAGTGGGTTTCTAGAAATAGAGTTACAGAGACAGAACATTTTTGTAGGCTTTTTATTTATGTTGCCAGATTTTTTTCTAGGAAGGTTGCACAGATTTATGCTCTCATTAGCGTGTGTGTGTGTGTGTGTGTGTGTGTGTGTGTGTGTAGATAGATAGATAGATAGATAGATAGATATGGAATTTCTCTCTTGTTCTATCATCAACAAAATTGTTTAGCATTTTTAAAAGCTTTTGTTTGTTTGATAAGTAAAGTAATGCTTTAGTTACATTTCTTGAATTAATGTTAAGACTAACATTTTAAACAAGTGCATCATTATAATAAATGTTATGAAATTTTTAGCATTTAACTGTGCATAGAACTTATTTTTCTGAATTTTAACTTAAAATATGAGCTATACATACATATAAATATAATATAATAAAGCACACTGTCAAACTGAAAAGCTTCTTCACAAAAGAAGAAACCATCAACAAAACAAAAAGGCGACCAACCAAATGGGAGAAGATATAGCCAAAATATATAAAGAATTCATACAACTTAATACCAAACAAACAATCCCTTTTAAAAATGGGCAGAGAACCTGAACAGATACTTCTCTCAAGAATAAATACAGATATATGAAAAAATGCTCAACTTCATTAGATAGTAGGGAAATGAAATCAAAACTACAATGAGATACCATCTCACACCTGTTAGAATGGCTCTTATGAATAAAACAAGTAATAACAAGTGTTGGAAACGTGGAGAAAAAAGAACCCTCATTCACTGCTGGTATGAATGTAAACTGGTACAGCCACTATGGAAAACACTGTGGAGGCTCCTCAAAAAGTTAAGAATAGACTTGATTTAGCATCTGCCTCAATGTGCCCTGTTATATCTGCAATGATTGATCATTTAACCAAGATGTCACAGTGATTTAAAAAATATATATAACAAGATACTTATAAGAGAATAAAATAATAGAGTCACCCTATGACCCAGCAACCCCCTTTCTGGGTTTCTACCTCAAAATTTGAAACCATTTATTTGCAAATATATATACACCCCTATGTTCATTGTAGCATTATTCATGATGGCCAAAACATGAAAACAACCAGTGTCCTTTGACAGATGATTAGATAAAAAGATGTGGAACATATATACAATGGAATACTACTGTGCCATAAGTAAAGATTAAATACTGCCATTTGCAACAACATGGATGGCTCTTGAGAATATCATGCTAATTGATATAAGTCAAATAGAAAAAGTCAAGAATCATGATTTTACTCATACATGGGGTATAAAACTGAAAACAACAAATGAACAAACAAATAAAACTCACAAACACAAACAACAGAATGGTGGTTATCAGAGGTAAAGGGCTGGGAGGCAGTAAAGGGTAAAAGGGTCCAAATATATGGTGATGGAATCAGATTTGATTTTCGGTGGTGGGCACACAATGCAACATACATATGATGTAACAGACTTGTACACTTAAAAACCTATATAATCTTATTAACCACTAGAGGCCTGGTGCACGGATCCATGTACCAGTGAGGTCCCTCAGCCTGGCCTGCACCCTCCCACAATCCAGGACCCTTTGGGGGATGTCAGACTGCTGGTTTTGGCCTGATCACTGTAGCCCCTGGCATCCCCCAAGGGATGTATTAGTGTGTCAAATTGCAGGTGCCCAGGGAGGTGGGAGAGATGCCACACCGCTCCTGCTCATCCTGGCCCCACTGTGCCTGCAGTCACTGCTCAGTAGCACTGCTGTGGAGGCGGGAGAGGCTCTTGCCACTGTAGCTGCGCTCACCAGCCCTGAGCCCAGCTTATGGCTGAGTTGTGCTCTCCCTATGGGAGTGCACTGACCACCAGGGAGCAGCTCTTGCATTGAGTGTCTGCCCCCTGGTGGTCAGTGTGTGTCATAGCGACCAGTTGCTTAGAGTTATATATATATGGATATGTTCTAGTAAGACATACACTTTACTTTCCAAAGTCTTTTTATTTCCAGAAGTAGTGTTTGGTTCTTTTTCAAGTCTCCTAGCTTACTGTTCATAATTCCTTGTTCTCTGTAGACATTTTACATTTTTGTGGAAACCATAGTTCTTATATTATCTGTGTCTGAAAATTCAACATGTGAAGTGTGTGGTTTGGTTTCTAGTCTACTTGTTTTTTCTCACAGTGGCTAGGTTCCTCGTGTTCTTGGTTATTTTTGGATACTGATTGATGCCTTTGAAAATGTTGTTTATGTAGGTTCTACAAAGCCAAATATGAAGATACTATCTTCCAGAAATTATTCATATTTATTTCATTAGGTCATCTTGGGCATGCTTTGTACTCACTTTAAACTAAATTCATGACTTGAGGGTTCTGGGACCAAACAATAATCTGAATTTAGATTGCAAACCTGAGAGACAAGCCCGCCTATGGTTTAAAATCTTTGGTGAGTAGAGTCTGTCTTTCTGTTTTTATTTGTCCATTTTCAGTTGAAACTGAAGAAATTCTCCTGCATGCCAATGGGATTGGATACATACTCAATTATGATTGATTAATACCCTGAAATTGTAGCTCTTGGAGTATCTGAGCTCATGTGAGTGTCTCTCTATGTGTATATATACATCTGTATGTTGTCAGAATCCCTATTATTGAAAATACAAAGCTTTGGTTTATGTCTGCTACAACTTAATTTTTAAATCTGTTTTACCTCAGGTTATTGTTTTTATTTTCTTGAGGTTTTTTCTATTTTGATTAACTACTAAGTCATTGAAAAGTATCAGTTTATTAATGTATCCATCTGTCCAGCTCTGGGTTTATTCCTCCAAAAGAATGTTTTGTTTTATAGTTTTACCTCTTTATAACTTTTCTTGAGATGGTGTTTAAAAAGAAGTAGTATTATGTGCTATTTAGAGAGCAATTGTCAACTTACATATATTTTAGTTTTATTAACTATGATGTTTGAATTTCTCAGGGTGCCTTGGGCCTGCCTCTGAGTCCTCTTTAAGAATAAAGTTTGGTTCAATGGATAGAACTTCTGCCTGCGGACTAAAGGGTCCCAGGTTTGATTCCAGTCAAGGGCACATGCCCAGGTTGTGAGCTCTGTTCCCAGTAGGGGGTGTGCGAGAGGCACCTGATCAATGATTCTCTCTCATCATTGATGTTTCTACTTCTCTCTCCCTCCCCTTTCCTCTCTGAAATTAATAAAAATATTTTTAAAAAGAATAAGGAAAAGGAGGAGACATTGATATAAAGAATAAAATGATAATAAATATGAACCTGTCAATAATAGCTTTAAATGTAAATGGCTTAAAAGCCCCAATCAAAGACATAGGGTAGCTGAATGGACAAGAAAACAAAACAATGTTTTCTATAAGAGACCCAACTCAGAACAAAAGACACAGGCAAACTAAAAGTAAAGATATGGAAAATATATTTTATGCAATAAAAAGCTGGGATAGCTATACTTATATGACAAAATAAACATTAAGCAAAGGCTATAATAAGAGACAAGGAAGGACACTACATAATGATAATGGGATCAAACCAGTAAGAGGATATAACCCTTGTAAACATGCTGTCAACCTAGGAGCACCTAAATATATAAAGCATATTTGTATGGACCTAAAGGGAGAGATCAACAGTAATACAGTCATAGTAGGTGATATTAATATACCACTAACATTAATTGATAGATCTTCTGGACAGAAAATTAACAAGGAAATATTGGTCTTAATCTACACACTTTATCTGATTGATTTAATAGATATTGTCAAAGGATTTCACCCCAAAGTAGCAGAATATACATTTTTTTTCAAGTCCAAATAGTACAGTTTCTATGATAAACCATGTGTTAGGACACAAAATAAGTACCAGTAAATTTAAGAAGATTGAAATCATATCAAGCATTTTCTCTAACTGTAATGCTATGAAACCAGAAATTATTTTTTAAAAAAAACTTAAAAATACAAACACATGGAAGCTAAATAATATGTTACTAATAATGAATGGATGGCAGTGAAATCAAGGAAGAAATCAAAAGATACCTTTAAACAAATGAAAATGAATACATAGCTATCAAAAAAAATTTGTGGGACACAGCAGAAGCAGTCCTAAGACAGACATTTATAACATTACTAGAGGCCCAATGCATAAATTTGTGTACTGGTGGGGTCCCTTAGCCTGGCTGACAATCAAGGCTTATTAGGAGACCAGCTGCCTGGATGGAGAGGCTATAGGAGGTTGGCTGGCTGGTGGGAGTGGGGGGTGTGGGCATGTGGAGGGGTCATGTGAGGTTGGTCGGCCCAGGGGGATAGGGCTAACAGGAGGTTGGACAGCCGGTCCCCCAATCAGGCCGATCAAGGAGGCCAACCAGGTGGGTGGGGGAGTGGCCATAGGAGGTTGGCTGTGGGAATAGTGCACCGACCATCAGGAGGAAGCTCCTATATTGAGTATCTGTCTCCTTGTGGTCAGTATGCATCATAGTGACTGGTCAACTGGTATTCCAGTCGTTCTGGTCATTTGGCTGTAAAGGTCGCTTAGGCATATATATATGAAACAACAAAATTTTCAAATAAACATTGTAATCCTACACTTAATTGTACAAGAAAAAGAACAATAAACCAATAAACAAATTCCAATGTGAGTAGAAGAAAATAAATAAGAAAAGTCAGAGCAGAAATAAACAAAAGAGTGTCTAATAAAAATACAAAGATTGATTCTTTGAGCCCAGCCAGTGTACCTCAGTGATTGAGTGTCCACCCATGAACCAAGAAGTCTCTGGTTTGATGCCTGGTCCAGGCACATGCCTGGGTTGCAGGCTCAATCCCCAGTAAGGTGTGTGCAGAAGGCAGCCAATTGATGATGTTTCTCTCTCATTGATGTTTCTCTCTATTCCTCTCTTTTCCTCTCTCTGTAAAAATCAATATAAACATAATTAAAAAAATAAAAAAGAGTTGGTTTTCTGAAACAATAGAAAAGATTGACAAATCTTTAACCAGATTCATCAAGAAAAAAGAGAAAGAATCTAAATAAATAAAGTCAGAAAGGAAAGAGAAAAAGTAACAACTGACACCATAGAAATACAAAGGATATGAGAAAATATTACGAACACAACTATATACCAACAAATTGGACAATCTGGAAGAAATGGATAAATTCCTAGAAACATACCATCCCCCAAAACTGAATCAAGAAGAAACAGAAAATTTGAACACACTGAGTACAATGAATGAAACTGAAGCAATAATCAAAATGATCCCAACAAAGAAAAATCTTAGACCAAATGGCTTCACAGGTGAAGTTTACCAAACATTTAAAATGGTAACACCTATCCTTCTGAAATTATTCCTAAAAATTCAAAAAGCGGGAAGACTCCCAATCTCATTGTAGGAGGCCAGGGATTATTCTAATGCCAAAACCAGTTAAAGACACTACAAAGAAAGAAAATTACAGGCAAATATTGCTGATGAACATAGATGTAAAAATCCTCAACAAACTATTAGCAAATCATATTCATCAATACATTAGAAATATTATGCACCATGATCAGTAGGATTTATTTTGGAATGCAAGGTTTGTATAATATCCATAAGTCAATTAATGTGATATACCACATAAAATGAGGAATAAGAATCATATGATCATATCAATACAGAAAAAGCATTTGATAAAATCCAGCACCTACTTTGTCACAACGAGTTTGCTGCCAGAACACAGATGTGAAAACCACCATTAACTAAAACCCAAGATAGGAAAGAAAAAGACTCGTTGTCATTGGACATGTAGATTCTGGCAAGTCTACCACTACTGGCCATCTAATCTACAAATGTGGTGGGATCGACAAAAGAACCATGGAGAAATTTGAGAAGGGGACTGCTGAAATGGGGAAGGGCTCCTTCAAGTATGCCTGGATCTTGGATAAACAGAAAGCTGAATGGGAGCGAGGTATCACCATTGATATCTCCCTGTGGAAATTCGAGACCAGCAAGTATTATGTGACCATCATTGATACCCCAGGGCACAGAGACTTCATCAAAAAACATCACTACAGGCACATCTCAGGCTGATTGTGTTGTCCTGATTGTTGCTGCTGGTGTTGGTGAATCTGAAGCAACCATCTCCAAGAACGGACAGACCTGTGAGCATGCCCTTCTGGCCTACACACTGGGTGTGAAACAGCTGATTGTTGGTGTTAACAAAATGGATTCCACTGAGCCACCCTACAGCCAGAAAAGATATGAGAAAAGTGTTAAAGAAGTCAGCACCTACATTAAGGAAATTGGCTACAACCCTGACACAGTAGCATTTGTGCTAATTTCTGGTTGGAATGGTGACAACATGCTGGAGCCAAGTGCTAATATGCCTTGGTTCAAGGGTTGGAAGGTCACCCATAAAGATGGCAATGAAAGTAGAACCACACTGCTTGAAGCTCTGGATTGCATCCTGCTACCAACTCGTCCAACTGACAAGCCCCTGAGTCTGCCCCTCCAGGATGTCTACAAATTTTGGTGGTATTGGTACTGTCCCTAAGGGCAGAGTGGAGACTGGTGTTCTCAAGCCCGGCATGGTGGTCACCTTTGCTCCAGTCAATGTTACAACTGAAGTAAAGTCTGTTGAAATGCACTGTGAAGCTTTGAGTGAAGCTCTTCCTGGGGACAAAGTGGGCTTCAACATCAAGAACATGTCTGTCAAAGATGTTCGCCATGGCAATGTGGCTGGTGACAGTAAAAATGGTCCACCAATGGAAGCAGCTGGCTTCACAGCTCAGGTGATTATCTTGAACCACCCAGGCCAGATCAGTGCTGGTTATGCACCTGTGCTGGATGGTCACACAGCTCACATTGCTTTCAAATTTGCTGAGCTGAAGGAGAAGATTGATTGTCATCTGGGAAAAATCTGGAAGATGGCCCCAAGTTTTTGAAATCTGGTGATGTTGCCATCGTTGATATGATTCCTGGCAAGCCCATGTGTGTTGAGAGCTTCAATGACTACCCTCCTCTGGGCTGTTTCGCTGTCTGTGACATGAGACAGACAGTTGCTGTGAGTGTCATTAAAACAGGGGACAAGAAGGCAGCTGGAGCTGGCAAAGTCACCAAGTCTGCCCAGAAAGCTCAGAAGGCTAAAAGAATATGATTGCCAACACCTGCCACCCAGTCTTAAGCAGTGGTGGAAGAATGGTCTCAGAACTGTGTGTCTCAATTGGCCATTTAAGTTTAATAGTAAAAGACTGGTTAATAATTACAATGCATTTGTAAAACCTTCAGAAGGAAAGGAAAATGTTTTGTGTACCATTTGGTTCTTTTGTGTGTGTGGCAGTTTTTAAGTTAATGGTTTTTTAAAATCAGTACTTTTTAATGGAAACAACATGACCAAAAATCTGTCACAGAATTTTGAGACCCATTAAAATAACAAAGTTTAATGAGAAACCTGTGTGTTCTTGTAGTCAATAATGTAATTTTCTGTTATAGTACTACTTAGGTAAAAGACTTCAGAGTTGCCCATGACCTATTTCCAGTGTTATATCTGCTGATACTTTACAATTGGATAGTTCTGTTAACATTTTTTTCTGGGTGGGAATTTTTTTGTGTGGGATTTTTCCCCCACTGAATCATCTGTCTCTTCATGGTAAAATCTGTGAGAAAGGGGGTCTGTTGGTGTAACACTAAATAGGTTAGGACAGGTAAGCAGAGTAACTTTGTGTTTGTAAGCTAGTTTCTAAAGGCTGAATTCTATAAAGGCCACATGTTAACAAAATTTGTAGTTACATCAATATTGAGTAAATTTGTTGGTATGTCAAATTGTAGTTTTCCAGTCTTACTGGAATGTGAATTCACATTTACAAATGCTGAGGTAGTTTAAGAACTTTAAGTGAAGTTTGAATAGTACTGAGCACTGTTTTGCTGCAGTTACTGTATCCAAATTCTAGGAAAAATAAATTGATGATGGAAAAAATAAAAATAAATAAAATCAAGCACCCATTTATGATAAAGAAAACTCTCAGCAAAGTGGAGAGTGAATTTATCTCAACATAATAAAGGCCATATATGACAAACTCACAGCTAACAGTGCACTGAAGCCGGGAAAACTAAAACCATTTCCCTTAAGATCAGGAACAAGACAAAGATGTCCACTTTCACCACTCTTATTCTACAGAGTTCTGAAAGTTTTAGCCACAGCAATCAGACAAAAAGAAGAAATAAAGGCTTCCAGGTTAGAAAGGAAGAAGTAAAATTATCATTATTTGCAGATGAGGTGATACTGTATATAAAGAACCCTAAAGATTCCACCAAGGAAAATACTGGGACTAATAATAAATTCAGTAAAGTGGCAGAATACAAAATAAATATCCAGAAATAAGTTGCATTTTTATGCAGCAATAATGAACTACCAACAAGGGAAACAAAGAAAACAATCACTTTTTAAATTGCATTAAAAATACTAGGAATAAATTTAACCAAGGAGGTAAAAGACCTGTACTCAGAAAATTATAAGACACTGAAGAAATTGAAGAAGGTACAAATAAATGGAAACATATATCATACTCATGAATAGGAAGATTAACATTGTTAAAATGTCCATACTACACAAAGTGATCTATAGATTCAGTGCATTTTTATTAAGATAACAATGGCATATTATAAGAACAAGAACAAATGACCCCAAAATTTATATTGAATCACATAAAAACTTGAATAATCACACCAATCTTGAGAAAAAAGAACAAAGTTGTAAGAATCATACTACCTAATATCAAACTGTAGTACAAGGCCATCATAATAAAAACATCATTACATAGGCATAAAAACAAACTTATAGATCAATGAAATGGAATAGAGTCCAGAAATAAACCTACCCCTTTATGGTCAATTAATATTTTGACCAAAAATGCAAGGACACACAATAGGGTAAAGACAGTCTATTCAATAAATGGTACTGGGAAAATTGGACAGATACAGGCAAAAAAAAAATCTAGACCACCTTCTTATACCATATATAAGAATAAACTCAAAATGGATTAAAGACAAATATAAGACTCAAAACCATAAAACATCTAGAAGAAAAGAGACATTAAAATTTGACATTTCTTCAGTCAGAGGAAGATTAATATCACATGATCTCACTGATATATGGAATATAATGATCAACATAAATTTGATGAACAAGAATAGATCCAGAGACAAATGGTGGCGGGGGTGGGGTTAGAGAGCAACCCAAGACCTTGTATGCATGCATACTTAGTATATCCAATGGATACAGGCACTGAGGTGGTGGGGGCTTGCCTGGGATGGGGATGGTGGAGGAGGGAGTGGCTGTCAATTGGGGAAAAAGAAGAAACATGAAAAACTTTAAATAATAAAAAAAATTGATATTTCTTTTAGTAATTTTTTTTCTGATATACTAGTATCTCCTTGGACAAGGGAAGCAAAAGAAAAAAAATAACAAATGGACCTCATAAAACAAAAAAATGTTTTTACATAGCAAAGGATACCATGAACAAAATGAAAAGATGGCCCCCTGAATGGGATAATATATTCTCCAATGATACATCTGATAAGGGGTTAATATCCAAAATTTATAAATAATTTAGAAAACTCAACACCAAAAGAACAGCAATCCAATTAAAAAATGGGCAGTGGACCTGAATAGACACTTCTCCAAAGAAGACATGGAGGTGGCCAATAGAAATATGAAAAGATGCTCAATGTCACTAATAATCAGAAAAATTTAATTAGAACCACAATAAGATTTGACCTCACACCTCTCAAAATGGTTATCATCAATAAATCAAAAGCCAAGAAATGTTGGTGAGAACTTGGAGAAAAAGTAAGCCTCATTCACTGATGGTGAGAATGCATGTTTGCACAACCACTATGGAAAATATTATAGAGTTTCCTCAAAAAATTAAAAATGAAACTGCCTTATGATCAAACAATTCCACTTCTGGGGAGTTATCTGAAAAAAAAAATACTGATTTGAAATAATATATACATCCCTGTGTGCACTGTAGCATCCTATATAATAAAAGGCTAATATGCAAATCAACCAAACAGTGGAATGACCAGTTGCTATGATGCACACTGACCACCAGGGGGCAGACGCCCAATACAGAAGCTGCCCTTGGTGGTCAGTGTATTCCCATAGGCGGAGCACTGCTCAGCCAGAAGCCAGGCTCATAGCTGGTGAGGGCAATGGTGGTGGTGGGAGCCTCTCCTGCCTCTGCTGCAGTGGGACATCCCCCAAGGGCTCCTGGACTGGGAAAGGGTGCAGGCTGGGCTGAGGGACCCCCCTGAGTGCATGAATTTCATGCACCAGGCCTCTAGTTTTTTATAATAGCCAAACTCTGGAAGAAATCCACTTGTTTATCAATAGGTGCTATATATTTACAATACGGTGCTATATATTTACAATGGAATACTTCTTAGAGATAAAAAGAATGAAATATTACCATTTTCTGCATCATGAATGGACCTAGAAGTTATTATGCTAAGTAAAATAAGTCATTCAGAGCAAAATACCGTATTATTTCACTTGTATATGGATTATAAAGAACAATATAAATGAACATCAAAATAGAAACAGACTCATAGATACAGAGAACAGATTGATGGCTGCCAGCAGGGTTGGGTTTGGGGGACTTGGTGAAAAAGGTGTAGGGACTGAGAAGTAAAAATTGTTAGTTACAAAATAGTCATAGAGATGTAAAATATAGCATATGAAATATAGTCAATAATATTGTAATAACTATGCATGGTGTCAGGTGGTACTGGAAATGGGGGAGCTAGTTTATAAAGTATATGATAGTGTAACCACTATGATGTATACCTGAATCTAATACAAAAATAAGATTTAGTGTAAACTGTAATTTAAAAATAATTAAAATATTCTAAAGGTTAAAGAAAATGATGACATTAGGATTAGGTTTAGAGTAAGGATTAGGCTTAACATTTGGGTTGAGATTAGATTTAACGTTAGTAGGACCAAACCAGAGAGGGTCGGACCAGCATTGCCACCATTTGTCCACTGTCCAGATACCATCGATGAAAACATAAGGAACTATTTGAAATTGAAACTGGGACTCAAAGCTATCAGACATTGAAATTGGGACTCAATCATTTTTTTTTTTTGCTCTGGTGGGTTTATTTCTAGCCTACAGGGGCAAGATGTTTTTAAAGACAAGAATCAGGGGGTCGGGGGTAAGCAGATGCAGAGGTAAAGAAGCAATGAGCAGACTGTTCTGCTACAGTGGGAAGGCAGGAGAGGTTGGGGGGGAGGGGCCTGTAGGAGATCAACCGAAGGACTTGTATGCATGTGTGTGTAGGCATAGCCAGTGGATACAGGGCAATGAGGGGGAAGAGGAGGAAACAGATGAGGGCATGTACTGAGGGGTGGGGAGGGCAATAGGAGAAAAAAATTAAAAATAAATAGATAAATAAAATAAAATTAGTGTTAGAGTTAAAGTTAGGTTTAAGGTTTAGGATAGAACAAGGGTTGAGTTTAAATTATGGTTAAGGTTAGAATTGCATTTAGGATTAGGTATAAGTGTGGTTTTAAAATAGGAATGTTTAAAAATGAAGTTAGCTGAAACGGGTTTGGCTCAGTGGATAGAGCATCGTCCTACAGACTGAAGGGTCCCAGGTTCGATTCCGGTCAAGGGCACGTACTTGGTTGCGGGCACATCTCCAGTGGGGGGCATGCAAGAGGCAGCTGATCGATGTTTCTCTCTCATCGGTATTTCTAACTTTCTATCCCTCTCCCTTCCTCTCTGTAAAAAAATCAATAAAATATATTTTTAAAAATGAAGTTAAAGGGGTCTTATTGAAAAGGAAAAGTAACAAGTTTACATTTTTTATAAAAAGAACCCGAGTTTTGGTTTAATGGTATATAATATGTTTTTTCATAAATTAATAATAAAAAGTTTCTAATTCAGGTATTATAAAAATAGCCCTGGACGGTTTGGCTCAGTTGGTTGGGCGTTTTTCCATGCACTGAATGAAAGGTTGCCAGTATGGTTCCTGGTTAGGGCACATGCCAGAGTTGCTGGCTGGATCCCCAGCAGGGGGCGTGCAGGAGGCAGTTGATCATTGTTTGGTCTCACATGGATGTTTCTTCCTCCCTATCCCTTCCTCTCTCTCTAAAAATCAATAAAATAAAAAAGTAATAATACAAAAATTTCAATAAATAAATGAATAAATAAATATATTAATTAAAAATACTGGTGGAGAAATTGAGACATAACAAAGCACATAGTGATATAGGCATATAATGCTCAAGAGAACCTTTGTTGTAACAGTATATATTCAATTTATAATGTGAGCTAACATGTTGGGTGGCTCCTGCTTTTGTACATAACTATTTACACCAGTTTGTTACCATAGTATAATAGCAAATGACCAATAAAGAATTTTTTGCCCTCTCAAAAACAAAACAACTTTTTTTAAGTAAGTCTGCCTTCTCTTGCACCATGGCCCTCTGTCTCTGCTTCATGGTAGTCTGCTATGCTACCTTAGCTATCTGCTCATATCAGAGTTGCCATGATATACACATTGTATGAGCACACACCATATGTGCACACATCACAGTTAAAGACTAATATAGCAAATACCTCTTCACATGAATCATGGTTGTTTAAGCATATACAATAGTTGTCTTAAGCTACATGGATACTTTTTATGTTTGAAGGCTCTGTGTTCAAATGTTATCATTTTCAGTTCATGTACTGCAGTAACTAGAAAATTCACCAAGTTTGTCATGATAATTTTGGGTTTCTGCTCATCTCTATGGCCCTTATCTGCACTTGTTTGATAGTCATCTGATCATGTACCATAGATGAATGCATGTTCATTTAATACTAATATCTGCTAATGTGGTATATTTATCTGTACAGGGTTGGACCTGTTTTGTGGAGATTTCCTAACTTGTGAAGGCTACCTCTTCCAGTAGTATGCAGAGTTTTAATAACCAATATCATCCCAATACATTTAATTTAAAAATTTAATCATAATAAAAAAATAACAGGTCTTAAATCTTTAAATGTACGTTTTAGTAGAGTTATGTATACTCATATTGTTGTGCAACAGTCCAGGAAGTATGCTTTTTACAGTTTTTAAAATATGTTTTCATTGATTTTTTAGAGAGAGAGTCAGGGAGAAGGAAACATTGATTGAATACCTTCTTCATGCCCCTTATTGGGGATCAGGCATGCAACTCCTGGCATGTGCCCTGATCATGAATCACACCAATGACCTCTTGGTGCATGGGTCGATGCTCAAACACTGAGCCACACTGGCTGGGTAGGTGGTATGCTTTGGATAATGTACAGTATCTTAATGGTGTGAGTATCAGGTCCCTCTTCTCTTGTTCAGTGACTATTATGCTCATGTGCTATGGTTTTTTGACATTTAGCATGGTTAAATTGTTTTACCATATGTATCTCCACAGGAATTGTAATAATGAGGTTTGCTAACAAAGTGTCATGGTAGTTGGGGGGCACATATTATGTCCAGCTTCTATATATGATAGCAGTCTTCTCATGCATGATTATTTGAACATGCACCTTTGTCATTAAGTTAATATAAAATTCTTCTATTTTTATGTATCATACTATATATCATAGTTTCTCCTTCCAAATCATGGGTATTTGCTTCTGCTCATTAGCACCTATTCTTAGTGTGAAGGTTTGCTGCTTATCATGATTATTTGAATGTAACTCATACTAGAATAGCATAGTTGCACACATATTATTAATCTCTTTGCTTATGCAGCATAGCCATCTTCTCCAGGATCATTACTTATGCATTTATGTTTTCTGAGAATCCACCATGGTTATGTCTTACATTTCGTGGATAATTTCTGTAATTTGGACTTATATCCTGTACCAAGTCTCTTTGTTCCTATAAAGTAATTGTCAATCTTGTATTATCTAAGCATTGATGTTTTTCATGTGATCAATCATATAACATTAGGATCTACCAAAGCACTGTAGATGTTTGGACATATATTATGGTTACTAGAGTTGTCTGTGCATACACCATATTTTCTTATATGCCATGAACTGTTCTATAAAATGACCATCATCTCCTGTACAGCTTTGAATCATTAATGCCACAGCACATATATTAGATTGATAAAAAAAATTGCTGTTTTGTGAAACAAAATTGTGGCATATTGGTCCATGATTTTATGTGATACAACTTAATACTATGGCTATATGTTCCTGTATGTAATGTGGACATTTCATTATGTCAGAAGTCCATGTTCTCTAGTATCAGAGTTTTATATGCCTATAACAGATTATGTTGGGAAGCCTATAGCTTGTGTATTAAATTAAAAATATTCAGATTATATAAACTGCATAATGAGGAGTCACAAGCCACCAACATAGGGTTTTCAGGAAAATTGTTTAACCGAATTGTATCAAGATGAGAATCAAGCCTAATTATGCTATAAAGAGATTCCAGGTCTTAATATTCTGGTGTTTTGTACAATACTTAACTATGGCAAAGGTATTTGTGGCAGTAAATATCAGAGAGAAATGGTAGAAAAATAAAATGAAGACATGATAGATTAACTTCAATTTTTGGATTATAAGAGATGACAGAGGCTGAGAAAAATTCTGTGAGTCACCTTTTCATAAGAAGACAAAAAAGGAAATGGAGCTATAACCTAAGGCTACCGTTTACTGATTTAGAGCTCTTTACATTACCTTTACTTAGATGGGCTCAGTTAAATTTAAAGAGGGGTAGGTTGGCAGTGAATTTTAGTGACATTGATTACCTGGAGAAAGGGAATTGTCACATCAAACATTAAGTAATTAGATAATCAGAGAAGTTAAATGAGTCTAATAGAGTTAAAATATTTTTTGAAATTTCTTCTTTCTCCTTTCCCTTGCCTACTTATTTCCCCTTTTTCTTTCCCTCACAGGACTCTCCAAGTTGGTGCCTAAGAAGATGATAATCAAAAGAATGAGTTACTTCTACATGACCAGCTTTGGGCTTCTCTTTCTGATTAATATTCCCCCTGAAACAACTGGCCAAGGGGAATCAAGACGACAGGAACCTGGGGATTTTGTGAAGCAGGATATTGGCGGGTAAAATGGCTTATTGCTTAGAGAAGAATCCTGTGATAAATTCTTGTTTTGGACAAAAAATTTTGATTTTTTTTCCAGATGAACTAAAGTACTCTGGTACTTGATACTAGACGTTGCATTGAATTTGTAAAAGCATAAATAGTTCAGACTTTCAAGGTAGAAAGAGATCTCTTGGGCAACTTCCTAGCCCATGTTTGAATTCTCTGTAACACCCAAAAGGCAATTCTGTCCAATCATTTGCTCTCAGTCTTTTTTTAAGTCTTCAATCTGTCCCTTATTTTTTATTGGCTCTGTCCTATTAATATTTAAATGTGATCAAGAATCTTCTATCTTAAATATAAACTTTTCTTCAGTTTGTGCCTTAAATCTTTTCTCCTCTTTACAGTCATCCTTCTTAAAGGAATGGTTTTCTTTATTTTCTCTACCTTTCACTCTGCTACACTGGTGCTGACTTCCAACCCCAGAATTCTAAGGTAACTTAAGCAACCGACATGGTCAATGTTGACTCTGTTGCTAAAACGATCACTTCTCTGTTCTTATCTCTCTATATATAAAAGCCTAATATGCAAATTACCCCCTTAGGAGTTTGACCAGGAGACTGGAAGTTTGATTGCTTGCTATGACGTGCACTGACCACCAGAGGTCAGTGTGGAATGAATGAAGGTCCCAACTGGCAGCCAGAAGGCCCTGAAAGGCCCCGATTGCCCGCCAGACCTAGGTACTCCTACCTGTGCACATATTTTGTGCACCGGGCCTCTAGTATAACATAATTTCTTTAGTACCATGTGGCAAAATTCAGCATTGTTGACTCTTTCTTCCTTCCTTAACTCATTTTTATTATAAAATAAAACATCCATAAATATGCATAAAATAAATATGTTTAAACATAATTCTTTCTTTGACTTCACAATGCCCTGGTTCTTAGATTAGGTCCTCTAGAAACAAGGCCTAGGACGAAGACTTATTGTAGTCCAAGTGGAAGAAAACATATTCCCTAGTGACCTGATTTCATTGAATACAGCTGGAAAGAGATCCACACAATTGCTCTCAGAAGCCAGTGCTAGCCAGGTCCAATAATTAAATATTATTGAGGACCTGAAAGAACTTTAGTTAATGTGGGTTATATCTATGAACATTTATAGCATTAGAAATTAGAACAGAGAAATTCTTATTATTATTTTAAAAATAATTCTTTATTGTTGAAAGTATTATATATGTCCCTTTCCCCCCCCATTTACCCCCTCCAGCCCACCCCTACCTCCTCAGCCCCAAGCCTTCAGCACCCTATTGTCTTGCCCAGGAAAAGATTTCTTTTTTTTTAAAATATATTTTATTGATTTTTTTACAGAGAGGAAGGGAGAGAGATAGAAAGTCAGAAACATCGATGAGAGAGAGACATCGATCAGCTGTCTCCTGCATGCCCCACAGTGGAGATGTGCCTGCAAGCAAGGTACATGCCCCCAACCAGAATCGAACCCGGGACCCTTCAGTCCGAAAGCCAACGCTCTATCCACTGAGCCAAACCAGTCTCGGCATGAAAAGATTTCTTAAGCAAATGATTTATTGAGAGAGTGTTCTCAAAGAAAGTTATATGGAAGCAAGAGAAGCAAGTTGGAAAGAGGAAGAAGTAAAGCAAAAGCATGATTTCACTTAAAGTGTAGCTTCCATTTGACCCCACAGGGTGCTATAGAACATGAATGGCACTAAAGAATTGGCCCACCTTGAGGCAATGGACTTGGGCTTTTGTAGCCTCACTCAATCATTCATTGCCTGAGGACTGAATAGAGGAAGAGATAACCTCCTAGGCTCCCTTCAGCAGATGGTAATACTCTAAAGTTGTTGTGGATGGGTTCCCTGGCCTGGTGAAAGAGATCTAGATATACCACCAATATTACACCTGGGTTTCTTCATACTTTTATGTCTGTGCTTTCTATAATATTTTCTACAATATTACACAGCTATATCAAAGCTTTTGTGATATGAAGATCTTTTGTAATCTAGCAATATTCTTTTCCATTGTTCATTGCACCAGTAATGGTGGCATTTGTTTTTTGTTTTAAATCAGGTGCTCTTTTTTACTATATAGACTCCTAGGTGACTTAGTCCATCCCATGACATTGTTACTTTACATATATACCAATGACTCTTATCTCAATTACTGTTCCTAATTTGGCTACGGTCCCATATTCTTAGAAGCATGAAGATTTGCTTCTAATTATTTTTGCAGGGTTGATTACCTTAATGTACTCTGAGTCTTTCCATCTCTGGGCAGAGGGCTATAGAACTGGACTAATATGTCTTTAGATACTTGGTCCATGAGAGGTTCTTTTTGTTCTTTACCCCACTCTGGGGAAAAAAAAGATTAATTCTGCTTTATTAACTTTTTATGTATCTGATTTCAGTGTGCAATGATAGATATTCTAAGTAAGGAGGAAGCTCCAAATACATGAACCTTATCTCTTCAAGTATTTTTATTAAAATTTTTCAATATTCACATTATTGCAGGTGTCCTAAATCTAACTATATTGGACATGGCCACTTGGCTATTTCATAAACTGTTGAAACTAAGTATGTCTAAAATAGTAGCATTATCTCCATCTCTCTCCTTCAACTCTAAAAACAAAGAACAAGGAAACACAACATGTATCCTGTTGTTCAAGCCAGAAACTTGAAATCATTTTGGCCAACTTTCTACCCATCACTCTTCAGATTAAATCAATCACCAAGAGCTGTCATTTTTACCTCCCAATCCATTGGATCATCTATTTCTTTCCAACTTTCCCAACACTCTAATTTAATATAATGTTTTCTTCTACTTGGACTACTATACAAGAGTCTCTAATTGGTTTTACTTCCTAAAATCTTGCTCCCATTAAGAGTACCTGTCACTCTGTAGCTAGTGTTTCTTCTACAGTGTATGTTAAATCATATCTTTTCTGTTTAGAGTAATTTAATGGATTTTTATTGTCCCTAGATTAAAATATAAACTTCTTAACCAGATTTTATAAGGCCCATTAAGTTCTAGGCTCTACCCATCTTGTCAGCCTATTTCTTAGTTCTCCTGTCACCAAATTCTGTGTTATTCAGCTATATTGAACTTCTTTTCACTTTTTTATAAAAGTTCTTTTGATATAAAATCCCATTTCATTCAAGGAATATCATTACTAGAAATGATCCCCTTAGCCTTGAAATAGTTGGGTATTACACAGTGTATTTTATTCTTTGATAGTGGCTTTTCTGTCCTCATTTTACATTTGGCTACGGTCCCATATTCTTGGAAGCATTAAGATTTGCTCTAATTATTTTTTCAGGGTTGATTACCTTAATGTACTCTGAGTCTTTCCATCTCTGGGCAGAGGCCTATAGAACTGGACTAATATGTCTTCAGATATTTGGCCCATGTGAGGGTTTTTTTTGTTCTTTATCCCACTCTGGAAAAAAATTAATTCTGCTTTATTAACTTTTCATGTATCTGATTTCATTGTGCAATGATAGATATTCTAAGGAGGAAGTTCCAAATACATGACCCTTATCTCTTCAAGTATTTTTATTAAGATTTTTCAATATTCACATTATTGCAGATGTCCTCCCTTTCCCCCCTTTTGCCCACTCTACCCATCCCCATCTCTACCTCCCTTGGCCTTCACCAAATTACTGTCCTTGTCCATAGGGTATGCATATATATTCTTTTGCTAGTCCCTTCATCTTCTTTATCTACTCCCCCTACTCCCATCACCTTGGGCACCAGCCAGTTTGTTCCATGTATCCATGCTTCTGGTTCCATTGTATTCATCAGTTTATTTTGTTAATTAGATTCCACATATTAGTAAGATAATATGGTATTTGTCTTTCTCTGACTGGCTTATTCCGCTTTGCATAGTACTCTCAGGGTCCATCCATATTGTCACAAAAGATAAGAGTTCTTTTTTTTCTTTTTATAGCCGGGTAGTATTGTGTTACTGTACCATAGCTTTTTTATCCACTCATCTTCCAATGGGTACTTAGCTGTTTCCAGATGATGGCTATTGTAAATAATGCTGTTATAAACATAGGGATGCATATATTCTTTTTGATTGCTGTTCCAGGATTCTTAGGATATATTCCCAGAAGTAGGCTTGCTGCGTCAAAAGGTAGTTCTATTTTTTTAATTTTTTAGGAAACTCCATACTGTTTTCCACATTGGCTGTACCAAATAGCAATCCCACTAACAGTACACAAGGGTTCCCCTTTCTTCACATCCTCACCAGCGCTTGTTGTTTGTTGATTTATTGATGGTAACCATTCTGGCAGGTATGAGGTGATACCTCAATGTTGTTCTAATTTGCATCTCTCTGATGATTAGTGATCTTGAGCATTTTTTTCATCTCTATGTTCTCTTGGAAGACTTTATTTTTATTTATATTTTTATATTGCATTATGCTAACTTAAAGCATATATTTAAATAATTCTTACTATATACTTAGCATGAGCCTACGTCCTTTACATATGTTGGCATTTTTATAACATATCTGCTTCCTAGTTGGAGCTGTTATTCCTGTTTTAGAGATGAAATATGGAATCATGGAGAAGTCAAGTAACTTGCCAAGCTCACACAGCTAAAAAGTGTCAGAGCCAGGACTGAAACCCAGACAATCTGGGTCTTAGAGACCTTCTTATCAACTGCAACAATGCATTGCTTTTTATGCATTTGGTCACTTTTATTTAAGAACTAGGCACATGCCCATTTCTTTTATGTACATGAATGTTTAGGTTCATATAGTGATCCCTCAATCTCTGAATACTTAGTATATCAGCCACAGACTGACTGGCTGGCGCTTGCTAAAATAGGGCAGGTCCAATTTTCCTATAAGACCTGAAGGAATAAGAAATACATTTTCCTTTTGAAGTAGAAATATAGCATTTGTGACACAGGCCATGGATGGACATTTGAAGCCAGGATGAAGAATACATGGTAGGTGGTGCTATGACTTCCTATTGCATCACATCATAAGGCAAGGTCGTCTCGTATTACTGATGCTAAATATGATCTCTTGATTAAGGTGATGAACCTCAGAACTCTCCATTGTAAGAATACCAGCCACCAGTATTGATTGAGATATTTGAATTTTTTTCCATGGGAGTGGGGAAGAGAAAGAAGAGATAATCAGGAAGAGTTTTGCACAAAATCAATTGAGCTCCAACAGACTTTCATGTAATGTGGATTCATAATATTGTTTGATTGAGCCAACTATGGGCTATCACCTGGAAGGGTGTCTGTATATATTTCTTCAGCATATTGATGTCAGTTAGTTCTTCACTACAGTTCCCTTCTTTTTTCCTCCTCTCCCCCTTCCCAATGAATCTGTATCACTTTTAGCACTCTGTCCACTAAAACAGTCAATCTTTCTACTCTTCACTGGGTTTCAATGCCTCTCTGGCCAAAGCTTTCTTTATAGCTTTTAGTTGATGGTGAGCCAATATTTTGTTACTATTTAAACTTGAATAATGCATTCAAGTACATAAACTACTATTTTTTTAAAAAAAGAAAAAAAGCCGAGACCGGTTTGGCTCAGTGGACAGAGGGTCGGCTTGCGGACTGAAAAGTCCCAGGTTCGATTCCGGTCGGGGGCATGTACCTTGCTTGTGGGCACATCTCCACTGTGGGGTGTGCAGGAGGCGGCTGATCGATGTCTCTCTCTCATTGATGTTTCTGACTTTCTATCTCTCTCCCTTCCTCTCTGTAAAAAATCAATAAAAAAATATTTTAAAAAATTGTTAATACATCTAGATATTAAGCTTGGCAATTTTAATATAGTGTTTAATATATGAATAATAATACAACATACCTATGAAGTTATTTTAATTTTTTAAAAATATATTTTATTGATTTTTTATGGAGAGGAAGGGAGAGGGATAGTCAGAAACATCGATGAGAGAGAGACATCAATCAGCCGCCTCCTGCACGCCCCCACTGGGGATGTGCCCACAATCAAGGTACATGCCCTTGACCAGAATGGAACCTGGGACCTTTCAGTCCGCAGGCTGACGCTCTATCCATTGAGCCAAACCGGTTTCAGCTATTTTAATTTTAAAGAAGAGAAAACTTATTAGAAGTGCTATATGAGTTGCTTAAGATCACACAACTGATCAATTCAAATTCATGTCTCCAGATTCTTTAAGCTTAGTTCCATTTTTCCTTCCATGAGTGTCTATGTTATCATTTGATTATCTCAGTAACTCTGTAAGCAGGGAAAGATTACTTACCTTGTTTTACCTTTTATCCTTGTTCTATTGCAACATGTAGAACAGTAATAGGTACATAGTTGATGCTTAATAAAAGATGTATTGAATGATTAATTGAATTTAATTAGGTTTATGAATTAAGGGGGAAAATTGGGGGCTCAAATGAATTTTCTGGGATTATTAGCTAGAGAGTGACTTTAGAGTAAAACTTTTCAATTCAGATGTTTCTACTATTCTGTAGATCTTTTTCAGTGTCCTTTTCAGAATAGGAATTTTCTCACTGCTAGGGATAAATATTGATGGGGATACTATTGAGTGTTTCTTAAGACTCCTCAAATGTTATCCTATGTCTTTTATAGCCCTGAATAGCTGAATGCTAGGAATAGTTATTATGTATCTACTAGTGGCCCAGTGCATGAAATTTGTGCATATTAAAAGGGAATTAATTACAGCAGGAAGATTAAAGTTAGGTGAAGTAGATAAGAGATCAACCAAAGGACTTGTGTGCATGCATATAAGCATAACCAATGAACATAAACACTGGGGGGGTATGCCTGGGAGGGAGCAGGGGCAATGGGGAGATATGTATAAAAATTAATAAAATAAAAAAATTAAAAAATATAACATATATTAGTAAAAAAAAAGGAATTAATTAGAGGAAAAATTTTAATATTATTTGCCTTTTCTCTATAATAGAAGTGTCTGGCCAGCCCTACCCCCATTGGGTGATGCCAAGACCTGGTCGGCCTCACTCCCATCAAGCCCAGCTGAGAAGGGGATGCAGCCTCACATCCCAGTGTGAGGAGGGGGGTGTGGACTCAGGGAGACCCACGGAGCCAGAGGTGCCAAGACTCACCTCTGCAGCTCTGCATGCATACCACCTCCTGGTGATGGATTGTGATGGAGTGAGGGCATCACAGTGTGATGGCATGAGGGTGTGATAACCATTTGCATATTAGCTCTTTACTATAGAGCAGTGGTTCTCAACCTGTGGGTTGCGACCCCTTTGGGGGTCGAACGACCCTTTCACAGGGGTTGCCTAAGACTATTGGAAAACACCTATTTCCCATGGTGTTTACTGTTGTCATAGGAATGTAGTACCAATGTAGTTTACTGTTGTCATAGGAAGACTGTTACCCATGCTACACCACGATTCAAGACAAAATTTCATTTATTTGTAATTAGAAATAAATATTTCACAATATATAATTACATACTGTTTCTGTGATTAATCCCTATGCTTTAATTATGTTCAATTTGTAACAATGAAAATACATCCTGCATATTAGATATTTATATTACAGTTCATAACAGTAGCAAAATTAGTTATGAAGTAGTAACGGAAATAATTTTATGGTTGGGGGTCACCACCACATGAGGAGCTGTCTTAAAGGGTCGCGGCATTAGGAAGGTTGAGAACCATTGCTATAGAGGATTAATTGCAATCTCTGGGTCCAAAGTAAGAATGGGGAAGGCAAACCTAAGGAGATACAGCACTGTAACTTAACTGGTCTATTCAAAATAAATCACAAATATAGCTGGGACGAGAACCCAAGATTTCTGACTTTTGGTTTGTTACTCAATTTCACACCATGCTTTTTGACCCTTGGCAACTACCATTTCTTCCACAATTTTCTCTTTTCCCTAAACTATTTAGGACCTTTATTTCTAGTCCTGTCAAACCACATAAAGCTCCTCAGGAGGGCCTGATTAGGTGGTTAATAAAGTGACTAGTGCTTTGAAAGGCTTACAAAAGGCATCCAAGATGGAGAAGTAGGAGGTAGCTAAGCATTACTAGAAAACCAGAGAACTTATATTACAGTCTTATTGTTATGGGGCAACCTGCAAGAGACGACCACCAGAGACAGAGATCAAAATTTATGAGCCTTTATTAAGCTGGCCAGCGACTACAGTTGTAGCACTTCACCGTGGCAAAGGCTGAACTGCAGTCCAGACCACAGGTGTTACAGCACATTTATACTCAGAAACCACAAGAGGGAGTTAGGACACTTACAATGACAATCCAAAGCTTACAAAAATTATTCCAGCCATTTCCAAGAAACTCAGGGTATAGGTGCAATGCCTGGGCACGCTTGGCTGGAGCACGAACCACTATCTCCCCTAAACACCAACTGACCCATTGTTCAGTGACTTACTCCATCTTCCTCTGTCTTAAGGCACCCTGCCTCCTGCAGCAACGGAGGAGCTGTGCAATGTTTGCAGCCCCGAACATTTATCTCGACCTCTCAGTTAGCAATATGTCTGTGGGCAAATTTGGTGTCCTCTCTGAGTTTATTTCCTTATGTATAAAGTGAGAGATTTTAGGGAATCTCTTAAGAGTTCTGATAACTTGAACGTTTAGTGTAGTACTGTTGCTTTGTTTCCCTGTCTCCTTAGGCGGGATGTAAAAAGACTAGATGCAATTCAAAGGTTTGTCTGGCTCCGTTCTATGAACCTGTGTTTCTCTAGGCTAGAAAAAGGGTAAGCTCATAGTTCAAAAGTTTTCCATGTTTTATTTTGAGTTCCTTTTATTTATGCAACAAAATTTGCTGAATTAACTTTATGCCAGGTACTGTTTCTAAGGACATTCTGTCCAGAATTTCTCCACTGCTGAGTTGGGGTTGGATCATTTGTTTGGTAAATCTCATGCCAATGCTGGAATAAGAGTACAGTGGTACCTCGAGATACGAGTGCCCTAACATACGAGATTTTTGAGATACAAGCCATTGAGCGAGCGATTTTTGCTTTGAAATACGAGCAACATTTGAGATAGGAGTAATCGCGTGGATCAGCTGGCTGCACACGACCCACCAGTTTACCGCAACTCGAGCATCTCATAGTCTCCCACGCCTCAAGGTTACAGAACGAATTAAACTCGTATCTTGAGGTACCACTGTACAAGTATAATTAGATCACTGTCTGCCCCCTTCATAGGTAATCACTGTGACAAATAGGAAGTGCTTACTGATTTGGTTAAAATACAAGGCTATTTAATTGAACCAGTCTATTGATTGAAATCTTCTTGAATTAAAGTGTTTAGACGTGTAATTGTTTCTTATTAAGAACCATTCTTTTTCATCTATTTTCCTTCTATTGCCCTAGACTTTCTCCCAAACACGCCCCAGATATTCCTGACGATAGCACTGAAAACATCACCATTTTCACCAGAATCTTGGATCGTCTTCTGGATGGCTATGACAACCGGCTGCGACCTGGTCTTGGAGGTCAGTTATTATTTTAAGATCTTATGCTTGGCTATACTCATCTAAAAAGGTTCTTTTTTAAAATATATATTTTTTTGTTGATTCGGAGAAGAAGAGAGAGGGAGAAATAGAAACATCAATGATGAGAGAGAATCATCCATCGGCTGCCTCCTGAGCCCACAATCCGGGCATATGCCCTGACTGGGAATCGAACCATGACCGCCTGGTTCATAGGCAATGCTCTGAGCCATGTCAGCCATGGTAGATAGTTTTGTTTTTTTAAATCAGAGTTTTGGCTGTTTGTGCCTGTGTCCCACTATGCAGCTTTGCCTTTGTGGCAGAACTGCAAGAGAAAAGAAGAAAAAAAAGGTTCCTTCACCAAGTTTTGAATCCCCTCCATAAAGCATCTGTTCGTTTGTATTTTATTTTGTTTTGTTTTGTTTTGTACTTTTTAGAGTCCTTGAGTAGGTGCTTTTATATTTTGTTCAGAGATTTTATTTAGAATCAGTGGGAGAGAAAGACTTCATTATACTTAATCTACCATCCCTAAAAGCCACTTTAGTTTTGTTTTAATTTTAGTTTTACACCATCTTTTTCTTATGGTCTAGTTGTTTTGTGGTTTTCTTCTACTCTGAGCCCTATTTCAAAGTGAATTTACAATAGTATTTTGAAATATTTTCTCTATTGTGATATTTCTAATCCACTCCAGGTCCAACGAGTTTACTTGGCTCAATTCTTAATCTCAAGACTATGTCTTTATATATCATGTCATCCATACCCAGCCCCCAACCCAAGCTTGTAGCCTCAAATAGAGCCTAACAATCAGTTCAGCTTTGCTTTTTCTATCTTCTTTAAAAGGAGAGCCCAGCTCCGACCAGTAAATACTCGGCCTGTTTCCAGCCTTCCCTTTTTAGAGTAATATTTTAATCTCTTTTACTGCAGTTACTTTCAGACTCATAACTCTGGCTTAATCCTTACACCTTTGTTTTGTTGCTATCCCATGATATTTTGATCTTTTATTTGAAATAACTATATCGTTTTGTCACATATTTCATGCTTTATCTCTCATTATTGTGTGTTTGGGTCAGAGTGGTTATACTGAAATATGAAGTTACTTAAGTTCTTATCTGGAGTCCCAAACACTTCTTAAGGATGGTAATGCATATGACTCTGGTAGCATCTTCTAATATATTCTGGCCTTGGAAACCATAGTATTTTTTAATATTTGAATAATAACAAAAGCAGCTACCATTTGTAAATTAAATTTTATTGGGGTAACATTGGTCTACATGAACAGATAGGTTACATATGTGGATTACTATTACAAGATCTGTATATTGCACCATGTGCCCACTACCCAAAGTAAAATCTTCTCCTGTCACCCCTACCCTCTTCTCTCTGGCAACCACCACACTGCTGTTTGTGTTCATATGTTTCAGTTTTATATTCCACATATGTGAGATCATATAGTGCTTAGCTTTTTCTGTCTGACTTATAACTACCATTTTAATAGATAAGGAAACTAAGGTATAATTAATTTGAAGTAGGACCAGTACTCCATATTCCTATATCAATGGTTTTGCCATTTATTAATTTTATGTTTAAGCTAAAATTCAGTAGGCCCTGGGAAAATACCAGAGCATCCTTATAACATTTTGGGATATTTTAGCTGTTTTAAAGATTCTGTTACTTCTCCCTTGACTTTCAGCTTTTCCTGTAGAGTAGAGAAGACATTGTGTTTTCTTGGTCATTGTTCAGGCACTGCATCAACTTCCTTCTCTAATTTTGTTAGAATGTCGCCCCATGGAAACCCTCTTAGCTCTCAGGAATGGACTCTATTTGCAGCAAAGATCTATGAATTCTGTAGAGGCTGCTCACTAATGTTTTCATTTTTTCTACAGCTGATACTGACATTTATTTCCATGTGGATGGATAGTTCAACATATTTATTCTTTCCCGCTGGAGCTACAAATCCAGATATTGTCATTGATCCCTATCATAGGAAAGGGAAGTCACTAGAAAGTCTGAGGGAAAAGATATTCTAGGAAGGTGCTTCTGTAGACCTAGAGTAACACCCCTGGAAGCATTGAGCACAGCATTCTTTCTAGATCAGTGGTTCTCAACCTTCCTAATGCCGCGACCCTTTAAGACAGCTCCTCATGTTGTGGTAACCCCAACCATAAAATTATTTTCATTGCTACTTCATAGCTGTAATTTTGCTACTGTTATGAACTGTAATGTAAATATCTGATATGCGGGATGTATTTTCATTGTTACAAATTGAACATAATTAAAGCATAGTGATTAATCACAAAAACAATATGTAATTATATATTGTGAAATATTTATTTCTAATTACAAATATATGAAATTTTGTCTTGAATCGTGGTGTAGCATGGGTAACTGTCTTAATATGACAACAGTAAACTACATTGCTACATTTTGCTACACTGAGGAGCGGTGTGTTGGTTACTAAGACCATGGGAAATAGGTGTTTTCCAATAGTCTTAGGCAACCCCTGTGAAAGGGTCATTGGACCCCCAAAGGGGTCGCGACCCACAGGTTGAGAACCACTGTTCTAGAGAAAACTGAAAAATACCATTTGAGTATTTTATTTCCATGGAGAAAAACCTGGATATTATTATTTTTTTCTCTCTCCTTCTTTACTGTTTTAGTGCTTATTTCCTCCCCCGCACCCTCTGCGGTGCCTATCTCTTTGCTCTTTGTTTATAATTTAGTGCTTCTGATCTACTCTGGGTTTAGAAACCAGGAAACCAAAGATTTATATAGTAGTTTTAAATGAACTTTAGATATTTCTGTGTTTCATGTTCTAGATAAGGAAACTGAGGCTCAGAGAGGTAAAAGTGCCATTCAAGATAATAGAGATTATAGGAAGCATTGCTCAGGTTTGTACCAAGATCTGGAATGAGATTCAATATTTTTTGCATTATATTCTGGGGAAGTATTGGGTTAGGTAACAAATAATAGTTGCAGGGAAAATGTTGCAGGAGAGAAATATCCAGAATGAGTGAAAGACAAATGCAACCATTTGAATTAAAACTTGAGATATGTTTTGGTGCTTTACAATTTAAGTATTAAATACCAGATTTAAAGGAAGATGAAATGCAAAGGGTGATGGTACAGGAATTAGTGTTTTTGTGGAATTGGTGAAAGGAATTGAGTGATCTGAGTGCTGTCTAATGCCAACAACTGTATCTGGCCTGGGACTGAAAGGCATATTTTAGGGTCTCTTTAAGACTGAAATTCCTGAGAATTTTGAGAAACAAGCAGTTAATTTTGTTCTGTACTACCTGTGGGAGGGTCAAGATTCTAGCATTAGTGGAATATAAGAGAACCCACAATATTTAGGTAGGTGGTAATTGTCTCTTTTAAATATTGTGGTATTTTTTTACTGGTGTGTTATAAACATGCATTGTGTATAGCTAGCTATTGAAGATTTGCTGTACATTTTAGGTACCAGACACTAGATGGAGCAGCATAAACGCAGTGCTAGATTTCTAACAGAGCAAAAATGAAAGTTGTGAATTCTGTCAAAACAGCCTGTATGAGTCAATTTCAGTTTAAATTATAGCTCAGGACCTCTGACACAGACTCTTATAATTTCTACTTCCTTAGGCCACCTGTTTCTGATTCCTCCAGATACTTAACCTGTAATTAATGCTATTGCGAGATGGGTCACTGATTACTCATATCTCCCTAGCCCCTATGATTGTCAAAGACAAATGGAAAGGTAATTAGCATGAGAACAGAGCAACCCAGCTCTCCAATCCTTGAGGGCCTGTCAAGGTTACTGTAGCCCATTCCTTAAATCCATGTAGCTAGTTGACCCAAACTGCTAGTCACATGGGACTTCATTTCCAGCAGCTTAGTCTCTCTTCAAGATGAAAAGTGTGCACAACAATAAACACTTATTCTGCAAAATTCCCAGTGATACAAAAAGTAAGAAACAAAAATTTCAAAGTTTTATTTATTTACTTTTTGTTTAGCTAATGTTCCAATCCTCAAAGCCTCACTGTTCTTAAGAAGACTCTCTTTGGGAATAACTGAAGAGTATATCTGTGCTTAAAATGATTTAAAGGGGTATAGTTAACTTTTGTTCATATAATTCATTTTAGGACCTTGTCTCTAGTGGAATTGTAATGAACTTTTTCTACAAAACATATTTCAGGAATGATAGTAAAACTTTAGACCTGAGCCAGAGGAAAGTGAATGGGGACAGTGAGGGTCCATAAAACCATGTCAAAAGAGGGGAAACACAGTCAATGGAAATAAGGATATTTATTCTGAAAATGAACAAGAAGAACATACTAAGGGCTACTGTGATCACTTCCTTTTGATTTCTGAAGGTTTTTATTTTTATTATATTTTTAAAAATATATATTTTATTGATTTTTCACAGAGAGGAAGGGAAAGGGATAGAAAGCCAGAAACATCGAAGAGAGAGAGACATTGATCAGCCGCCTCCTGCACGCCCCCTACTGGGGATGTGCTCGCAACCAATGTACATGCCCTTGCCGGAATCGAACCTGGGACATTTCAGTCTCCAGGCTGACGCTCTATCCACTAAGCCAAACCGGTTTCGGCTCTGAAGGTTTTTAAACCTCAAAAGAATAAGAAGCAGACCTGTTCTGTGAGTCCAAAGGGCAGTGTTTATGTATATGCTGGGATGAAGCACTATAATTGGGGCAGCTACTCTGGTTTCTGCTCAAAAGAGAAAATTCTATTTGATATAAGCAATATATTTAATATGAACATAGCAGTCGCTTATTGGCTTATCTGTATTATTTTAGATAATAAAAAACAAGCAGAAATGGCATAGAGACTGGTTGATGAGTTTCCCATTGATGGGAGACTCAATGCCACAATAAATTTACAAAGGAAAAGATAATTCTATTTAACTTTGGTTTCAGAGGGTAACATTGGAAGGAAATTGGGTCCCCAAAGCAAATTAAGAAAAAAACCAAGGAGCATCTGAAAACACTCGTTTAAAAAGCAGTGGAAATTCCTCTTATCTGCCCATTAATTTATGTTTCATATTTGTCTCTCCTAAGAAGACTGTGAGCAGGAGCTATGTATAAGTTAGAGCCATTATCAGATTTAGTCTAATTCACTCACCTTTTCATTTATTCAAATGAAATGATAAATTCCTAATAATTCCCTCACACAGAGGAGCTGTAGGGGTGGGTAGATATTATCTTCTATGTCTGGGACCCAAGATTTTAAACTTCTGGATAAGTTCTGTCCACCCGGCTTTATTGTATCACCTCTGGAATAGTGTTAAAGAGCAGCAGTAGTTAATGTATACTAAACACTGAATCTGTTCTAACTATTGTCCTAAATGCCATCTCTTTATTTTTCTTTATCGTTGAAAGTATTACAGATGTCCCCTTTTTAATATCATCTCTTTAAATTCTCTGAACAATTCTGAAGTAAGTGCTATCATTATCCCAATTTTTCACATGAAAAAAAAAACAGATACAGAGACAAAAGGCACATGAAGAGTAAATGGCAGAACCTGAATTCAAACCCAGCTAGTCATGCTTTTAACCACTGTGCATACTTCTGCAGGACACTTCCCTGAGTGTTGTTATATCATGATTCAAGGCAGCTGGGTTTTCTTGTCTGTAAATGAGATTTAGCCAATGGGTCTTGGTGGTCCCTATGTGGACCACCACTGGAGCACTGTCAAGTATCCCTGTGTTTGCCTGGCCATTGAGTAGAGGGCTAGAGATCTAAGGATGATAACATAAATTCACACCCTCTCTCACTTGAGCTGCCAGGGCATAAGCAACAATCCCTGTCTCCATATCCTTCTACATGAGAGATTTCTGGCTACTTTGATGAAAAAAAATTACCTCTCTTTTTCTCTTAGCATCTTCTCTCTTGCTTTCTCTTTCTCTCTCTCACACTTAATTCTGGCTATCACTTGCCCTGTAACTTTCTGTGTAGTTCGTTTTATTTCCTCTTCTTAGTCTCTTTCTTTTCCATTGTCCTATTGTTTTACTTCTTCCTATTCATCCTTTCTGTCCATTTTCCTTCAATCCTTTTCTAATGACCTCTTTCCTATTCCTTTCTTTCCACTTATTTTTTCTCTCTCCCTTTCATTTTACACAACTTATCCTAATTCTCTTTATTTGCTATATTCTTACCAATTGGGATAGAAATGATGAAGAAAGAATTAGGTGTCCAGTGTACAATACCAAACTTCTCAACTTTCCCTGCAGTAAAGCCAGTGAAAGTTCTGCAGCTTGGCTAAGCCTTAATTTGGAAATCAGCCTTTCCCCACATTGTTTATTTCTTAGCAATCAATGGGTACGTACAATTTTAAATGAACACGAACAATTGAGAGGCGAGTGCCAGATTTGCACAAAACCTCCCAACTTCCATAGGCAGCAAAGAAAGCATGCCTTTGTTACCATCTGGTACCTTTAGTCAGATACTTTTTGCTTGGTGCTACAGTCCGAGAGTTCCTAGTAGAGTTCCTCTGTTCTGAGTGAAAATTCAGAATTGGACTGGTCCCAAAACCCTTGTTGTACAAGAGAGCAGCCAAAAGGAAACAACCTTGGTAAGGAATTTAGCAAGCTAGGTTTCAAAGTTCTAGAATGCAAGCCTTCCCATTCTAGCCCAAGATACTTTTATTTTAGCTACTTCCCTTTCTACCACCAGTGACTCTACTGTCCCATGAAACTACATCAGTCTTCTGCCACTTGACTTTGCCACCATTTCCTCCTCCTCCTCCTCTTCCTCCTCCTCCTCTTCCTCCTCCTCCTCCTTCTTCTTTAATCTGGGTCCCTGTTTTAGACTGCATAACTATCTGCAATTTTGCAATTATATTGGTTTAGAAAGTTGTACTGTGTCTACCTATGTCCTCCCTGGCATACTGGATTCAAATATAATTATTTGAATTATATTTGAATCTCCCATTAATTAATGAATTTTGTTTTCTGTACTAGGAGAAAGAGTAGTGCTTCTCCAGCCAATGAACCTGGCATTGTATCTGAAGAGATAGGTCCTTAGGGTGCATGCTCTGGGTTCTGAAGTGTTGTCTCTACTTCAAGCACAGAAATGGCTTCAAAGGATGCCTGTGCCTTAGATGAGAACCTATTTAAAGCACACCTGTTGTTTCACTTGCCATTTACTGATTAAGCTTGGGAGTAAATTGTGTGTTTTAGTAAATTGACTATAGTGCTTATTATTATTAAATGATTATCCTAATCTCTTCTGAAAATGAACTGTTTGTGGATACATGCAGTGGCCTTGAGCATACTCAGTACATTAGTAGGAGAACAGTGTACTAAGTCTAAAGGATGGTTCTGGAAAGTGAGAAGTCAAGCAGATCTAAAGTACATGTGGGCCAGAACCCAGGACTGGGTGAATAGAGTGAATATGCTACACATGCAGTAGGTGTGTTCCCTTTTCCGTGAGAGAAAAGAAATAGTGCCATAGACTGCATTAGCCAGTCTCATTATATACATACATTGAGTCTTTTTTTTTTTTTGCAAATTTCTGTGCCATAAAGTTTTTTTTTAATTTTTTATTAATTTTTATTACATTTTTATACATATCTCCCCATTGCCCCCTCTCCCTCCCAGGCATACCCCGACCCCCCAGTGTCTGTGATCATTGGTTATGCTTATATGCAT
>JAAGEH010000015.1:382943-400633 GCA_011751065.1 Lasiurus cinereus
AGAATTATCAGTCTACTCCCTTTCTGTGCTCCTGATTCTATTATATTCACCAGTTTATTCTGTTGATCAAATTTTTAATTCACTTAATTTTTTAGATTCACTTGTTGATAGATATGTATTTGTTGTTCATAATTTTTTGTCTTTTACCTTTTTCTTCTTCCTCTTCTAAAAGAGTACCTTTCAGCATTTCATATAATACTGGTTTGGAGTTGATGAACTCCTTTAGCTTTTTCTTATCTGTGAAGCTCTTTATCTGCCCTTCAATTCTGAATGATAGCTTTGCTGGATAGACTATTCTTGGTTGTAGGTTCTTGCTATTCATCACGTTGAATATTTCTTGCCACTCCCGTCTGGCCTGCATCGTTTCTGTTGAGAAATCAGCTGACAGTCGTATGGGTGCTCCCTTGTAGGTAATGAACTGTTTTTCTCTTGCTGCTTTTAATATTCTCTCTTTGTCTCTTGCTCTTGGTATTTTAATTATGATGTGTCTTGGTGTGGTCCTCTTTGGATTCCTTTTATTTGGGGTTCTCTGTGCTTCCTGGACTTGTAAGTCTATTTCTTTTACCAGATGTGGGAAGTTTTCAGTCATTATTTCTTTAAATAGGTTTTCAGTATCTTGCTCTCTCTCTTCTTCTGGCACCCCCACAATTCTGATGTTGGTACGCTTGAAGCTGTCCCAGAGGTGCCTTACATTATCTTCACATTTTTGGATTCTTTTCTCTTCTTGCTTTTCCAGTTGAATGTTTTCTGCTTCTTTATATTTCAAATTTTTGACTTGATCCTTGCCTTTCTCTAGTCTGCTGTTAGGACTCTGTATAATAGTGTTTATTTCAGTCAGTGTATGTTTAATTTCTAGTTGGTCTTTTTTTATCTTTAGTTGGACCTTTTCCATCTCCTCTTGGGTCTCACTAAATTTATCCATCTTTTCTAGCATATTCTTGAAAAACCTTATAAGCATGGTTTTGAACTCTATATCCAGTTGTTTTTTTTTCCCTCCATTTCTTTTGTTTGTAATCCCTTCCCTTGTCTCGGCATTTTCACTATGCCGGGGAAACTTCTGTGTTGGATTCAGCTTTATGATACCAGATGTGCAATGCCGCAGAAGCCTCTGTTGAGCTTGGGAGGGGTGGAGTCTCAGGGCTTAAGGGACTGCCTTGCCTTCCAGTCTGCCCCGCCCTCCACGGCCCCTGAGTCTCACGTGACTGGGTAATGGCTGGAGTGGTCCTTGTGCAGGCACCCGCAGTGCCTCTAACCGCTGCCTTTCCAGCTCCCCTGTGCACCAGGACCACACGAGTCTAGGTCTCCAGGGTTTCGTCCGAAACAGGGGCTTAGTGGACTCAGAAGTGGCACAGTTGGGAGAGTCTGTCTCCCGCCCACTCGCGAAAGCCAGTGGCACAATCAGCAATCTGTCCTGCACGCACCGCCAGGCCTTTTATCTTTTGCGGCTCCCCTAAATTTCCCTGCACTTCTCCCTTTTCACAGTCCAAACTCCCCATGTATGAGTTTCGGCTGGATCTGGGGTTTAGTGTCATAGGATAAGGAGTTCAATGCCTTTGAGAGTCTCCGTCTCCCTCCCGCCAGAGAAAGCCAGCCAGGTACTCCAGCACCCGCTCTCTCCTAGTGCGCGTCTCCGTACCTCAGCTTTTTGCAGCTCCTCTTGGTTTCCGTGAGCCCCTCTCTTTCCCTCTAGTTGTAGAACTTCCACTCAGCCAGCTTTCCTGTGGTTCTGGATGATGTCCGTTCTGTCTTTTAGTTGTAGTTTTGAAATTGTTGTGCGAGGCAGCAGTGTAGGTGTTTACCTATGCCACCATCTTGAATTTCCATACATTGAGTCTTGTGTGGACTTTGTTTGTGTTAGCTGTGTTACTGGTGTGCTCTACTGGGGTCAGCTGTGCTAGGCTGGAGTTAGACTTGTTTGAATTTACTGTAATGATGAGGTGTTTGGTAAGTTGGAATGGGCTTTGTTAGGCTGGACTAGGCAGCCTTATGCTCTATTTGAAATATACTGGAGTGGATGTGCTAGTCTGGGCTGAAAAGAGATAGACAGATGATGCAAGCAAGAAAAGAGAAACTTAATAGTGTAATAACTTCACATTTTTGGGTATCATTTTCCAACTTGGCAAATATGTAATGAATTCATCCATTCATACCAAATTATTCAGTCATCACTATCTGAGTAATAGGTTCTTTTCCTATTTATTGAGGATACAGAGATAACAAAATAGGGAAACTACCCTTCAGGGTAGTTTTTCTTGGATTAGGTAGGAAGGCAGACTAGAAAGCAGACAGCTATAAGAAAGAAAAATAAATGCAAAGGGAGTGTCTGAGGTAATAATGTCAGTCATCTCCAAATATTTGTCACTTAACCCAACGAAAGTTTCTCACTCGTGCAAAGTCTGTTGTAGATCTAGACTCTTTTGCTAATTTGTCTTTATTTTTTAAAGTATTACAGATGTCCCCTCCCCCTATGACCCACTCCTCCCCACACCTACCCCCTCCCCAAACCTTCACCACACTATTATGTCCATTAGCAACTCTTCAGGGCAGTTGTCCCCCATGTGTTGGCTCATCATTCCAAGCTATATCAATCTTATGGTTATCTCCACATCAACATATTTTCCCATGATAACCATAGTAGGGAGGGGCTTGTATGGGACCATAATTGTTCTACCCAGGGAGGGACACATATTACTTCCTCACATAAGCAAAACTAGTCCCATGACCCCTCTCTACTTTAAGCAGGCAGGGAGTGGAAGTGCATTCATCTTATGTTCCTGGAAGTGTAAGGGAGTTGGATATTGGAATATTTGTAACCTACCACAGGTAATGATATTCCCAGTGTGAATGTCCACCACATGTGATTCCAGAGATCTCTAAGGACACTCACTAAGCTTTGGGATTCTGCTGTTATTCTCAATGATATCTAATGGGATGGAATTTGTATCTGTACCTAGCATGTTCTCCATGAAGAAATAGTGTAAGAGATTTTTTTTTTAAGGGGTTTCCCTCTGACTGTTCTAAATATCCTTTCTCAGACATAGCGAGCTGGTTATCATTCAGAGTATTACACTGGTGTCTCTCAGAGTTAAGGCCATAAGTTTTCATGACACTCTGCTTTTCTATTTTCTTTGGCCCAGATGCAGTGACTGAAGTGAAGACTGATATCTACGTGACCAGTTTTGGCCCTGTGTCAGATACTGACATGGTAAGTGTAGTTCCTGGTAAAGTAAGAGTGAAAAATGATACAACAGATCATTGTGTTTTTTCTCTATGGCAGGGCCTTGTAGCTATGTCCTATGGAGAAGTCTTATCTCAGATGAATTCCCTACCCTCACCATCCTACATTTAGCTGAATCCATCTCGTGCCATGCTCTCCCCACATATTTACATAAAAAATCATATTCTCAACAGGAGTAACCTTCCCTTCTTTACACAACACATCTTTCAAAATCAACCTGGCTTCATATCCACAATTAAACTTCCCCTGATCTCTCTCTTCACATTTTGCCATCATCACACAGGATTAGTACTGTGAAGAGAGCACTGTGGTGGGGACTCTCACCAGTGGTATTATCAAAGAAGTTTGTTCCTTGCAAACAGGCCCAGGGACGTGGCTTGACCAGGGTGATGCAGAGTGTTTGGAGTAAGAGTCTAAGCTACTTCTGGAAACTGATCCTTCTACTGATGTGAGCAGTTAGAGAGCTTTGGAACATATTTAACGAACAGGGCAGAGCATAATAGAGCTAGAAAGGGGATGACTCCTACATTATTTGCAAGGACTTTCCCTTCTCCTATTGTTCTTCATTGCTGCCAAAGCAAAAACTGCTGAGGAGAGTTGAGACAGGAGATCCCATCCTAATGAACCATCTGATTAATACCTACTAAGTATCAGATATTGATTGGATCATTATTATATCAGGAAACAGAAAAACTATTATCTGCTCAGTATGCCTGGCAGTTATTAGATGCTCAGTAAAATTTTGTTGAATGAGTGACTTTGTGTTGAAAATAACAATTTTTATTTATTTTTAATTTTTTATTAATGTATTACATGTATATATATCTTCCCATTGCCCCCCCTCCCAGGCATACCCTAACCCCCCAGTGTCTTATGTTCATTGGTTATGCTTATATGCATGCATACAAGTACTTTGGTTGATCTCTTATTTACCCCACCTCTCCCTAACCTTCCTGCTATAATTTGACAGTCTGTTTGGTGCTTTACTGCCTCTGTATCTATCATTTTGTTCATCAGTTTATAATGTTCTTTATTATCCACAAGTGAGATAACAATTTTTAAATCAGAAAAATATATTTAAAATATTAAATGTTCATGTTTATTACTTATATTTCTCTGTATCACTATCTTCAGTGAGGCTACTACTTAGCAAGGGAAAGGGCTTCTTTAGACCTGTTGGGTAAATATAAACAGTGTATAGGGACATAGTAGAGTTTTCCCTGTAGGTAATATAGAACCATTGAGTAGGGCAGTAAAAATATACTTTGTTTTAGAATGATTGATCTGGTACTCTGTACAAGATGGACGATAAGGGGCAAATATGGAGGATCAGAATTGTTTTAGGCATGTTGACTTCACAGGACTATCCCTTCAATCACACAGTTCTAGGAGTCAGTTGGAGAAGCAGGTTAGTTCTCAGGAGAGGGAGTCATGAGTGGTTGTGAGGGAAGTCAGGGAGATAGTAGAGCCTAAACTTTGTATTTCAGGTGTGGAATAAAGAGAAGGGTGCAGGGATATAGCAGACTCCCATAAACTCCTTAAGGGCAAGTACCAAGTCTTTATGGTTTCTCTGGCTTTTAATAGAGTCCTTGACACACAGGGAGAGGTCAGTGAGGGGCATGTTTGACATAGGAAATGGGTCTTTCCTAGGGTCAGTAGGAATGCCTGTATGTCTATCTTGCTCCTTTTCAACCTGTTGACTACTAACTTCCACAGATTCAGATCTAGGTGTGCATTAAAACTGTTGCTAGTTGGTAATTCAATAAGTACTCCTTAAAAGTACAAATCTGCATTAAGGGATTCTGGAAATCCTTATATTCAGAGAGAGCTCATAGGCCATTAAGGTTAACCAGATTAACCAAGGATATGCAGCTCTCTCTATTGGTGGGTATTAGTTAATAATTAGGATTTTCATAAGAAAGCAACTAAACACACACACACTCACACACGCACACTCACTCAATCTCATTCAAGCACCAACATCCACAAATATATTCAGAAAAATGTATATGCATGTAAGAAAATAGACATAGAAGACAAACAACCCACATGTTACCCTAGGTACTCCATAAACACACATGTGCAAATAGATTCCTAAATCTAGGGATACTACAAACACACAAACAGTCTCTGCCCAAACCAGCTCCTATCTTTGCTCCTTCCCAACCCAAGCAGGCCAACCCTGAAGGTATTTCAAATAATCCAGACTTTCTATCTCTTTTCAAGTTTCATGTTCCACTTGCTGGTTTTTCTTCCTTATGATTAAGTAGAAAAATGGTTCTTTCCTAATAGGGAGGGAAGACTTTGGTCAAATAAACTTCAGGTTATTTATTAGCTGTACTTCCATCCCGTCTCAAGGCAGAATAGCTATCATCATTCTGGCTGGAAAACACATGTCTGGTGTTTTTAAAACCTTCTTCATTGAAAACTTATTCATGCGCTACTTGGTAGATTGGAAAATTGACCCAGGGTCAGGGATGACTTTTGGTGAAGCAATAGGCCTTAACAGCTAGTTGAAGCATGAACCCAGGCTCCCCTGAAACAAAAGATAACATGGAAAAATAGATGAAGAGTTATTAGAGTTGGCTGGTTCTTGACTCATTTGGTCTAGAATACTTTTAAGGAAATACAGACAGACGTTTATTCACAAAGTGAGGGAATTATGGTGCCATTTTAATCACTGAACCAGCACCACTCATAATCCTTTATAGCCATTTCACTCCTTGGTCAAACACTGACCTCCAAATACATAGATCCTGTGTTTGATAGAATGCTCCATGTCTGTTTTGTTAATATCAGTACCACTGCCTAATTCAGTGATTGGTATTTGGTAGGCTCTCAACTGTTTATTAAATATAAATATGAATGAGATGGGAAAAATTAAATTTGAGGATAAAATTATAACTGTGTTCCTCCATTTGACTAAAAGTTCTTCAAAGGGAGAAAACATGTCAGGTACATTTCTGTACCTCCAGCACCTAGCACAGGAATTGACACAGGTACTCTGTGTTTGCTGAGATTAAATAAAATATTAGTAATAAGCCCTGCTGATAAAGACAGGAAGTAACTTTCTTCAAGGGACACTGTTAAATAGCAAGACTAATGAATTTCTGATTGATGGCTCCAAGTTTTAGGCTTGTTCATCAATGTTTTGGTGGTTCTCCACTCATGAAAATAAGGAGCTGTGACAATAGGGAATTGGGCAGAGATGGAAGCTGAACAGTTGTATATTTTTCTAAGGGGAAAGTCAGAGAAAGAAAGAAGCTTAATGCAGAACATAAGATATAAATTGTAAATTGGTTATTATGGGGATTTTGTAAGCATCTCAAATGAAAGGCTTGTGTTAACCATTTGCAATAAATGGAGATCGATGGTCATACCATGCCTAGCTCCTAAGTAGAAATACCAATTTTGTGTCAATGGTCTCCCAGAAGAGAAACAGAATAAGGGATACAATCCTAATTTGAATAAACAGGCCATGCAAACTTCTCTAATTTTCTATTTTTAGGAGTGTGTAGACTGTCCTTTTGATGTGGAGATAACAATGAGAGGAGGCTGGAAAAGGTTTAGTAAAAATGCAGTTTCGTGATACGTTGTCACTTCTCTCTCAAATTGTGTCTTTTTATTCCTTGCCAATGAGTAATGGCTCTTGGCAAGTGGAAAATTTCCCTGGTAACCCAAGAACATTTGAATTTGAATGCAGAGAAACTTGAATACTGGCTTAAAGATGGCATGCTATGCATATGGTCAGATGACGGTTGATGATTGACAGATGATAGTTGATGAGAATAGATCTTAAGTGTCCTTATCACATACACACACAATTAAGGTAATAGAAGTTAGTATGGTAATAAATTCACAATGTATATGTATCCTGGTCCAAACCAGCTTCTGACAAAGTTTGTATTCTAGCTCTTCTCCTAAAGCTTCAGGCTCTGCTCTGGTCCTTGAACAGGCCAGAGGTTCAGGGGCCCAGGATTCTAAGTTATGTATTCAATAATGATCTCTCTGAATGTGAGAAAATAGAGGATAAAAGGTAGTAATATTAGTAGAGTCAGAGAGAATAAATGGTAAACTTAAAATGCTAATTCTAGGTATTATCAACCTCACCCTATTCTCCAGGGATACTTTAACTGCTTAGATACCTGGCAGATAATAAGTGCCCAGGTCCCACTTATCAGAGAAACTTCTTAAGGTATGTGATTGACAGCCAGGTAATGAAGAAAGTAGATGATGTAATAAGAGAACCAACAGTCCAAATTGATTAGAAGAATAAAATGGAGGATTGGGGGGTCAGAACCAATAGAAGACATTATAATCATAATTATTGGTAACATATTCCAGTAACTTACATTTTGTTCTGACAACGACTTATGAAAACCATGCAAAGTTATCAGAGTATCCAAATACTGTCTAGGAAAAAATGGTGTTAATTAAAAAGAAAGCTTAGAGACCTCTTTCTTGGTGGTAATGGGCTTGAAGTTATGGCACCTGTTTCCTTTCTAGCACTGGAAAAAGAGGCTACATCCACTTTAAATCGTCACTTACTGGCGATCTTGGGTACCAGAAGAAGAGAGCCTTTGTCTCTTTTGAATGCCTCTTAGCTTATCAGTTTCCTCTTATTCCTAGGATACCATAATCCTATAAGCAATATAGAAAGAGGGTCTATGTCTATAGGATTTTTCCTAGGATTCCATGACCAGAAATTTCCTGGCCACTTTATATAAAATAGACACGCAGGGCACATAAACAATGCTAATAAGACAATTTCAAGGGCTAAATACAACTAAAAGGGGCATATGGATTATGAGTCTCTAAAATAGAAAATGATAAAGAGAAGGCAAAGAGCAAAGGGAAATCTGGAAGGCCAACACAAATGGGGGAGGGTAGCCTGCATATGGGACAATGACAGTGCATTTACTGTAATGTAGTTGTTATGTACCTTGGCCTCAGACCCTGCTAATGTGGAATCAACCTTGAGGTCCTTTCTGTTGGCTGCTTTAAAACACTGCACAGTGTAGGAGTTCAAGACATTCGAGCTTTAATACCAACCCAAACATTCTTCCCCAAGAGCCACATGTCCTTACACATCATGTCTGACTGGTACAGGAAATTCACTGTGTCTTTCCCAAGAGACAGACTTAGGCTTATTATCTGGAAGATGGAATTTAAATGCCTCACAGAACAGCAGAATTTGTTTGTCAAATTAGAAGCACTCATCCTTGGAGAATATACATGGGTCAATTTTCAAGGAAATGATTGATTTTCTTCCTTCCTACCTTCCTTCCCTCCCTCCCTTAATTCCTTCTTTCTTTCTATTGGATTTCGAGAATAGTCTGGTCAAAATCGGATTGCTTTTGGCCAAAGATCACAGGATACTTATGGAGCAAATAATTACAATGTGATTTTCCCCAGTAGTTTTTACTTTGTAAAGAATAATATTTTTAAGAATGCGTATTCATCATCCAAATTTTTTAAATCTTAAAAATTGTGCCATATTTATTTTATTTTTTAAAGTCTGAAGATACACATGAAGTTTCCTGTGTACCTTAAACTAACTCCATTTCTCTCCCTCCCCAGAGATAATCACAGGCTGGAAGTGATTGTATCACATAGAGACACATCAAAGTAGAGAAAATAGTTTAATAGAATCTCATGTACCTAACACCCAACATCAAAAATTGTCATCTTTTTTTTGGCCAATAGTATTTAATCTATATTCCTACCACTACCCCAAACTGTTTTCTCCTATTTTATCTTCTTTTCTTAAACTTAAGAGAAGTTTTATATATTTTTAGTAATGTTAAAGCAGCTTAGTTTTGGATTTGTTCATCCCCTGTATTATTTATTTTTTGTTTTCTGTTTTGCTGATGTTTTCTTTTGTCTGGATTATATTTTCTTGGGATACTCTGTGGTCCTTCTGGTTTCTTAAAGTAGATTAGTTTATAGTTTTACATTTTCTTAAGACTGTCTATAAGGCTTCTTATTAGCTGTCAATTTCTCTCCCAGTACCACTTGAAGAGTCCACTATAAGAATTCATACACAAGCATTTTCACTGTTGTTCAGTTCCAAGTATTTCCTAATATACTTATTTTTTCTTTGTTTCTCAAAAACTTCAGTGGATTTTTCAATTTTCAAAAATAAAACTTTGTTATTAATTTCTTTTTTTAAAATCCTCACCCAAAGCTATTTTTCCATTTATTTTAAGAGAAAGTGGAAAAGAGGGAGAGAAACAGAAAGATCTATGTAAAAGAGACCCATCGGTTGGTTGCTTTCCACATGCACCCTGACGAGGACCAAGGATGGAGCCTGCAACCATGGTACATGCCCTTGACCGGATTCGAATCCAGGATCCTTCATTCCGAGGGCCTAACTCTCTCCACTGAGCAAAACCGTCTAGAGCTGTTATCAATTTCTAATATAATGCCTCATTGAAAGAAGGTGGTTTATAAGATATGGGATCTTTTTTGTGTTTTACAGTAATATCTTGATATAAGTGAGTAATTTGAGCAAAGGTATGTCCATTAAAGCCAAAAATCCATTATGTAATAAAGTAAGTTTGCCAAATGCATATGTTAAAAATTGGCCAATTAGCTAGCTTACCTGTTTTCACTTAGATAGATGTATTTGTGTAATTAAAATTATGTATGTAAAATTTAACTTCACAGAAACGTTTTATATATGAATTACTGTGATTTTAAATTTATACCGACTAAGTTTAGTAAAAGTATGCATTCACCAGTCACCATGAGCAAACAAATGCACATGACTGGAATGTAGCTTATCACACATCAGAACATTGACATCAGGTGTTAAAACTTCTACAGAAAGTCACACCACGAGACAACAGAATCAATTATTGCACTCAGTGCCATGTGATCATATGCTAATCACTCATTGTCTATGAGTGGTGTGTCTTGGATTTAAATATGTAGACTATAGTTGTAGATATGTAATATTTATTTATGTTGGCAAAAGTACTAGTGTTTTTTTCCAACACATGGCCTATTCACTAAAATTTATTTAAAATGACAGTAAATTAATAACAAAAAATAACCTGTTTAATTATAATCAAATATTGATTTAAAGCAATTTATAATTAACAAGGTAGCCCTTGCTGCTTTGGCTCAGTGGATAGAGTGCCGGGCTGTGGCCTGAAAGATTCCAGGTTCAATTTCAGTCTATGGCACATGCCCAGGTTGCGGGCTCGATCCTTAGTGGGGGACATGTAGGAGGCAGCCAATCAATGATTCTCTTCTCATTGATGTTTCTATCTCTCTCTCTCCCTCTCCTTTTCTCTCTGAAATCAATAAAAATATATTTTAAAAAATAAATAAAATTAACAAGGTTTACATTTTTCCATATGACATATGGACTGGAAATTTTATGTTAAATCTGAAGTCCATTAAATCAAGGTCCCCAAAATCGAGGGTCTTATATCAAAATTTGTGTTATGGCTTAGCATTTTTGGTAAAAATGTGTGTTTTGTTAAGTGTTATTGGATAAGTCTATGTGTTTTCCTTGGCTTATGCTTGTCAATTCATTGTTCGCATATCTTTCTTTTTGTTGTTGTTTTTATTTGTTTAATATATTTTTATTGATTAATTACAATAAATGAGCTAAACAAAATCAGTCCATAAAATGAAAATTCAGAAAGGAAGCTTGTCTATCCAAGCATAAATTCTGAATAAAGAGGGGTTTAGAAGAAGCATTTCTACCAAGATTTAGAAATCTTAGGCCTAATCATATATGAGATTGATGTTAAATGTATACTATCTGCCTGATTTGGTGCTTTTAAGCAGAAACATTAACATAAAATTGGTCTAAAGATGGGGATAACTCTAGATAGACTTGCAAAAGCAAATACAAATACACTGTGGAGGGAACATGACTACAAATAAATGCTTGTTGAAAATCAGCTCACAATCCACAACAACAAACGCCTAAGGAAATAGTCATGAGTGAGAGTCAGCTGATGTAACATATAACTGAACCCTCTCCAATATCTTAATATAACAGAATAATCAAACATATTATAAAGGACCTATAATTAAGATGACACAGACATCAAAGGAGATATTGAGAACATTAGAAAAAATCCAAACATTATGGAGTAAGAGCAAGAAAAAAAAACATAGATTTTTAAAAGGTCTATTTTAAGTAGATCTGTAAAAGAAAAATAATATTGAAAATAGATGTTACATAGAAGGTTAGATATCACTAAAGAGAGATTAGAAAACTGAAAAATATATGTGAAGAAAAATTGCTCAAAGTAAATTTCAGACAGATAAACAAAATGAAGTATGAAAGGGAAAGGATCAGTATCTATATATGTAAAAGGCTAATATGCTAAGTGTCCAATGATCCAACCAGTCCCTATAATGCATACTGACCACCAGGGGGCAGATGCTCAACGCAGGAGCTGCTGAACTACAGTTACTCGGCAGCAGTGGTTCTCAGGTGACACACACAAAACCAGAGATGAGGGAGCCCGATTCCTCACAAGGCCACGTGATTCCACCTTTGGCCATGGGTTATGTTGTTGCTGGGACACTGTTGGCTCCGAATCTGGTTTACTGCACACTCGAGTTTGTGTTCTACACCCTGTATGATAGCAACTTTGCAAAGTGCCCTTTCACACACTGGTACATTTTAGGGGATGTCGGAGAACTGGTTTCGGCCCCATTCCTGACAGGCCACGCTGAGGGACTCCACTTGCCCAAGGGATCCTGCCCACTCTGCAGATGCTAAGGAGTGACTGGGGGCGGGTGTTTCTCCAGGGTGTGTCCAGCCCATCTTGCCTAGTACTCCCCCACACGATACCTTCTAATTAATTTCCTTTTAATGTGCATAAATTCGTGCACCGGGTCATTAGTAATCTAATAAAATTCTAAAGTTAGAGAGAACATGAGGGAGAAACAATACTTAAAGTGCTAATGAATGATAGCCTCTCAAAATTATTGAAATACTAGTGGCCTGGTGCACGAATTAGTGCACCAGTGGGGTTCCTTGGCCTGGCCTGTAGTACTGGGCCAAAACTGGCTCTCTGACATCCCCCAAGGGTTCCTGGGTTGCGAGAGGGCACAGGCCAGTCTGAGGGACCCCACCAGTGCATGACTAGGGTTGGGGAGAGATACAGGAGGTTGGAAAGATGGGAAGCCATGAATACAGACAGTAGCATGGTGAAGGACTGGCTGGAGGGAGGGTATGTGCCTTTGACCGGAATCGAACCCTTTCAGGCCGCAGGGTGATGCTCTAACTGCTGAGCAACCCAGATTGGTGTGGTTAGCTTTTATGATGTGCAGGGCAATGTTGGCAGGGACTTTCCTAAGCAAAATCTTGTCAGATATATTATCTCTGTACTTACTGATCTCCATGACATTATTTTTCAATCATAATTATTTATTGTACTCAACCATATTTAGTGGTAATAGGCTGCTGCATTTCTGCATCAGAGGAAATATTGCAAAGTAATTAATATTTGCTAAGGACACTATGTGTCCTTACTAAAACATTACTTAAACATTGTTCTCTCTTTTTTGTTCCTAGGAGTATACCATTGATGTATTTTTTCGACAGACATGGCATGATGAAAGATTGAAATTTGATGGACCGATGAAGGTCCTTCCACTGAACAATCTTCTGGCTAGTAAGATCTGGACCCCTGATACCTTCTTTCACAATGGGAAGAAATCGGTGGCCCATAACATGACCACACCTAACAAGTTGCTCAGACTGATAGACAATGGAACCCTCCTCTACACAATGAGGTCAGAAAGTGATATCCCTTTCTAAAGTATAATTGGGGGTAGTACTAGGGTTTAAAGCAGCATGTTTAAGGCTATCCATTGAAAATTATTTTAAGTTTATCTTAACACATTTTCAGATATACATACTCACATATATATGAACATTCTAAAAAAACACAGTTATATGTCCGTGATGTATAAATGCTGCATACTCCAAGATGTGCATTAATACACATGCATATATATTTTCAAAAACACTTAAATACATGGATTCACAGCCATATACATAGACATGAACATGATGACAGTCAGAATAGGCTAACTTTAACTGTAACAACCAAGTACTATGATGCAGAGTTATGAGAATCACATGAGATAATGATGGATATTTTCTGAAACAGAATTTTCTTATGCAGAATACAGCAGCATATGTTTAAGGCCACATGGTATTGGAATGCTGAGGAGTGAAGTTTCCAAAGAACTTAAAACTCTATCTTCTAAGCCAGCAGTTGCCAACCTTTCGGACCTCACAGACCACCAGTTGGTGACCGCTGTTTTAAGCAATATATAATGAGTCATCAGAAATATAAAATTGTGATGGTGGTTGTGCTTTGGAGGATTGTGATGGTTATTATGCTTTGGGAATAGAAAAGTATGATATGCAGGATTAGGCAAAAGAAGCCTTACAGTTGTTTGTATGGAAAATAACACAATAATCTATATTAATAAAAGCCTAGGTGGCCCTCACATGCAATGTCATCACAGGATGGCTGTCAGATGATGGCCCCCCACACAGTGAAGGCGGGGCCCAGTGGCCGCTCTGCACGGTGAGGCCTGGGGGTCCCGCAGCTCTGTGCAGCTTGGAGGAGGCTGGCCCTGGTGTCTCCACCACCTCACCCAGAGGTGGTGGGTCTTGGTGGAGGAGGTGGTCACGGAAGGGTTGGGCAGTTGTGGGTGATCAGGCCAGCAGGGGAGTGGTTAGGGGGTGATCAGGCTGGCAGCCAGAAGTGGTTAGGGGCAATTAGGCAGGCAGGCAGTCAAGTAGGATCAGGCCTAAACCAGCAGTCAGACATCCCTTGAGGGGTCCCAGATTGGAGAGGGTGCAAGCTGGGCTGAAGGATACCACCCCCATGCATGAATTTCATGCACCAGACCTCTAGTCTATATATATAAAAGCCTAAGTGACTGAACGATTAAATGACCAGTAGCTATGATGAGCACTGACCACCAAGGGGTAGACACTCAATGTAGTAGCTGTCCGCTGGTGGTCAGTGCACTACCACAGCCAACCTCCAGCAGCCAGCCAACCTCCCCTCAGTTTGCCAACCTCCCACGGTTCCTCCCTCTGGCAGGCTGGCCCCATTGGCCCAGATCAGGGCAGCTGGCCAACCTTCCGTGGCCCCTTCTCCCAGCCAGCCAATATCCCACAGCCCCTTTCCATCGCCCCAATTGGCCCCAATTGCTGGCCAGGAAGAGGAACCCCACCCATGCACAAATTTGAGCACCGAGCCTCTAGTAGATAATAATACAAGAATAACCTCTGTGTTTTGTGTACTCTCAACTGTAAACCTACTTTTGGCCAACCCTATATCTTTTATTTTTTAAAAAATCTTTGTTGCCAAAAGTATTACTTATACCCCCTTTGAAATCTTCTAGCGTGTCCCCATCCCCCACCCCTGGCTCCCTTGAATCCCACTCTTCTGTCTGCCAATTCTAGGCTTTCTGTTAGGTACTTAGGTGCTAATCACTGTCAGGCACTATCCTTTGGCTTTCTGCAATCTGATTGAAGCTCCAAGTAATCCACAGTTTGTGTCTGTCTCCACAGGCTGCAAGCAGGAGGGGCCAATCTGCCCTCTAATGTAGGTTTGTTAGCATCATGGGGCCCAGGGCTGGGTCATCAATTTCCCTTGGTTTCCTGGGCTCCACCTCTGCGCGCCTTTGCCTGCTAGCCAGCTTTCAATCTTAATCATTCAATAGTCTGTTTCTGAAAGGGCTTTAGGTGGGGAAGTGCTGTTTGGCTTTCAGGAAATATAGGGGGGGGGGTGTTTTCCTGTCCCAGAGTTACTCTTCTATGAGTGACCCAAAATATTACTCTGCCCTTGGCTAGACAGAGATAATCAGCTGAAAATATAGAGCTTTTATCAGTTCTCCTGAGAGAAAATATCAGTCTGATTCTCAGGATATGGGGCAGATCCATTCTGCCCTTGTCCAGACACTGAAGACTCCTTGAGACTGTTCAAACCCATAAGCTTGACCTCTGCTTTTGTTTCCTCAGAAAATCTCAAAATGCAGGGTGTGGCATGCAGGGATCCTGTGGGTGGGGCAGGCTATATCAACTAGGGTGGGTCTTATTTCTTTTCCCACCATGAAGCTAGCTCCTTCCAGGAAAAATGGCCATTTTGGTTTGGGGGCCTACAACCAAATGCTCCTGGCTGCTATTTTGCTAAATCTCTCCACAATGTTTCCCAATCCAGTCTCCTTACGCACCAGAAGTCCGCACCTCCCTCCCTGCACAAAAGCCTCAGGTGTAGCTGCAGATAAAAACTCCTGGGTTTTAGGGGAATGGAGATGTGGAATTATGAAGAAGACTGAGGATGCTTATTGAGAAGGGCAGAAGACGAAGTTGAACAAAGGATTAGCCACCTGAAGATAGAGTTGGATGCATGGGAAGAAGATGACCACTGGACCCTTCATTTTTGTCTGAATTAGAGAAGTTTAGGAAGATAGGAGTTCATGCAGAATGCCCTTGTGCTTATTCTAAAGTACGGAATAGAGGAGATACAGAAGTTTAGAAGCAGGATAAAGCCATTGGTGCCCTTACACAATATATGCTTCACCTTGGACCCTGGACAATGGGTCCAGAGTAAGACCTAAGTTCAAGACTGAAAATAAATGCTTGGCTCCATTTGTGACACCATGATTTATTCATCTGGTGACATTTTTTTTTGTAAGATACACATTACCTCTTTTCTCATTCAGGTAACAATGTAGCTGCTACCTTCTTGAAGAACACTTAAAAAGCACAAATTGGATAAAGTCTTAAGAACACTTAGAATTTTTCAGAAAGTGTTTGTTGCTCTACCACATTTACTGTTATTATTTTTGATCCTCAGAAATTATATCTGGATTCCAAGAGGAAACTACAGAATGATAGCTTCTTAGAAAAATCTTACCAAGGATTGTAGGGCTGTGTAACTAGGGCAGTTGAGAATGAGGCCTTGTCTTGTCTCATCTTGAGACCTCAAGACAACCATAAAAATGCAGGCCAAAGCTCATTATCTGCTGCTTACTTCAGCAGCACACATACTAAAATTGGAATAATATAGAAAAGATGAACAGAACCCTGATCAAAGTGATACACATGTTTATGAATTTTCCATCTTATCAGACATGAATATATAGGGAACTACATTTCTATTAATGACATTTTATTTATTGACTAAAGGGCCGGTGAACAAAATTTGTGCATGTGGGTGGGGGGAGGGGCAGTGTCCTTTAGCCCAGCCTACTCACTCTCCAATCTGGGACCCCTTGAGGGATGTCCGACAATTGGACATCCCTCTCACAATCCAGGACTGCTGGCTCCCAACTGCTCACCTGCCTGCCTTCCTGATTGCCCCTAACCACTTCTGCCTGAGAGGCTGATCACCCCCTAACCACTCCCCTGCCAGCCAGATTGATGCCTAACTGCTCCCCTGCCAGCTTTTTTGCCCCTAACTGTCCTCCTCTGTGGGCCTGGTCCCTCCCAATTTCCCTCCCCTGCTGGCCATCTTGTGGTGGGCATCTTGTGTCCACATGGGAGCAGGATCTTTGGACCACATGGGGGTAGTAATCTGGTATGTTTGAGTGATGGTCAATCTGCATATTACTCTTTTATTAGATAGTATGAGGATATGGATACATATGTTCATTGCATTTTTCTTTATACGTATGGCATATGAATGTTGCATAATACATAAAACAGTTCCAGTGATTATTTGAGTATGATGGACAAGTACTCATTGAATTAACTAGATTTTATCCCATTGACTTAAATCATTCATTCAACCCATTTATGAGTGCTTATCATGTTTGTGGATTTTGGAATAAGTGCTGATCTATAGAGATAAATAAGATGCATAACATGCTCTTAATGACCTTACAGCCCAATGACTAAAGCAGATATGTCCACAGATAGCTGCACAATAATATAAAAGTCCTTAAACAGAGAGAGGTGCAAAATATACTAGAATTACAGTGCAAGGAACATCCAAAATTATGTTAATGGCATCATGGAAAGTTTTAGAAAGAAGGCAATGCTTATCCTATATCCTGAATCTTGAAGAAAGTGTAGGTACAGTGTAAGGTACAGGAGAGTATTCTAGGCAGAGGAAATAGCATGCACAAAGGCATTTATGAATTGACACAATTCATCATAAAACTAGGAATACAGTGATGAGCAAAAATAAATGAGGTCTCTGCCCTCTAATATTTTAGTGGGGAAAACAATGAAATAAATCATGACAGTCAAATAGAATAAAGTGAGTCTATGGAGAATAGCCACAATGAATTCCAGATGAATTTACTTTTAAACCGAGACTAAAAAGAAGTGAAGAGTTAAATTAGAGTAAAAGATAGAAAATGTTTCATTGAGAATGGGTGAAGGGAGGAAGAGATGAGAGAGAGAGAGAGAGAGAGAGAGAGAGAGAGAGAGAGAGAGAGA
>JAAGEH010000015.1:408702-434364 GCA_011751065.1 Lasiurus cinereus
TCTTTTGTTTGTGATCCCTTCCCTTGTTTCGGCATTTTCACTATGCAGGGGAAACTTCTGTGTTGGATTCAGCCTTATGATACCAGATGCAAAACCAAAGAAGCCTCTGTTGAGCTTGGGAGGGGTGGAGTCTCAGGGCTTAAGGGACCGCCTTGCCTTCCAGTGGGCCCCGCCCTCCACGGCCCCTGAGTCTCACGTGCCTGGGTAATCCCTGGAGCGGTCCTTGTGCGCGCGCACCCGCAGTGCCTATAACCGCTGCCTTTCCAGCTCCCCTGAGCACTAGGACCACACAAGTCTAGGTCCCCAGGGTTTCGCCCGAAACAGGGGCTTAGTGGAGTCAGAAGTGGCACAGTTCGGAGGGTCTGTCTCCCGCCCACTCGCGAAAGCCAGCGGCACAATCAGCAATCTGTCCTGTGCGCAGCACTGTCCGAGTGCGAGACCAGACCTGATCTTCTGCGACTCCCCTAAATTTCCGTGCACCTCTCCCTTTTCACAGTCCAAACTCCCCCCGTATGAGTTTCGCTGCATCTGGGGTTTAGTGTCGTAAAATAAGGGGTTCAATGCCGTTGGGAGTCTCTGTTTCCCTCCCGCCAGAGAAAGCCAGCCAGGTACTCCGGCACCCGCACTCTCAGCGCGCGCGTCTCGGTACCTCGGCTTTGTGCAGCTCCTCTGGGTCTCCGTGAGCCCCTCTCTTTCCCTCTAGTTGTAGAACTTACATTCCGCCAGCTTTCCTGTGGTTCTGGATGATGTCAGTTCTGTCTTTTAGTTGTAGTTTTGAAATTGTTGTGCGAGGCAGCAGTGTAGGTGTTTACCTATGCCGCCATCTTGGATTCCTCCAACTTAGTATCAGTAGTCTTTTGATTTTTTGTTTGTGTGTTTTCTTTGTTTTGCTATGTGTGGTAGACATAGTAATACTCCTAAAAGATGCCCATGTCCTAATTCTCAGAAACTATAAATATACATGGCAAAGGGTATTTTGTAGATCTGATTAAATTTAGGACCCTCAGATGGAGAATGTATCCTGGCTTATTCAACCATCTGAAATAATATCACAGGAGTCCTGAAAGCTAGGAAACATTCTTAGCTATGGTGAGAGAGAAATATAAGTATAGAAAAAAGATCAGAGAGCTACAACATGGCTGACTTTGAAATGGAAGAAAGGGTCATGAATCAATGAATATAAATAGCATCTAAGAAGCTAGGTAGGCAAGGAAACAAATTCTCCTGTAACACCTCTGTAAAGCAACTCTAGATTAGAGATCCTTAATTCAATGAGATAGTATAGCATAATCACTGGTTTAAACATTTTTAAACTACCATATTACACTTACTGTTTATCTCTTATTTTATACCCCTTCCCACTTTGAGATTTGGATACATGTGCTTTTTGCCTGAGGTAAAAGCAATATTACCCATGGGTAGCACATACTGTATGAAGCAGATGAAATATTGAGAATCACCAGTGTGTTGAAATTCAGTAGAAAAGACATGAACCCCATTGTTTTATTCTGGATCTCAGTCCTTGTACTTCTTGTCTTCCCTATATACCATCACCTACCTCATAATACCATCCTATCTTAGAGCTATAATTAGCATTTGTAAATTATAAGCTAACAAAGCACAGAGAATGGAAATAACTTGCACACCACTATGAAGAGGTAGAGCTGTGTTATAAATTTGGTAATCTGGTTTTGGAATCCATGCTCTTCAAGGCTGTACTTAAATCCCACTTCTGCTTTTTAATTTTGTAAGAGCTTTTCTTGAACTATCATTTACATATTCTAACATTCATCTGTTTTAAGTTTCAGGGATTTATATTAAATACACAGAGTTATGCAACACTAACCAAATGTGGATTTATAGCATTTCCATCACCTCCAAAAATTTCCAGTCACCATCCATTCTCAGCCCTAGTCCTTGGCAACCGCTAATCTATTTTCTGTATCAATAGATTTTCCTTTCCTAGATACTTAATGTGAATGGAATCATACAATATGTTTCCTTTTGAACAATATATGCTACTTTTACTTAGCATAATGTATTTGAGATTATCCATGTTGTGTAAATTCCTTTTTGTTAATGACTAATATTCCCTCATATGGATGTTTCATATTTTGCTTATTCATTCATCATTTGATGGACATTTAGATAGTTTCTGTGTGTTTTCTTTTGGCTATGATAAATAACTCTACTATTAATAGGTCTTTCTGTGGACATATGTATTCATTTCTCTTGGGTAGTGGAGAATTGATATGGAACCATAACATTTTAAGTGAAGTTTATGTTGAAATTTTAAAGAAACTGCCAAAATGTTTTCCAAAGTATGCTTTAGCATTATATATTTCCACCAATAACTTATGATCCCATTTTCTCCAAATTTTTGTCAACACTTGATATTGTCCGTTTTTTTTACTATAGTTATTATAAATCACACGTAGCAGTGTCTCGTTGTGGTTTTAATTTGTATTACTCTAACGATTAGTAATGTTGAGCACATTTTCATATATCTGTATGCCTTTTTTGTAGTGGTGTTTATTCAGGTACTTTGCCAATTAACAATAGTTAAAATTTTCCAAAGTGGGCATCTTATATTAAGTGTACTCATCACACAAAATAATAATAATTATTATTATTTGAAAAGAGGGTAGGGGAATTTTTTGGAGTGGATGGATATGTTTATGGCATAGATTGTGGTGATGAGTATACTACCCTGAGTACAGTCAGGGTGCTTTCTGCTGCAGAAAAAGCTTAAATAAGTCTTAAAAATTGTGGCAAGGTAGAGGGAAGGCAAGAAAGGAAGACAGTATGATACAAGAGGTTAGAGAGCTTTAGGATATGTTTAAGAGCCAATGAAAAGAGCACAGAATAATTTAGCTTGTGAGATACCTTGTCCTCATCAATCTTTGCTTTCTGCTCTCTGCTCTGCTTAGGAGGGATGGGCAACAAGGAGATGGGAAGGAAGATAGGAGACGGTCAATTTGCATATTACTCTAGTAATATGCAAACTGACCATCACTCCAATATAAAAGATGGCCGCCCCCATGTGGTCAAAGATGGATGCCCCCATGTGGACACAAGATGGCCACAACAAGATGGCCAGCAGAGGAGAGCAGTTGGTGGAGACCAGGCCTTTAAGGGAGGGCAGTTGGGGGAAACCCAGGCCAGCAGGGGAGGGCAGTTAGGGGCAACCAGACTGGCAGGGGAGGGCAGTTAAAGGTGAATGGGCCAGCAAGGGAGGGAAGTTTGGGGGGAACCAGGCCTGTAAGGTAGGGCAGTTGTGGGGGACAAGACCTACAGAGGAGGGCAGTTATAGACAATCAGGCCAGGAGGGGAGGGCAGTTAGGGGTGACCAGGCCAGCAGGTGAGGGCAGTTGAGAGGGAACCAGGCCAGTACAAGAGGGCAGTTATGGACAATCAGGCCAGGAGAGAAGGTCAATTAGAGGAGACCAGGCTGGCAGAGGAGGGAAGTTGGGGGGGACCAGGCTGACAGGGAAGGGCAGTTAAGGGGACCAGGATAGCAGGGGAGGGCAGTTGGGAGTGGACCAGGTCTACAGAGGAGGGCAGTTGGAGGGAAACCATGCTTGTAGGGGAAGGTATTGGGGGGGTGCAGACCAGCAGAAGAGGGCAGTTGGGGAGGACCAGGCCTGCAGAGGAGGGTAGTTGTGGGCAATCAGGTCAGCAGGGAGGGCAGTTAGGGGTGACCAGGCCAACAGAGGAGGGAAGTTGAGGGAGACCAGGCCAGCAGGGGAGGGCAGTAGGCAGGGATAAGACCTGCTTGGGAGGGTAGTTGGGGGCAACCAGACCTGTAGGGGAGGGCAGTTAGGGGTAACCAGGCCTGCAGGGAAGGGCAGTTAGGAGCAATTAGGTCAGCAGGAGAGCAGTTAGGCGTCAATCAGGCTGGCAGGAGAGTGGTTAGGGAGTGATCAGGCTGGCAGGCACAAGCAGTTAGGGGCAATCAAGCAGGCAGGCAGGTGAGCTTTTGGGAGCCAGCAGTTCTGCATTGTGAGAGACATGCCCGACTGCCCATTTAGGCTCACTCTCATTAGGATTGGGCTTCAATTGGCAGTTGAACATCTCTTAAGGGGTCCCAGATTGAAGAGGGTGCAGGCTGGGCTGAGAGACACACCCCCATGTATGCATTTTGTGCACCAGGCCTCTAGTTATAAATAAATTCTGGTCCTAATAAAAAAACAGTGCCTTTTGCATTTTGCTTTGGTAATCTATTTGCTGTACTCTTATTTTCCATGTCCCCAGGACTGTCGAGTAGATGTAAAGTAATTTCCCCTTGGAATTACTCATAAGAGGCAGTATCCTAAAAATACTAAGTATAGAGAAGGAACACAATTTTATTTATTAAACTCATAGAGTATTTAAGTGCCCAATACAAAGTAGCAGGTTTCTCAGTGAAATACATTTCTCTTATATCAAACTCTTGGAGGCATAAAACCTCCTTTATGACTTAAAAATAAAGAGCGGATCAGTGAAATATAGTAGACTAACTTGAGAATTGAATTTTTCTCCAGGACATACGGGAAATTTTATAAATATCTAAGGGATTAGTTAGAGCTGCAAGGACATTGGTATCTATTTCCAACCTCTATTGCTTAGATAGGGAAACTGAAAATAAAAGATGGGCACACACTTGCTAGGTAGGGGTCTTGCTAATAGACACCTAAGCATGCTTGCTTTAACCAGCCTGCTTTGAACAATATCTAGTGTTGCTGTGCTGATCATTTGTGAGGTATCACATATTCAATAACCAGTTTTAACAATTAGCCAGGATTGGAGGTGCTTACCCATTGGCAATTTACAACTTGAACAGCATGATAGGCATTGAATCCAATATAAGCAGGATTTATGTAGAATATCTAGAAACAGCTCAACAAATCTAGGTTACAATTCTAAATTTTTGCTTATGGGTCTCATTTCTATACAGTAGGCTACTGTTTAAGCTTGGGGTGGGGAATGTCTGGCCTGAGGGCTATATATGGCCCGAGAAATAATTATCTGGCCCTGCCAACGTATTAAGCATGAGTTAATTAAATGTTTGACCAAATAAAGCAGGCTAATTTTTAAGTTGATAATTTTGTATAGACTGAAAATGGTTTTATAAATATCCAAATATCCCTTGACAGAAAAAAAAGTTCCCACACCCTGATCTAGATCAAGGAAAGTTAAGGTTCAAAAATTTGGAAAGAAATTGGAAAGAAAACCTTGGAATAGATTTTTTGAACATATTAAAGTAAGGGAATGAGGATAGGGCATGGCAAACCATACTCCATCCAGTTTTCCATTGAAGAATCTATGCACAGTCTCTCCCATATGTTGTCCCTGTTAAGAAACCATGAGCTCTTCAGACTTGATCTCTGAGGCTTTGGATGTTTTTCATCACCTTTGCATTTTTCTGGCTAGTTGCTGTGTGTGTGTATGTGTATGCGTATGTGTGCATCTGTTCTCCAAAAACCATCTCCTTTAGCAAAGCAATAGTAGTTGCTGTGAGCAGCAGAGCCATCTTTTGTGCCTGTTCATTATCAGAATAATCTTTCTGCACATCTCTCCTCTGCAGTAAAGATTTTAAATTGGTTAACTCACATGACAGCCTACTGAGGAGAATTACTTTAGAAATTATTAAGCACTAAATTAATCAGAACCTGCTGTTTTAAAGTTTCTTTGGCTAGGGGTGGTAGTTAAGGGAGCTCACATAGGGCATAAGTTATACTTGTTTTACTAAAAATGGTAAGGTGGGATTCAGGTCTAATAAAAAAAAAAACTAAATACTGAATGGTGCTTTGAGAGACTATCTGCTTCATTTACTCCATTCTTTGTGTTCATAAAGATGTAGATCTCCATAAACCTAAACCAACAAAATCCAGTTATTCTTAGTAACACTATTGATAATAATGGGAACTCAGCTTTATGTTTGATACCATTCAAGTTTAGCTTGACTTCATTTCCTATTCTTTTTACTTTTAGGTTAACAATTCATGCCGAGTGTCCCATGCATTTGGAAGATTTTCCCATGGATGTGCATGCCTGCCCACTGAAGTTTGGAAGCTGTACGTATTTTCTCACTTTCTGTTTGCCTGAGCCTTTTTTCAAAAGAAATTGAATATTTAATTTTATGTCCCCCTGGTAATTTCTAAAGCTGAGGCCTTTAATCCAGGCTGGTATGAAAACAGGAAAGGGAAAGTGGGGTTGAGTAGTATTAACTGATCAGGAGAAGGAGACAATCTTTAATAGAATTTTCGTTCTACCAAAGCAAAGCTTATTTAGACTAATTTCATGTCATTAGATTGAAATATTAACATGTTTCTTAAAATGTCCAAAAGACAGAGCTTGTATAGATTCCTCAACTAGAATGTTATTATATTTTTAAATGCCTATTCTACCTGTACCCTCATATACATCTATCCAATTCTCTACAATAAATGCTAAACAGGAAGAAACTCTGGAAATTTTCTCATTTTTACAGTATTGCCCTTTGCTGTTAGCTGTAAATCTGACAGAAAAATTAGCAGCTACACAACCCATTTTAAAATGAATCAGAGAAATAAAAAATGAAAAGAATTTGAGTGAGTTTTTTACTCTCAATTTCAGAGTAAGTTTTATGTGAGTCATCAAAACAATATATCAATGTCTGTGTTGATCATGTCTAAATTTGATTTAGCTCTGTATTTTGAAATAGAGCATTTGAAAAGACCCAAATAATTATGTTTGACATATTTTTTAAATCATTGTCAAATATTTACAGATTGTGTTCCAAGCTCTATTCTAAAAACTTGGAATGCATCCATGAATAAAACAAAAACCCTGCCCTTGTGAAATTTATATTATAGAGAAGAGTGATAATGAAAGATAAAATAAACAATGGATAAAAAAAGTAAAGTATAAAGTATGTTGTAAAGTGAGAATCACAACTGAAGACATTACTACAGAAAAATGGGATAAGTCATGTATAGGTGGAGGATAGGTATTACCATTGAAATTTAAAATAGGGTTCTCAGCATATGCCTCTTTGAAAAAGTGACTTGAGTGGAAATTTTAAGAAGGAACAAGTGTTAACAACACAGCTCTCTGAGGCAGTTGTGCTCTGGGTGGAGAGAACAATCAGGGAGGCGCAAGACCATTATCAGAAAAGTGAATGATTTGTTCTGAGAGCATCAAGGTGGCCAATGTAGCTGGAGAGAGTGAGCAAGGGAGAAAGCACTAGGAGAAGATGAAATCAAAGAGCAGGCCAAGTCATCTAGAGTCTTGTAGGACAGTAAAGGACTTTTAATTTTATTTTGAGGGAAGATGGGGAATGATTGGAATATTTTGAACAAAATAATTATATTATCTGGCTTATGTTGTAAAAAATCATTATGATGCTCTGTTAAAAAATATAAGTATGGGAAGGAGAAAAGCAGGGCATCTGGTTTTAGGTTATTAATATTTCAGATGAGAGCTGATAATGGCTCAGATTAGAGTGATATTGGCAAAAGTAGTGACAAGTAACTTGATTAACTTTTAAAAATAAATAAGAGAGTATGTTTAAAAGTATTTCAAAGATCAGTAATTTAGAATATATTCAAACCCTGAAAAAACTAAAAAACACCAGCTAATCTTTCTGTGTTTGGATCTCTTAGCAAAGTAAGTAGCACTATACCAAATCAAAGGTCAAAATTGCTAGTTTGAGATTTATTGTGCTTCTCAAACTTCTTTCCTGAAAGAGCAATTACAGGGTTTATATATTGTATGCATATAGGCTTATTAATATATAATTTGTAAGAATAGCTCACCATTAGCAACATACAGGGCCACAAATGCACACTTAAAATAAGCAAAATCAACTGATCAGACCAATATGTACTCTGTACTGATCCCTGGAAATTTCAAAATTTTCAACTCAATGTGCTATCATTTCCTGCTTTTGCTTTTTATTTGACGTTAGTAGATTCCCTCAAATCAGTTATGTCTCTATGTTTATTATTGAAATTTAATTCTTATAGTAAAATTGTAATACATTTTCCATTTTGCTGATTTATCAACTACTGTTCTCAGTATTTGGTATTCAGGACAATATATAAATTTCCTGGTAAATTCCAGGAAAGACTTTCCACATAGAAACAACAGTCAGTATGCTGGTTACCCTTGCTGAAGGTTGTATTTGATAAGGGACACAAAAAGTACTTCTGGATGCTGATGATATAGGATGTAAGTGTGATGTTTGGAACAGATATCTGAACTAGAGACTTAATTTAAGCATCATCCACATAGGTGATATTTAAAGCCATAGCCTAGAGATCACTAGGAAATCCTGTATATAAATAAGAGTATCAAGGATTGTCTCCAAAGTCAATACAGTATTTAGAGGCTACAGAGAAGGGAATAACTCAGTATATTGAAGGACAAGACAGGTGAATTATGAGGAAACTTAAGAGAACTTGTTGCTATAGAAGACAAAGTGCATCAAGAAGGAGAGAGTGATTTAAATTCTTAAAGTGTGCAATTAAAATTAACCTTAAATAAACTCTAATGAGAAAGCAATTGTGAAATGGTGGAGTAAGAACTTCTGAAAATACATTCCTCCTTAAATTGACAAAATAAATTTTCTCCAAACTCTAACCAAAGGTTCACAACAATCTGAGGAGTGCTTTAAAAAACCAAACCAAACCAAACCAAACCAAACCAAACAAACAAAAAACACCTGATTCTCAGTAAGACCAGGGAACCCTATTCTCATACTCTTCTTCTATACTCTCCAGACGCCTTGAGGATTTAAAAAATATATATATTTTATTGATTTTTATCTACAGAGAGGAAGGGAGAGGGGTAAAAAGTTAGAAATATTGATGAGAGCCCTGGCCGGTTTGTCTCAGTGGATAGAGCGTCAGACTGTGGACTCAAGAGTCCCCGGTTCAATTCTGGTCAAGGACAAGAACCTTGGTTGTGGGCACATACCCAGGAGGGAGTGTGCAGGAGGTAGCTGATCGATGTTCCTCTCTCATTGATATTTCTAGCTCTCTATCCCTCTCCCTTCCTCTCAGTAAAAAATCAATAAAATATGTTTTTTAAAAAAAGAAACATCGATGAGAGAGAAACATCAATCGATCAGCTGCCTCCTGCACACCCCCTACTGGGGATGTGCCCGCAGCTAAGGCATATACCCTTGATCAGAATCAAACCTGGGACCCTTCAGTCTACAGGCCAACATTCTCTCCACTGAGCCAAACTGGTTAGGGAGAGGATTTTATTTTAATGATAAAAGGGTCAATCTATCAGGAAGATATAACTGTTATAAAGGTATCTTTATCAGATCTTTCCCACTTAGAAATATATATATATATATATATATATATATATATATATATATATATTCACCTAACCACACAACCCCAAAATACATGAAGTAAAACTGATAGAATTGAAAGGAGAAACAGATAATTCATCAATAATAACTGAATATTTCAATACTCCCAGTTTAAATAAAACAACTAGACCTAACATAAGCATAGAAAGAGAAGACAACACTATAAACCACCTGGATCCAACAAACATTTATACTGCTACCAAAAAACATCAGAATGCATATTATTTTCAAGTGGAACATTTTCTGGGATAGACTATTAAGAATAAATAAGCTTGAAAATACTGAAACCATGCAGAGTGTGTTATCTGACCTAAATTGAATGAAATTAGAAAATAATTAATAGAAGGGAATTTGGAGAATTCACAAACAAGTTTATCCCTAAGTAAACAATAGGTCAACGATGAAATCACAAGAGAAATTAGAAAATATTTTGCAATGAATGAAAATGACGCACAATATAACAAAATTTATGGAATGCATCAGTTCAAAGCAGTATTTAGAGGGAAATTTATTATTGTAAAGCATATATTAAAAGTAAAAATCTAAAATCAAGAAGAAGCCAAACACAAAACAAGAAGGAAGAATATAATAAATATTGGAGTGAAATTAAATGAAATAGAGAATAGAAAAAAACATTAAAGAAAATTAAAGAATAATTAGTTCTTTGAAACGATAAAAAAAACTGACAAATCTTTAGCTAGATAGACGAAAGGAAAAATGAGAGAGAAGGATCAAATTACTGAAATCATGAAAAGGTGACATCACTATTGCCTTACATTAATAAACAAGATTATATAGATATACTCTGAGCACTCACAAATTAAATAGTCCAGAAGAAATGGAAAAATTCCTGGAAACACACAAGCTGCTAAAATTTTAATATACTGAAATTAGTAATTTAATAACTTCCCACAAAGAAAATCCCAGGCTCATATGGCTTCACCATTGAATTCTATCAAACATTTGAAGGAGAATTAATGTAAACTATAGAAGAGCAAGTAACCTTTCTTAACTCATTCAAGCAGGTTAGTATTATTCAGATACATAAACCAAAGTCCACAAGAAAACTAGACAAATATCCCTTATGAATATAGATACAAGTTCTTCAACAAAATCCTAGCAAACAGTCAAGCAACTTATAAATGGGCTATAGGCTTGGTGCACAAAATTCATGTACTGGGCAAGGGGGGAGTGTCCCTCATCCTGGCCTGCACCCTCATGCAGTCTGGGACCCCTTGCTCCTTACCACGTGCCTGCTCACTCCTTGCTGCTCCTTAGTGCTGCTGCGGAGGCGGGAAAGGCTCCCACCACCACCACTGTGCTTGCCAGCCCTAAGCCCAGCTTCTGGCTGAACGGCGCTCCCCCTGTGGGAGTGCACTGACCACAAGGGGGCAGCTCCTGCATTGAGCGTCTGCCCCCTGGTGGTCAGTGTGCATCATAGTGACCGGTCATTCTAATTGTTCCACCATAACAGTCCTTAGGCTTTTATTAGGTAGATTATACACTATCTTTAAGTGGAATTTATCCCAGGAATATAAACTTGGCTTAACATCCCCAAATCAGTGAATATAGCTCTGCACAGTGGCCGTATTTTAGCCAATGAGTTTTATCCAAGGTGTAATTATTGCTAACTGAAAACTTTCCCCCCAAACCAGTGAAGGATATATACCATATTAACATAATAAAGGACAAAGCACATATGATCATCTTAATGGAAGCAAAAAAATATAGTCCATGCTTGAAATCCAAAAATTTGTTCTGCTTTGCCAGTAACCAGTGCCTATAGCATTGTCATGTCACTTTGGATAATTCAAAGTCCTGAGGATTAGAAATGTATTAGTTATAAAACCATACAGTATCTGTTTCCATTTGGTTGCATATGTATGCCAACCTTAGGCAGTAGTTGTTAGGTTCATAAAACTTTTGTATTTTTACTGAACATGCCTAAATTAAATGGAATATTTTTTTCTATAAAAACCTTCTTTCGTGTTCCCTGTCTTGATGTTGGCTGTTATTTATCTTTTCAACCTCATATCTGTCTCTCTCCTTTACATTGACATTCTTTCCATTCCTATAATGCTGCAGGATCTTTCCCACTTAGAAACCTTTGCACTTGCTGATTTTTTGTTTTTACCTGAAATGTTCTCAATCAAACTCTGAGTCATTTTCCTTTTTCATATTTCAGCTTAAAAGCTACTCCCTCAAAGAGGTCTTCTCTGATCACTTTGCTTAATGAAACCCCTCCCTACCCCATAAACTGTTCCATTTTTCTGATAGCACTTATTACTGTATGATATTTTTATTTATTTTATGTCTTTCCCCAGTAGAATATAAGTTCAGTGAAGGGATGTGACCTCAAATGTCTTACGACTTATGAACCTTAACTAGGTAGAATAATGTCTTAATATTTGTTGAATGAGTAACTGGCTGAATCAAATAAGCAAGCAAACAGGCAAATTCTGACAATATGAGTTCAAAGGAAATGCTTTATTGTTGGTGCTAATGTGGCAGGATTGTTTTTTACTTCCCATTTTCCTAAAGCCTGACACATACCAAGGCTCAAGTAGCAGAAGGAGACATTTGGCAAATCAACAAGAGCAATGACACACTTGTGTCATCATAGTCCATACAATATACTTTATATTGAGGGAACCATTCTGGGAGTGCTATAGTTTTTAGAGTTTGGGAGATATCCTTTCTGCAGTATTCATCTCTCTACCTTTGCTCCTCCATGAAAATACAAAGATTAGAACTGAGAAGAAGAGGTAGAACTCTATGAGATGAAAGCTGAGATAATAAAGGAATCCAAAGGGGCATGGAGGAGGAGAGAAGAAAGAGAAAGCCTGAAGGGAAAGAGTTCTGTTCTCTGGTGGGTGAATGAATTCCATTATTGTCCACCTACTGGCAAAAGCTATAATTTCAGGAGCATCTAGATTCTAGAATATTTCCTTAAACATTCTCCTTTCCTTAACCATCAATTATTGGCAATGCAAAAGACTGTGGGTAATTGAAGTAAGGGACAACTTTAGGTTCATTTCTATGTTCTTAGCATAAACTATAATGGTTATACAATGATTGTTTATTAGATGAATGGATACATGTACTTCAGTTGAAGAGAGAGCACCTACCCAGAACTTTTTTGGGATGTAAGTGGTATTTTAAACTCATGCAAGTTTAGTATCAAAAATAGCCATTTTCCCTTTCCTTCAACTTCTCCTTCTTGACCCTTTTATGCCTTAGATGCCTATACAAAAGCTGAAGTGGTTTATTCTTGGACTCTTGGGAAGAACAAATCTGTGGAAGTAGCGCAGGATGGCTCTCGCCTGAATCAGTATGATCTGCTGGGCCACGTTGTTGGGACAGATATAATCCGCTCTAGTACAGGTATTTATTTTACTTAACAAGAATTTTTATAATCTGTACCACATACTAGTGACTGTCACCCCCCCCCCCAAACACACATCCCTATCTCTTGCAAAAATAATCTTTGTGAGCTTGTTTTTGTTTTTGTTTTTGGCTTGTGTTTTGCTTTAGATTCCACATATAAGTGAGATTATACAATATTTGTCTTTCTCTGTATAATTTATTTTACTTAGTATAATGCCCTTAATGTCCAATGGCAACATTTTCTTCTTAATGGTTGAATAACATTTCATTGTGTATATGTACCACATCTTCTTCACCATTCGTCTACCCATGGACACTTAGTTTGCTTCCATATCTTGGCTATTGTAAATGATTAAGTGAACTTAGGAGTGCATATATTTTTTTGAGTTAGTGTTTTTGTTTTCTTTGGCTAAATATCCAGAAATAGGATTGCTGCATCATGTGATCATTCTACTTTTAATTTTGGGGGAAACTCCCATATTGTTTTATATAGTGGCTGCACCAATTTATATTCCCACCAACAGTGAAGAAGGGTTTCCTTTTTTCCACATCCTCACCAATACTTGTTATTTCTTGTTAGTTATAAATAGCAATATTTTAATAATTATACTGTACATACATTATTATTATCTGTTTTAATTACTTTAAATTTAAAAAAGAGAAATAAATGTCTCCTTCAATGTCACAGTATTCTTGACAATGATGTGATAAGTGTTGCTATCACTGGGAAGTATAGCATTTCATTGTTAAATTCAGTAAAATAATATTTTCATTTTTAATGACCTCATATATGTGAATTATACTTAATTTATCCAATTATCTACTATTATTTTATGTGACTTAATGCTATAATCATCACTGTGCAGACCTTTTTTCCATATAGCATTTTATTCCTGTGTAACTTTCTGCCTAGCATAGAGACAGAATATCAAGATTGCTATTTCAGAAAGTAGACACATTTTTTAAAATTTAATACATATGATGAACAAACTGCCATTCTAAAAGGTTAAGCAATTCACACTTCCATTATCAGTGTATGAGCATGCCACTTTCACTTCAATCTTGGCAATGCATGTGTCACGGGTTGAATTATGTCCTGTCACATGTTGAAGTTCTGACCCTAATGTCTCAGAATGTAACCTTATTGAAAATAGAGACATCATAGATATAGTTAGACTACATCTCAAATTAGTTTAAAAGCATGATACACAGTACATCAGTAAATAGGTGATTTAGTATATTAAAATACATTCGCACAATTCAATACTCTACAGCTATAAGAAATAATGAAGTATTTTATGTTACTGTTCATTGTAAATGTTGAGTGAAAAAATGCAGAGCACAGAACACTGAAAAGATACAGGGTTATATGTTCGTATAGGTCATACTATAGGGATATTATTTCTAGAAAGATACACAAGAAGCTGGTAATTGTAGTTAAAGTAGGGAGAAATGAGATAGATGGTTTAGGGCAGCAATGAGAGGGAAACTTTATTGTACACCCTTTGACAACTTTTGATTTAGGTACCACATACATATTACATCACATATGTATATTATTTTTATATCACTATAAATTATGGATATCCCTTTATGAATTCTGAATATGCTATTTAATGTATGTTTACGGGGTGCAACATATTAATAGGAAGCTGATCTATAGATTATAGGAAAAGACCTATAATCTATGAAAGTTCTATTTTGTATATATGAGTGTCTTTCTCTCTGAATGCTGTCAGTCCTCGGTAAAATAACTCTAATTAGAGGGCTCCTGCTCTTTGCTGCAGATTCAAACATGTGTTAAATAAATAAATAAAAGTCCTCAAAACCTGTGGCTAATTGTTCACACCATTCTCTATTTCAACACTGATTCCATTTCCCCACATTTGGAAACATTTTGCATTAATTTTCTAAGAGGAGGATTTGAGTATATGATCTTATTTCTCCATCTTTCCTAGAAATTTGACCATTCATTAGAATAAGTATATTATGGTCATTGTATAATAGTATATTATGTCTTTAGACATGTAGCAAAGGTTAAGACAAAAGAGAAAATAAGAGAATGAAAGAGACCAAAAAAAAAAAAACTGAAAGATGAGGATTACAAGAATACAGGAGGCAAGATAAAGTTCAAGGAACATAGATGGAAAAATACCATACATGAATTTAAGAAAATATTCCCACTCATTTCATATCATTAATTTGCCAAGATCTTAAAGAAGCCCCTTGTATCATTCATAACCTTAGGAACTGGCTAAATTGTGAATGTGTTTTACATTGTATTCTCAAATATTTGTGCACTTAACACACATGGAGCATATTAGGATACTGTGTAAATGCAGGGAAAGTTCCCCAAACTTCTTCAAGAGTGATCTTTCACAATAAGGCACACAGAGAGAGGCAGAAATACCAGCAAGAATAGAAGGTAACCATGCTGGTGTGGCTCAGTAGTTGAGCATAATCTTTGAACCAGGAGGTCACTATTCAATTTCCGGTTAAGTATATGCCTGGGTTGTGGCTTCAATCCCTAGTGGAAGTTGTTGATGTTTTTCTCTCTTACTCACACACTCTCTCTCTCCCTTTCTCTCAGAAATCAATAAAAGTATATCTTTTTTTTAAAAAAAAAGAGGAATATAATGATCCACTTTATGAAAATATGTGCAGTTATATAAAGCATTAATTTGCTAAGCTGTTCTGCATTTAGCTCCCCTCTCCCAATTTTATTAAAGTGTAAGTGAAAAATGAAATTGTATATACTTAAGGATTACAATGTGTGGGAACCTCTTTCACATCCTGCATGGTTCAGGGTTCCCGGCTCAGGGTTTGGGTTCTGGAGGAGGCCGCACACAAACGAAAAGAGAGACTAGAAAAGCATTAACTTGGTGATATTGGGGGGCCAGGCGGGCACCTTCTTCTAGTGGAAAGGATGCCACTTTCCTTTGGCCTTGCCATCCCTTTTATTAAGGTTTGGGATACACCCTTTCCCCTGAAGCAGGCAATTCCAGTAACAAGTAGATTATCTTTATCAGTAAGGATTTACATGATTATTTGATGGGGAAGTTCATTGTCTCAATTAGATAGGGGGTGGCTGGCTTTGACCTTTCAGAGCTTCAAGGTTGACCAGACTTCCGGTTCTATTAGTGAAACAATTATTGGTTTCTAGCAAAAATGTGATGGTATATAACATACATTATGAAATGATTAGAAAGAGCAATCCAAGAAACTATCCTTTGTGTGTATATACAGAATAATCAAAACACTTCAGAACTCTTATAAAGTTTCATGTATATAATACTGGTCAGAATGACACACATTGACCACCAGGGGGCAGACGCTCAATACAGGAGCTGTCCTCTAGTGGTCAGTGTACTTCTCCAGAGGGAGTGCTGAATAGCTGTGCATTAGGTCCCCAGGAAGATTGTCCTCAGTTACCTCAGACTCCACTGATTTCCTGGTTATGTGGTCATCTCTGGTTTACTTATTTAAAAAATTTCCATTTCTAATTGACTTAATTAATGAATTCGGCAATGTAGCAGGATACAAAATCAATGCTAAGAAGTCTGTGGCATTTCTATACACTAATAGTGAAATTACAGAAAGAGAGACTAAAAAAGCAATCCCATTTACCATCGCATCAAAAAATTAAGATACCTAGGAATAAACCTAACTAAAGAGGTAAAAGACTTATATGTAGAAAACTACAGGACACTGAAAAAAGAGATAGAGGAAGATGTTAACACATGGAAGAGCATACCATGCTCATGGATTGGGAGAATCAACACTATTAAAATGTCCATACTACCCAAAGGAATCTATAGATTCAATGCACTACCCATTAAAATACCAACAACATCTACAGGCCTACAAAGAATTCTTCATAGATTCATCTGGAACAAAAAAAGACCACGAATAGCCACAGCAATTCTGAGAAAGAAGAATAAAGTAGGTGGGATCTCAATACCAGATATCAAGCTATGTTACAAAGCAACTGTTCTCAAAACAGCCTGGTACTGGCACAAGAACAGACATATCGACCAATGGAATAGAATAGAGAACCCAGATGTCCACCCAAACAACTACGCTCAACTAATATTTGACAAAGGAGGCATGAACATTCAATGGAGCGAAGATAGCCTCTTCAATAAATGGTGTTGGGAAAATTGGACAAACACATGCCAAAAAATGAAACTGGACCACCGAATTACACCAAATACAAAAATAAACTCAAAATGGATACAGGACCTAAACATTAGAAGGGAAACCATAAAAACACTAGAGGAATCCACAGGAAGCACAATCTCAGATATATGCTGAAAGAACTTCTTCACTGATACTGCTCCAAAGGCAATGGAAGCTAAAGAAAAGATAAACAAATGGGACTACATCAAAATAAAAAGCTTTTGCACAGCAAAAGAAAACATCAACAAAACAAGAAAGACCACTGTATGGGAGAACATATTTGCAAATGTTATCACTGATAAAGGTTTAATCTCCAAAATCTATAGCCAAGTTATACAACTTAATAAAAGGAAGATAAATGATCCAATAAAAAAATGGGCAACGGGGTCCGGGAAAATGGCGGCGGAATAGACAGACGTGTCTGGAGCTTTGTCGCTGGGTAGAGGGAGAGATAGCAGCTGAGAGTCGCACGGGAAGTGTTTGTTGGCAAGTTATGAGTCAGTCATCCTCTAGGAGAAGGCGTGGAACTGCAGGACGGGGCTCTCCTGGCCAGGCAGCCCCACTGCCATGGGGTTTTTGTCAGCTGGAGCCACCAGCGCGAACGTGGAGACCTAAAACATCTTGCAGAGGGAAGTGGATGTCTGTAGCCGTCTGAGAGCAGCAGCTGGCTGAAACACCCACCAAACAGCCGGAGACCCAGAACACCGCTCGATTCAGATATCCACACGGCACACGGAAATGTCAGATTTCGCCTGGGATAGGGTGAGGTCTCCTGTCCCGTAAAACAGAGATGTGCACACTGTGGGGGCAATCATCAACAAATCAACAAATGACAAGTGTTGGCGAGGATGCGGAGAAAAAGGAACCCTTGTGCACTGTTGGTGGGAATGCAGACTGGTACAGCCACTGTGGAGAACAGTATGGAGTTTCCTCAAAAAACTAACAATGGATCTCCCATTTGACCCTGTAAACCCACTCTTAGGAATTTATCCTGAGAAATGACAAACACCAATCAGAAAGGATTTATGCACCCCTATGTTCACAGCAGCACAATTTACAATAGCTACAATTTGGAAACAGCCTAGGTGCCCGTCAGCAGATGAGTGGATCAGAAAACCGTGGTACATCTACACAATGGAATTCTATGCTGCCATTAAACAGAAGGAATTCTTACTATTTGCAGCAACCTGGTTGGAACTAGAGAACCTTATGCTTAGTGAAATAAGCCAGTCAATGAAGAAGCATCACATGATCTCACTTATTTTTGGATAATAAAGATCATTATAAACTGGTGAACAAAAGGATAGATACAGAGGCAGTAAAACTTCAAACAGACTGTGAAATTACAGCAGGAAGATTAAAGTTAGGTGAGGTAGATAAGAGACCAATCAAAGGACTTGTATGCATGCATATAAGCATAACCAATGAACATAGACACTGGGGGGTTCGGTTATGCCTGGGAGGGAGGGGGGGCAATGGGGAGATATGTATAAAGAAACTAGAAAAAAAAGACGACAGAAGGAAGGCCAAGAGACACATGAAAACATGTTCAAAGTCACTAAATATCCGAGAGATGCAAATCAAAATGACAATGCTATACCATCTTATACCTGTCAGAATGGCAATCATCAACAAATCAACAAAGGACAAGTGTGGGCGAGGATGCGGAGAAAAAGGAACCCTTGTTCACTGTTGGTGGGAATGCAGACTGGTGTAGCCACTGTGGAGAACAGTATGGAGTTTTCTCAAAAAACTAAAAATGGAACTCCCATTTGACCCTGTAATCCCACTCTTAGGAATGTATCCTAAGAAATCACAAACACCAATCAGAAAGGATTTATGCACCCCTATGTTCATAGCAGCACAATTTACAATAGCTACAATTTGGAAACAGCCTAGGTGCCCGTCAGCAGATGACTGGATCAGAAAACTGTGGTACATCTACACAATGGAATTCTATGCTGCCATTAAAAAGAAGGAATTCTTACCATTTGCAGCAACCTGGTTGGAACTGGAGAGCCTTATGCTTAGTGAAATAAGCCAGTCAATGAAGGAGAAGCATCACATGATCTCACTCATTTGTGGATAATAAAGATTATAAACTGATGAACAAAAGGATAGATACAGAGGCAGTAAAGCTTCAAACAGACTGTGAAATTACAGCAGGAAGATTAAAGTTAGGTGAGGTAGATAAGAGATCAATCAAAGAACTTGTATCATGCATATAAGCATAACCAATGCACATAGACACTAGGGGGTTGGGTCATGCCTGGGAGGGAGGGGGGGCAATGGGGAGATAAGTATAAAAAATTAATTAAAAAAAGAAAGAAAAATAAATAAAATAAAATAAAAAGACTGTCTCATTTATGCTAAGCTTCCTCTCTAAGTTATTGGATTCCTTGTCTCCAGGGATTTTTGAAGGGAGAATCTGGAAGTTTTCTCAATTCTGGAACATTATAACTTAAAATATGTTTGGTCTGGCTTTTCTGAAGTAAAACAAACCTCATGTCCAAAAATGTTATAATTACTAACTGATAATATTGTTTCAGGGCTTTGAGAAATTATTCTTTAGTAAGCAAAGAGTCTTTATTCAAACCCGGGTTTGGCTCTCAGCCTCTTTCTGGCGCAGCAGTTGTCCCAGAATTTATCTAAGGACGCAAGCACAGGTGGCCAAGAGTATCCTCTGCCAATAGAATGGACTTATACGGATGACTCAAGGCACTTATTAAATATTGGCCGAGCATAAATTACACAGGAGACAGACAGGCAATGCACGAATCACACGCGGTTTATTTACCAGAGTCCTGGTGGTTTCCAGACCTCGGCAGGCCACCCGGAGATCCGCGCTGACAGACACACACACTGGACGTTGGACGCTGCAGCTGCAGCTGGGCGTCTTGTAGAGGCCTCGGCTTGTGGTTCAGGGTTCGGACCCAGGGTCCACGGCAGAGCTCAGAGTTCAGGCAGGATGCAGGAAGGGGAGCGGAGAGCGACTGTCTTGTGGAGGAGCAGACAAGTGGCTCTAATCTCCTTCGGAGCTTGCTCTCTTTTATGTGCTCAAGCAGACATCTTCAGTGTGTCTTCAGTGTGTCTGATCAGTGGGTCCCAGGTGTTCTGCTATCTGGTCTTTACATGTGGGGTACAAACTTTTTTATCTCTTACATGCACAATCTCTTTTAAGGGCGTTCACACTTCATTCCACTCTCTAATATGTCACACCCAATTTCTTATTTTATATTTGTATTCTATACTTATTATTATTACTATAACATTCCACCCGGTGATTCCCGAAGGGTTTAGCCCAAGGGAATCAAGTATTTTTTATTTTATTAGGGATAAGGCATATAGTAAATTTTGCTACCTTAACAAACACACACAAGAGAAAAATAATAGCCAATGCACATAATATTTCCTTAATAAGAGTCCATGTAGATTCAAATGTAGAGAGTCCATGCTGTATCCATGCGATGGGGTTCAGAAAGTTCCAGTCCGGGGTGCAGGGAACGGTTCTCCATAGGGAAAGAAGGGTGTCTGATGTCTTGCAGTTCTGATGAAGTTTTTTCAAATCTGCTCTCGTCAAGATGGTCCCGGCGCTCGGAACGTAGACAAGGTGGTGTAGTTGTTCAGTCTGGGATTTCAGGGTCTGTAAAGTTTGCTTGACAAGGGGTTCTAAAGAGCTTAGCTTTGAAAGAGATTCGTTAAAGGAAGGGGGTGCAGAGTAATGCTTTTCCTGTAAACGTATTAATGGTAAAGAAGGTGAAAAGTGTAAGGAGGTAGTGGTATCATAATAGGAATAATGGATTTTCTCAGAATAAGTAACATTCATAGTATTAGTAATAAGTTTGCATGTATTTAGAAAGGAATAAGGAATGTCGCTTGTGGTTGTGTGGTCATAAATAGAAATACTAGTAAAGCATGCAATGAAGTTATGTCTTCCTATATTGTACATTAAGGGTTTAGGTGTGTGTGGAATAAGTGTCATTGGGAAAGTGTCTGCTTCCAGTGGTTGGAATGCAACAAAGATGTTTGGTGTAAATTGGATGAGTTTTGATTTTAGGAAAAAATAGGGTTCCACGTATAAAGTTTCCTCTGTTGCCATCACATATTCTCCATTATTCAGGTGGATTGGTATGTTTAAATTTGGGTAGGCAACTAGGTTTTCGCCTCCAACTGCAGTGAGGATTGAAAGTTCACAATCTGAGTATGTACATCCAATTGGTTTTATAAAATCTATAACTGCAAGGGTATCGCTCCATAGAGGGTTCAGTCCTTGTCCCATGACAATTAGGGATAATAAGTCCCTTTGTGCCTGTGTTAGAGAATTTTGTATTAGCTGGCATTGCTGTCTAAATTGGAACCTTTGGAATCTATAATTGATGTCTTCAGTATCCTGATGTAATGTATGCATATATGATTCTTGTTGTTTTATTGCTTCTGATAGGAACATAACCTGTTGTTGGGTTTGTGCTGCTAATTGGTAGGCACTGTCAAATGATTTAGACAGTAATTCCAGGGTTCTAATTTCAAATTCTTTTTTATTTTGAAAGTATGTGTTTAAGTCATTTGTGAGTTGTTTAATTTTTATTGAGTTTGCAATTGATACTGATGCTGCTACTGATGCTAATGCAAAAGATGCTACGTCTAGCTGTAAAAGTTTTCTTCCTGAAGGTTGTCTAAATTTTTTGAGGAAATGGTGTATTTCTGATCTGGAGTGGAGGATCTACGTTTTCACAGTCCTTAATTAGGGATGAAGTTAGGAAATCTCGTGGAGAAAAGTATATGGTTGTTCTTTGGAATTGGGGGTTGGAAAATGAGTCTAATAGGATTATTAATCTGTGTTTTACTGCTGGGGGGGTCTAAAATTTGTGGTTTGGATTTAGATATTCCATATGAGAAAACTGGTGAGAAATGTAAAGTTCTTAAACATGTTGTTTCATTGTAACAACCTCTATATATAATGCATGGTTGTAATGTACAGAACATCTGTGTTCCTCTGCATCCAATGCATGTGTTTAAGGTTGATTTAACATGTCTGATCAGGGTTTTTATGTTTATTTTTATAAATCAATTTATAAGTGCTGATTGTCCTATGTGTCCTAGTGTTTGATGTATTTGTGTGAGAAATGGTATGGTCAATTTTATTTTTAATTCTAGAGGTTGTATTTTGTATTTCTTATTTTCCTTTTTTAATTTAATTGATGGGATTGGTGGCAATGAATAGGAGTTGTTATCTTCATTTTTGAATGTTAACGTTATTGTTAGAAATTTGGATTTATCAAGTGATAGTGAGGTTATTTTCCAGTGTTAGTTTCTTTGCTAATTGATCTACTATTTTGTTGTTTAGTATTGTTTTAGAGCTGTCACTTACATGTGCATTGACATATGTTACATATATTTTTATCTGTTGTGATAAAGTATTTATTTTCTCCCAATATTATCTGGACCATAAATCTTTATCATTAAAATTTGCTAATTATTTTGCTTCCATTTTCCTGACCATAGTATAATGCCATTAAATACTACCCAAGAGTTTGTATGTATGTGTGTGTGTGTATATATATATATATATATATGTAGCTATGAGTTGTGCAAATTTGGGCTCACCAGATACAATCAGAGCTTGTTGTGTCGCGAGGATAAAGGCTGCTACCCTCTAGATGGTTACAGTCACTGGATACGGAGGCTCATCTGTCTGTAAACCAGGTATTTTTCAAGACAGGGGTAGATTTTGGTCCCTGTACGCCTATAGGTGTTGCTATAGGTTCAAACTTGTTGGCACGGGTGGGTGGCTCCACCTCAAGTTTGAGTACCTCCTCGGTGAGGAGGGCTGGTCCTCTGGTGCCGCTGGTACTGTGCGTGTTTATATGCCACTTCCATGCAAGGACCTTTTCTTCAATTAGGCTACCTGCCAATTCTTCCGCTGACACATTTAACTATGCCTTGAGAGGCAGGGTGCTACTGACTGTGATTGGCTGTTGTCCTTTCAAAGGTTCCATGTGTAGCAGTGCTACATATAGGGTCCAAATCAGTTTTTCAAAATATGAGTATTTAAAATCAGAATATGGAAACTTCTTGGACCAGAATCCAATTGGCATCAGCTTATGGTCATCTTTCCCTTTTTTATATAGTTCCCAATTACTTTGTTTTGCTATAAAAGCAATATCTAGAACTACTTTGTCACTTTGTTGTGTATTTTGTAGTTGAAAAAAGAAAATGGATATAGTGTTTTAATTGTTGAAAGACTTCTTCCTCTATTTTGTTCCATTGGAAGTTTATTGCCTTTGTTATTACTGTATATATGGGTTTAGTTATGTCTGACAGTTATGGAATATGTTGTTTTTAAATCATAATAATCCTATAACCTGTTGTGCTTTTATCTTTGATGTGGGACTTTTGAGTGAATCTAATTTGTTAATTACTCTATCTGATACTGTTCTGCCCTTGGAATCCCAATGTATTCCTAAAAAAGATTAATGTCGTTCCTGGGTCTTGTATTTTATCAGGGTTAATTGTCCATCCTTGTGATCTTAGTGTTTTAATTAATGTGTCTAAATCCTTCTGTAATATATGTAGGTTATTATTATAGAGAAGGATGTCATCTATATATTGTATAACCTTAGATTCATATTGTTTTGGGCCAATATATATTGCTAGAATGTTGTGTGCTATGGTGGGAGAATTTTTGTAGCCCTGTGGTAATCTCTTGAATTGGTATTGCTTGCCTTGCCTTGCAAAGATAGTGAATTGCCTGGAAGATTTATCAATTGGAATTGTAAAAAACATGTCTGATGAATCAATAGCTGCCATAAATTTGGGTGTATCCCTTTGTATTATATTAATTCTTTTGATGCATTTGACAAGATTTCTTCCCCCAATGGATATTGTGTTTTCTTGATGTTTTATACGTATATTGTCTATTGTCATTAAAGAGATTTGGGATCCAGGATCTATTAAGAATGTTTTAGGTAAAATTAGACCATCTGTGGATTTTATATTTAAGGTAATATATGGTCTATTATCATTTTCCTTATAGAATTCATCCGCTAGAGTAAGAAAGGTTAATTTCTCCTCATGCCCCCTTAATTGCCCTTCCATTGGGGGTGAGGCCTTGCTAGTTTTCTGCTGCCTGAATGAATTATTTTTGGGTTGAAACAGATCATTGCTCTGTGGGTATGTTGTGAAGGGGTTTTTATTTGAGGTGTTTTTTTCTTTTCTTTTCTTTCTTTTTTTCTGGAGTTTTTTGAAACCCTTTCTTAAAGAAAGGATTACTCCTTTTGTGGTGCTAAGTATGTTTTGATTGTCCCTGATTTCTTCCTCTATTCTATGAATTGTTATTACATGTTTTGACGACCTCTTATTTCTCTTTCTTTTTTTGTAAAAAAAAGGAGTAGTTTTGTGTTTCCCTTTGCAAGGGGGTTTCATCCAGCCGCAACTCCTCCGTCCGGTTTATGCCACGGTTGTGCTGCCTACGTAATCTGCCTGTTGGTATAATCCGCCAACTTGGGTCCCTCCACCGATTTCTCAAGCCTAGTTTCCCCTTTCGCGTGTCCTTCTTCCTCTTGGCTGCCTCCACAGCCCCCTGCTTACATAAACAGTCCGCAGGTATAATCTGCCTGCTCAGCTCCCCTTGGGCAGAGAAACTGCTAGGACCCTCCGGCCTTGCCTTCGGGAGTCAGCCTCTCCTGGGCGTGCCCTCACGGTGGACGACCTTTAGTTTGTAGCAAGCTCAGGGTTTTTTGGAAGTGACAGGGATTGGTTCTCCAAGCTAGTTACAATTTCTTATTTTATATTTGTATTCTATCCTTATTATTATTATAACAGCAGTGAGGCGAGAGAGTGGACCGGGCGGGAACAATGAGTTTTATGGGGTAGGATAATTAGGGGGCTTAGGAAAGTGATGAGAGTTACAGAGATTGGTCACTTGAATTAGGGTCTTTCTGTGGTTTAGCCTTATTAGGACCCTCGCTGTGTCCCTGGAGCTTCATTGGTCCATTTGGGTGGGGGTCCGGACATGGCTGGCACACCTGTGGCCCCGCCCAGAAAAGGGAGGGGGTTTAGGCAGGGGGCCCAGCCCTATAAGACAAGATGGAGGGGAGTTCATTTCCTTCCAACTTCATTACTATGTGTATGTGCTCTGTGTGAGTGAATTATGAGCTTATATAGGTGGATTTTGACTTACGGTAAAAATCACCTTACATCTGTGATAGGAACAGATCCCGGACATAACACGTGGTCAGCGGGTTTTGCCCTCCCCCTACCCCCAGCTCTAGGCATTGCCACAAAGGCGGCTTTTCTACCGCTTGTCCGCATAATTGTCTTGTCCCTGGTCAGCGGGTTTTGCCCTCCCCTTCCCCCGGCTCTAGGCATTGCTGCAAAGGCGGCTTTTCTACCGCTTGTCCGTGGTCAGCGGGTTTTGCCCTCCCCTTCCCCCGGCTCTAGGCATTGCCGCAAACGCGGCTTTTCTACCGCTTGTCCGCATAATTGTCTTGTCCGTGGTCAGCGGGTTTTGCTCTCCCCTTCCCCCGGCTCTAGGCATTGCTGCAAACGCGGCTTTTCTACTGCTTGTCCGCGTAATTGTCTTGTCCGTGGTCAGCGGGTTTTGCTCTCCCCTTCCCCCGGCTCTAGGCATTACCACAAACGCGGCTTTTCTACCGCTTGTCCGTGGTCAGCGGGTTTTGCCCTCCCCTCTCCCGGGCTCTGGGCATTGCCGCAAAGGCGGCTTTTCTACCGCTTGTCCGCATAATTGT
>JAAGEH010000015.1:434374-497323 GCA_011751065.1 Lasiurus cinereus
GCGGCTTTTCTACCGCTTGTCCGCATAATTGTCTTGTCCGTGGTCAGCGGGTTTTGATTCTTAGAGGTCGTTGTTCTGGCGTACTGGGTCTTTGCCGTCTGCACACTCTGTTGCAGGAAGTAGAAAGAATAGCTTCTGCTCTGATGTTACGTGGCCAGTGGGGGGGTTTATTTTCATTGAATTTATTGGGGCAACTTGACTAGTAAAATTACGTAGGTCTCAGGTATACAATTCTATAATATATAATCTATTTATTGTATTGTGTGTTTACCACCCCAAGTCCCTCTGCTCACGTTATAATATCACTCCTTTTCCCTCTGGTAATAATCACATATTGTCGCCTGTATATTAATGTTGTTGTTGTTGTTGTTGTTGTTATTTTATCGTTTGCTTAATCCCTTCACCATTTTGATTCCTGGGAATGGCATGATTAGTGGGCGTCAGGGTAGGGGTGGGATGGGGTGTATATGGGGGCTGTACCGCCGCTTTATGCTGAGAAGCTGGCAAATTTTAACCACTAGGGGTCAACCTTTGAGCGCACTAGGACTCCAAAGAATGTGGGATTTTTTTGGTCTACCGTCATTGCTGGAGGGCTGTACTGGAGAGTGACTATTGGCCAGACCTCCGCTGTTGGGCGGGACCTCCGCCTATACTGCAAATAACTAGTTGCCGGAGCTGCAGGCTTCTCTCAGAGGTTGGATTTCTCAGCAGGCAAGGAAGACTGCTGGATTCTCATCAAAAGAGACTGCAATCTGACATAGATGGCTGTAAGCTCCCCCATACTGTCCCGACCCGCGGGTAAGTCAACAAGGACCCTAGAGGGGGAGTGGGGATGAAAGGGACAAGAGACACAAGGAATAGAGACAAGACAAGGTTCTGATTAAGTCTCCTTTATTCAGGAGGAGTTCGAGGTAATTATCGGGAGACGGTGGGATGAGATTGTGTAACGGGGGAGGCTAAGCTACCAAACCGCAGTGGAAATTCTTAGCCGTTAAAGCTTACAAGAAAGAGATAGGGTTTGGGGTAATAGAATCCTAGCCCAAGGTTATGCTAACATGTCTGGAGCTTACTACAAAATGGCTGTCAAGCACAAAAGTCACCCTTTTCTTTAAATTTTGAAAGGCCAAATATCCTTGAGGGGACTGTGCCTGTCTTAGGTCAGGAACTACCATACGGTACCAACCCACCTTACCCGTCATTGGAAAGCAGGGCAGCATAAGGCCCAGTTCCTGGCTAAGGCGGTGGTCGGTATCACATATAAGTTCCAGTTACCCATCTCTGGCTAACCAGCCCAGCGCACCAAGGTGGAAAGCTTGCTATTAGAGTAATTCCTCAATTACTCTATTGAATGTCATCGTATTCCTTGAATATTAGAATAATTACCTCAATTACTCTATAGAATGTTATTGTATTTTTCCTTTTCAAGAAATTTGTAGTTGCCATCTCAAGTTTATGATAATGGACCTGTATAGATTGCATCTTAATGGCATCCACTTGTTGCTTAATAAAAGCCATCAATTTATTAAAAAGAAAAGGTCCTAGCGATAGGATTATTAATAAGCCAAGCAGAGGTCCTAATAAGGGAAGGAGGTAGGGTAATATTCCATTTAGCCCATTCCACAAGGGGTTGTCAAATAGTTCTCTTCTTCTTTTTATTAAGTCTTCTTGTAGCGTCTTTATCTTGTGGCGAACAATGCCCGATTTATTTGCATAAAAGCAGCAGCGTTCCTGTAGAGCCAAACAGATCCCTCCCTGTTCTGCTGTCAATAAATCTAATCCTTTTCTATTCTGAAGGACTACCTCCGCTAAGGAGTCTATCTGATGTTGAATATCATTAATAGTACTAGATAAGGCCTGAACATCATCAATCAGCTGATTAGAGAGTTTAGCATATGAATGAATGGCAACTCCTAATCCTGCTGTTCCTGTAGCTAAAGCCCCTGAGACTCCTAATCCTACTAATAGGGGAATAAATTGAACTGCTCTCTTTGCTCGGCCAGTGGCATAATCAAGGGTGGGAATGGGAACAGGATCATCTCTGGATATGACATCTATGTCCGGTAACAAGGCTGCCATAACACAGAGTCCTGTCCAGTTGGTGGGCAAGACAGTAAAAGCCATGCTTCCACCGCAGATAAAAACGTGCCCTCTACTAGTGCAGAAAGAGCTGCTATAATTTACTGTATGGTGGCAGTTGGCAAAGGTGACAAATCCAACGTCAATATCAAAGCTATTATTTTGAAAAAAAAATTTTTAAATACAGTATCTTTTTTTAATATATTTTATTGATTTTTTACAGAGAGGAAGGGAGAGAGATAGATGTAACGGAGCTGGTCCCCACAAGGTAGACCACAAGGACTAATTGAATTCAAACAGGCATAAATTTATTACAGATTCGAATCTGGGCTCAAACCTTAGCTGACGCAGCAGCCTGGCAAACGCCTGGTAAGAGCCCCAATGGAGGGGCAGTCCCTCTTTTATATTCCTCCCTAGCCTGTTCTGGTTGGCTCCAGAGTGGTAGTGGTGGAGGTGGTGAGAAGTTGTTAAATTATGGATATATCGTATTTGGAAAATGAACTGTCAGTGTTTGTTGATTGATTAGGTATCTGCGTATGTATGCATGTATGTACAGGAAGATATATACAAAGGAGAGAAAGAAGTCAATGATGATGATAACTTTTTGAAGAATTTTATTTTAGCCTGTGCTTCTGAGAGCTACCATTTACTGAAATGGGAAAAATCTGTTGGGAGAGCCAGTTGAAGGGGGTGAGAGATGGGGAGAGTAAAAGTTGTGACTTGGACATCTTAGGTCAAGGTACCTATTAGATCCCCAAGTGATTATGTATAACAGGTAATTGAATACATAGGTCCAGAGTAGTGTAGGGAACCCTAGGTCTGTGTATGAAATTACCATCAACTGGGTGGCTTAAAACAATTGTAATGTATTATCACTCAATTTTGGAGGCTAAAAGTCTGCAGCAAGATGTCAGCAGAGTTTATTTCTTTTGGTGTTTCTGAAGCAGAATCTGTTCTGTTCTTTTGTCTCCTAGTTTCTGAAGGTTGCAATCTTTGGCATTCTCTAGCTTGTGGATTTATCACTCCAATCTCTGCCTCTGCCATCACATGTCATTGTAACATCACCCTGTGTGTTTCTTTCTTTATAAGAGTACTAGAGCCCAATGCACGAAATTCATGCAAGAGGTTCCGGCCTTGCAGCCCTTCACAGCCTTAGCCTGCCCTCACAGCCCTGGCTTTGTCCGGAAAGTCATCCAGACAGTAGTTCTGCTGTTCGGTCTAATTAGTGTGTTAGCCCTTTATTATATAGGATTATCCATAGTGGATTACAGTCCATCCTACTCCAGTATGACCTCATCTTAACTAGTTATATCTGCAACAACCCTATTTCTAAAGAAGGTCACATTATTAGATACTTAGGCTTAGGAGTTTACCATATCTTTCCAGGAGACACAATTCGACCCATAACAAATAAGACACCCACTATGAAGATATACCTTGGGGATTATCAGAGTTTGAGGTATTATTTAAAGGCACAGACTGAGAAAGCAAAGGCAGTGAGTGATACAGAAAAGAATACAAGTCCTGACATCCTCAAGTGTTTAAAAATATAAAGGAATCATCAAAGGAGACTGGAGAACTGATGAGGTAGGAGGGAAACCAAAAGAGCACCATGGCCTAGAAATTCCTAAAAGCCAGTCATTCCAGGAGGAAAGAGGGCTCAACTGTGTAAAATGCTTCAGACAAATCCAGTAAGAGCGATAATTAACTATTGAATTTAACAAGAGATAATAATTAGTATCTTCCTTACAGGGTTGTTGGAAGGGTACAAAATAAATACTCCAAAAACACTAAAAGATTTTTGGCACATAGTAAGATCTTAATTATTTTTTAAATATATATTTTTTAATTTATTTCTCTACTTCATGAGATCTGGTTTCATGGATTTGGGAGGTGCCAGGATGTTAAGGATCTTTGTGAACTAAATTGGAACCCACCTCAATCCAACAATGTTTGTTCAGTTACATACCACCTAATTTTACTTTCTTTCCAGGAGAATATGTTGTCATGACAACCCACTTCCACCTCAAGAGAAAAATTGGCTACTTTGTGATCCAGACCTACTTGCCATGCATTATGACAGTCATTCTGTCACAAGTGTCTTTCTGGCTCAACAGAGAGTCTGTTCCTGCCCGCACAGTCTTTGGTGAGTGTCATTTTATTGAGAATGAATGGGGGGCATTTTCAAAGTGTTATGATGGGCACTCAGAGTAGGTGTGAGAGAAGAACCATTACTGGAGATAATGGGAGCAACACCTTAGTCCAGCATTAGCAACTGTCATTAGATCCTGGTATATGAGACAACTAAACTCTTAACAAAGAAGTGGGAATAAGAAGAGTGTTGAAGTAGTAAGGTTACTGCAGTGCTCACTGTCTCAGTCAGGCTTGTTCCAGGAATTGGGGAGGTTTGGAGAGTTTAGTGAAAAAGAGAAAATTAATGAGCAGAACTCCAGAAGGAGAAGGGTGGGAAACTAAACTGAAGCAGAGAGGTGGATTGAAAGCATTTATAACCCATTTTTGTATGCACATGTAACCTTGCTGCTTCTCCTCTAGTTTTTTTTTTTTTTTGAAAGTATGAATCATCTGATATTTAGTAAAGGCTATACAGGGTTTGTAGAGTTTTTAAATAGTACCTAAATCAGAGATATTTTCTTCAATATGAATTTAGTGATGTCTAGGGAGAGGCTTGTATATAATTAGCACTTTTCCCTGGGAGAAATACAGCATATAAAATTTTCTGTTTGTTTTTTTTTCCACTATAAGGTTTTTTTAGGAGGTAAATGTTAATTAACCATTGTAGTCTACTAAACTGCCTCCATGGCTTGGTGGCTGTGAGAAATGTACTTGGTGTGCTACATACCCACATAGATGGCCAATATTTACTACCAATATTCTGAAGTTATACAGTGTACTTAAATAGTAAATGATGTTTCAGAAAAAAAGGTAGTATTTTAGATCAGGTAGAGAAGGAGATAGCAATGTAGAAAGAAACAGTAATCTATAAAGTAGGAAAAATAAAGTAGAAGGGTATGATATTATAGAAATCAATAGAGGAACTAAAAACTGGAGTGTTAATCACAAGACCTGATATTGTTGTATCAATAAAATATATTTTAATATATTTTTATTAATAAAGATATGTCTATATTTTAAAATGCATTTTTATCAATAATATATATATTTAAAAATATATTTTTTATTGATTTTTTTAGAAAGGAAGAGAGAGGGATAGAGAGTTAGAAACATCAATGAGAGCGAAATATTGATAAGCTGCCTCTACACACTCCTTGCTAGGGATGTGCCCACAACCAAGGTACATACCCTTGACTGGAATTGAACCTGGTACCTTTCAGTCCACAGGCCTATGCTCTATCCACTGAACCAAACTGGTTAGGGCTAATATATATTTTTAATACATTGATTTCAGAGAGGAAGGGAGAGGGAGAGATAGAAATATTAATGATGAGAAACAATCATTGATTGGCTGCCTCCTGCATGCTCCCACTGAGGATTGATCCCAAAACCCAGGTATGTGCCATGACCTCCTGACTCATAAGTCTATGTTCGACCATTGAGCCATGCTGGCTGGTTAATAAAAATCTATTTTAAAAGAAAAGAATATTATGCTGAGTGGAGGAAAGCAGACACAAATGAGTACATATTGTATGATATTTAGGATAATAGTGTCCATGATAACAAAAGTGAATATAGTCTACTGACCTCAGGTCATGTCCTTAGCCTCAGGCTCAATTCTGGGCTCTTTAGAAGAGAATTATCAGAATGAGGGTGGAACAACAAGAGAAGGAACTATGTTCATTCTGGAGATAAACAGATTCATGAGGAACCATAGTGACCTCTCCAAATCTTTGAAGGGCTTTCCTGCAGAGGAGGGAACAAACTTTTCTTTTCTGTCTTGCTAGAGAAAGAACTCTGAGATCAGTCAATGGGCCAGGAGTTAGATAGAGGAAGTTAGGTCCAACTCATGAGAGAGGTATTTCTCTAATTAAAATTATCTCTTACAATAAAATATGTTACCTACTCTTCAATAGAAATGTTTAATCAGAGGCTAGATAACAACTTTTAGAATTGTTATACTGGAGATTCCTATTATTGTGAGAATTGGGATGGGATGGCTTCTAGGTAGAACCACCCCACTTTTACATTCTCTGTTTTTTTTACTTTAAAGGGAATGTTTGAGTGGAGGGTGGGTATAGCTCCTCCTTTTAAGTAGAAAGTTGGTGATCTTATCAAATATGCTCTTTGATTGGCAAATGGGCTCATATCTTCTTTCTCCTCAGGTGTCACCACTGTTCTCACCATGACCACCTTGAGTATCAGTGCCAGAAATTCCCTACCTAAAGTGGCATATGCGACGGCCATGGACTGGTTCATAGCCGTCTGTTATGCCTTTGTATTTTCTGCGCTGATTGAATTTGCCACTGTCAACTACTTCACCAAGAGGAGTTGGGCTTGGGAAGGCAAGAAGGTGCCAGAGGCCCTGGAGATGAAGGTGAGATACAGCAAAGGCGGGGGCTGGGAAACACTCCTGAGAGAACTGTATTGTAACCAGGAGTGGGCAGCCTGCAGCCTGTGGGAACTGGCCAAGGCTGTGTGCTATTCACTGGGGTCATCAATCCATTTCTCAACTGGAGTGCTTCTTGGCAATGTGGGGTGTTTGCTGGGGTCAAAGAAAAGAGGGTATGTATCATAAAGGATTGATATCTGGTGGTGAGGGACCACACCTAAATGTGATCCTGCTAGACTCAAGGGGAACACTTTGTGTTTACAAAGTCAACCAGAAGAGTGGACTCTTAATTTCAACCCAGCCCCTCACTTCCCAGTATGTTCCCATTACAATCAAACCAAAGTGGTCATCATTCTTTCTGTGTGTTTGCTTAATTTTTTACTCTATCTGGAACATTCCTTTTTTTCCCTGGCTGGTGAAGACCTATTCATTCTTCATGACCCAGGGGAAATAGGATTTTCTTCACAGAGCCTTTTCAGAACATGAAGATAGTTTTAGCTTTTCTTGGGGTGGGGTGGCATAGGGAGATTACTTTTGATATTAAAAGCATATTTGTATTAGTGTTATTTGCCTCTGCCCTAGACTAATCTTCTTGAGGGCAGAGGCTTGTCTACACCATTTTTCTAAATAGCCAGCATCCTTGCACAGTATATGACTCAGTAAAAACTGAAAAAATGTTAGTTGGATTGGTGGACAGATAAGAAGAAAGAAAAAAAGGAGAGAAAACATAAACCAACTGGAATTTGGTAGAAATAAAACAATAGTACAGTAAAATCAAGATTTTTTTTGTCCTTGGCTAATTTAAGAGTCAGATCTCTAGATCTAAATGAACCCTATCCAAAGACTAAAGTAACCTGGTAGATGTGGTCACAGAACCATTCCAGTATTCTTTGAAGAATCATGGAGAAGAGAAAAGATAATGAAGTGTTTGTTTGTTTTTTCAAACAGGAGGAAAAAAAAATATATATATAATATTATATATATTAATAAATAGATTTTAACTGTTTATTTAGATATAACTTATTAACTCCTTACTATAAATTATGAGAAATAAGCATGTTTCTACTTCCTCCATCTACTTTAACAGGGATTTTTGGTTAGTTTTATCATCATACTTAGTCTAGTTGTTACCTTTGTATCCTTTAAATGTTTATCCATTTAATATTTAATTTATCAGCTATGGACAGGGTCTACTGACCCCTCACTCACTAGAAGATATAAAAAATTATTATACTTACCATAGCTTTTACCTCATCTCTCTACTAGTCTCTGTCATCTACCAAATTTGGTTTATTTTACTACCATTTCTGAATTGACAATTTTATATAACTTATATGCTATTAGGCAGACATAATTCTTGATTAGTCATAGTTCTACATTTACTAGTAAATGAATTATCTTATCAAAATAGTCCTTTTATTCATTTTTTCATTCATTGCTTAGTTAACTTAGGCTATCCTCTAGAAGTTTCTTTAAGAAGGGCTCATGGGAACCATATTTCCTACTATCTTCCATGTGTAAATCTGTCAATTATGTGCATACTCAAATTATAGTTAGGCTGTTCTACAATTCGTGAGTCACATTCTCTTTCTCTGACATCCATTTAGACATTGAATGTTGTTATGAAGAAATTTATAACCAATCTGAGAATATTGTACATAATAGAGGACTTGATTTTATGGCCTAGCCAATATGCATGTTTCTTTTATTTACATATTCTAGTTATCTGACAATAATATATCTTGATCCATCTGTATGAATTTTTCCAGGGCAGCACATTCACTTTTAAGACAATAGATTTACAGTTATCTTTGTTATAGGAAAGTTTCCTAAAATATCTTTTGTTCTGTTCTCTTCCTAGAAGCACAAATTATATATACATCATTGAAATCTGTCTTTCATATCTACTATTTTCCCTAATAACTTTTAAGCATTATTTTCTATTTTCCCTAATAATTTTAACTATTATTTTCCATTTCATTTTGCTCAATTTTCTCATGCCTATCTTCCATATCTCTATTTTTCACCACTGTCTATTTCTCCTTATTTGTGTGGTGATATTATTTTTTTACATTCAATATTTTTTATATTAGTTTCAGGTATATAGCACAGCAGTTAGACAGTCATATATGTTACAAAGTATTCTCCCTATATTTCCAGGACCCATGTGGCACAATATTATTGACTATATTCTCTATGACTATTCTTTTTTTTTAAAAAAAATATTAATGTGTTACATGTATACATATCTTCCCATTGTTCCCCTCCCAGGCATACCCTAACACCCTCAGTGTTTTGTGTTCATTGGTTATGCTTATATGCATGCATACAAGTCCTTCGGTTGATCTCTTATCTACTAGACCTCTCCCTAACATTCCTGCTATATTTTGACAGTCTGCTTGATGCTTTATTGCCTCTGTATCTATCTTTTAGTTCATCAGTTTATAATGTTATTTATTATCCGTAAATGAGTGAGATCATGTGCTGTTTCTCCTTCATTGACTGGCTTATTTAACTTAGCATAAGGCTCTCCAGTTCCATCCAGGTTGCTGCAAATGGTAAGAATCCCTTCTTTTTTATGGCAGCATAGTATTACATTGTGTAGATGTACCTTAGTTTTCTGATCCACTCATCTGCTGAGGGGCACCTAGGCTGTTTCCAAATTATAGCTATTGTAAATTGTGTTGCTATGAACATAGGGGTGCATAAATCCTTTCTGATTGGTGTTTATAGTTTCTTAGGATATATTTCTAAGAGTGGGATTGCTGGGTCAAATGGGAGTTCCATTTTCAGTTTTTTGAGGAAACTCCATACTGTTCTCCACAGTGGCTGCACCAGTCTGCATTCCCACCAGCAGTGCATGAGGGTTCCTTTTTCTCTGCATCCTCACCAACACTTGCCATTTGTTGATTTGTTGATGATTGCCATTCTGACAGGTGTGAGATGGTATCGCATTGTCTATGACTATTCTTAATCTACCAATGTATACTTCTCAGTCCCTTCACCTTTTCCACCCAGTCTCCCCAAACCTCTCCCATCTGAAAACCCTCAGTCTGTTCTCTGTGTGTAAGTCTGTTTATGTTTTGTTTGTTCATTTATTTTGTTCTTTAGATTCCAAAAATAAGTGAAATCATAATGTATTTTTCTTTCTCTGAATAATTTATTTCACTGAGCATAGCACTCTCTAGGTCCATCCATGCTGTCACAAATAGAAATACTCCATTATTTTTTATGGCCATTTGATATTCTATTGTATATATGTACCTCCATTCTATTGATGAACACTTGGGTTGCTTCATATCCTGGCACTTATAAATAATGCTGCAATGAACATAGAGGTGTATTTATTCTTTACAATTAGTATTTTTGGTTTCTTTGTACAAATCCACAGAAGTGAAATTGCTGGGTCATAGGAAATTTATTTTTTTTAATTTTAAAAGAAATTCCATTCTGTTTTCCATAGTGGCTGCTCCAATCTGCATTCCCACCAATAGTACACAATGGTTCTGTTTCTTCCACATCTTCACCAACACTTATCATTTGTGCATTTATTGATGATAGCCCTTCTGACATATAACTTGCATTTCTGTAACATTTGGTGACATTGAGCATCTTTTCATATGTCTATTGTCCATTTACATGTCCTCTTTGGAGAAGTGTCTATTCAAGTGCTCTACTCATTATAAAATTGGGTTGTTTGTGTTTTTGATGTTGTGTTGTATGAGTTTCTTTTGGATATTAACCCGTTATCAGAGGTCTCATTGGCAAATGTGTTCTCCCATTCAGTAGGTTGTCTTTTCATCTTGTTTCCTTTGCTATACTAAATTTTTCAGTTTGATGTAGTCTCATTTATTTTTCTTTTGTTTCCCTTCCCTGCAAAGATATATCAGATTGCTAAGAGAAATATCAGGTATTTTACTGCCTTTGTTTTTTTTCTAGGAATTTTATGGTTTTGAGTCTTACATTTAAATCTTTAATGCATTTTCAATTTATTTTTGTATATGATGAAAAAAGAGGTTCTAGTTTCACTTTTGCATGGCACATTTTCCCAGCGCCATTTATTAAATAGACTCTATTTGCCCTATTGTATGTTCTTGCCTCCTTTGTCAATATACATACCACAGTTTTCTGATCCACTCATCTGCTGACGGGCACCTAGGCTGTTTCCAAATTGTGGCTATTGTAAATTGTGCTGCTATGAACATAGGGGTGCATAAATCCTTTCTGATTGGTATTTGTAATTTCTTAGGATAAATTCCTAAGAGTGGTATTACAGGGTCAAATGGGAGATCCATTTTTAGTTTTTTGAGGAAACTCCATACTGTTCTCCACAGTGGCTGCACCAGTCTGCATTCCCACCAACAGTGCACAAGGGTTCCTTTTTCTCCGCATCCTCGCCAACACTTGTCGTTTGTTGATTTGTTGATGATTGCCATTCTGACAGGTGTAAGATGGTATGGCATTGTCGTTTTGATTTGCATCTCTCGGATGATTAATGACTTTGAACATGTTTTCATGTGTCTCTTGGCTTTCCTTCTGTCGTCTTTTGAAAAGGTTCTATTTAGGTCCGTTGCCCATTTTTTTTATTGGATCCTTCATCTTCCTTTTATTAAGTTGTATAAGTTGGTTGTAGATTTTGGAGATTAAACCTTTATCAGTGATAGCATTTGCAAATATGTTCTCCCATGCATTGATCTTTCTTGTTGTTTTGTTGATGGTTTCTTTTGCTGTGCAAAAGCTTTTTATTTTGATGTAGTCCCATTTGTTTATTTTTTCTTTAGCTTCCATTGCCTTTGGAGCAGTATCAGTGAAGAAGTTCTTTCGGCATATATCTGAGATTGTGCTGCCTGTGGATTCCTCTAGTATTTTTATGGTTTCCCTTCTAATGTTTAAGTCCTGTATCCATTTTGAGTTTATTTTTGTATTTGGTGTAAGTTGGTGGTCCAGTTTCAATTTTTTGCATGTATCTGTCCAATTTTCCCAACACCATTTATTGAAGAGGCTATCTTGGTTCCATTGAATGTTCATGCCTCCTTTGTCAAATATTAATTGAGCATAGTGGTTGGGTGGATATCTGGGTTCTCTATTCTATTCCATTGATCTATATGTCTGTTCTTGTGCCAGTACCAGGCTGTTTTGAGAACAGTTGCTTTGTAGTATAGCTTGAAGTCTGGTATTGAGATCCCACCTACTTTATTCTTTTTTCTCAAAATTGCTGTAGCTATCCGTGGTCTTTTTTTGTTCCAGATGAATCTATGAAGAATTCTTTGTAGGTCTGTGAAATATGTCATTGGTATTTTAATGGGTAGTGCGTTGAATCTGTAGATTGCTTTGAGTAGTATGGACATTTTAATGATGTTGATTCTCCCAATCCATGAGCATGGTATGCTCTTCCATCTGTTAACATCTTCCTCTATCTCTTTTTTCAGTGTCCTGTAGTTTTCTGCATAAAGGTCTTTTACCTCTTTAGTTAGGTTTATTCCTAGGTATCTTAATTTTTTTGGTGCGATGGTAAATGGGATTGCTTTTTTAGTTTCTCTTTCTATAATTTCACTGTTAGTGTATAGAAATGCCACAGACTTCTTAGCATTAATTTTGTATCCTGCTACATTGCCTAATTCATTAATTAAGTCAATTAGTTTTGGAATGGAACTAATCTATATATATATAAAAGCCTAAGTGACCATCTGATCATTCAACCCTCAGACTGGTAGCTATGACACTCAATGACTACCAGGGAGCAGATGCTCCTACTAGTAACTATGATTATGCACTGACCACCGGGGGCAGATGTGCAATGCAGGAGCTGCCAAGCTGTGGTGACTTGGCAGCTATGGTTCTTGGATGATACACCCGAAACCAAAGAGGAGGGAGCTCTTTTCCAGTGTACATCACCCGAGAACCACCTTCTCCCAATCCAGGACCCCTCGGGGCATGTTGGAGAGCCGGTTTCAGTCCCATCCCCACAGGCCAGGCCAAGCCAAGGCACCCACCTGCCAAAGGAAACCCGCTTACTCCGCAGATGCCCTTCAAGCCCCATCATCATTCCAGGTGTGGCCACCCAGGGAGGGACTGAGGGAGGTTGGCTCCAGGGCATGTCTGGCCTGTCTCATCCAGTCCAGTTTCATTGGCCACCTGCTAATTAAGTTCCTTTCAATAGGGAAAAACAAATTTGTGCACCAGGCCTCTAGTTCATGATAAAAGAGTTAGTTTCTTTATGGGCTCTCAATACTGCTCCATTGGTCTATATGTCTGTTTTTATGCCAATATTATACTGTTTGCTTACTATAACCTTGTAGTATAGTTTGAAATCAAGCAGTGTGTTATCTCCAACTTTGTTCTTCATTCTCAACATTGCTGTGGCTATTCAGGGTCTCAGTGGTTCCATATATATTTTTGGACTATTTATTCTTATTCTGTAAATAACTCACTGGTATTTTTATAGGAATTGCATTGAATCTTTAGATTTCTCTAGGTAGTATGGACATTTTAATGATTTTAATTCTCCCTACTCATGAGCATGGTATGTGCTTCCATTTAACTGTATTTTCTGCAATTTCTTTCTTCAGTGTCGTGTAATTTTCCAAATACAAGTCTTTTATCTGCTTCGGTTAAATTTGTTCTTAGGTGTGTTTTTGTTTTTGTTTTTTTACACAATTGTAATGTGGTTGTTTTTGTAGTTTCCATTTCTGTTAGTTCATTATTGATATGTAAAGATGCAGCCATTTTCTAAATATTTATTTTGTGTCCTGCTACTTTACTGAATTCATTTATCAATTCTTATAGTTTTGTGGTAGAGTCTTTTTAGGATTTCTATTTACAATATCATGTGATCTGCAAATAATGACAGTTTTACTTCCTCCTTTTCAATTTGGATACCTTTTATTTCTTCTTCTTGTCTGATTGCTGTGGCTAGGACTTCTAATATTATGTTAAATAAGAGTGGTGAAAGTGACATCCCTTTCTTACTCATGAACTTAAGGGGAATGCTTGTAGTTTTTCCCCATCGAGTATGATGTTAGTTGTGGTTAGTTATATATGGCCTTTATTATATTGTAGTATGTTTTCTCTGTTCCTACTTTGCTGAGAGTTATTATCATAAATGGGTGTGGGGTTTTGTCAAATGGTTTCTCTGCATCTATTGATATAATCATATGATTTTTATTCTTCATCTTGTTTATGTAGTATATCATGTTAATTGATATGTGGATATTGTACCAAACTTGCAAATCAGAAATAAATCTCACTTGGTCATAGTACATGATCTTTTTACTGTGTTGCTGGATATTGGTTTGCTACTAATTTTAAATCTCTGTTCAGCAGGGGTATTTAACTATAATGTCTTTATCTGGTTTTAGAATTAGGCCTTATAAAATGAGCTTGGTAGTCTTCCTTCCTCTAGAAGTTTTTGGAATAATTTGAAAGGATAGGTGTTAGTTCTTTGAGTGTTTGATAAAATTCACCTGTGAATCATCTGGTCCAGGATTTTTGTTTGTTGAGTTGTTGTTTTTTTCTCCTTTTTATAGCTTCAATTTCATTAGTTGTAATCAGTTTGTTCAAATGTTGTTCCTTCTTGATTCAGTTTTGGAAGATTTTCTGTTTCTAGTAATTTATGCCTTTCTTTCAGATTATCAAATGGTTGGCATATAGTTGTCCATAACATTTTCTTATCCATTTTGGTCCTTTGCCCATATTTTGATTATATTGTTTGTCTTCCTTTTGTTACATCAGACTTTCGTTTATTGCTTAATTTTTATCACTGCTGTCTCCTATGGGGGTGTGGCTGAGCAAGGCGTTTTGAGCTACTTTTAGTGTGCTTGATGCCAGCTCCTTTTTACCATTACATGGCGTAGAGGGCATTTTCACTGGAGTAAGGATTCTTGCATGTGTAATTTTGCTAATAACTAATAGAAAGGCCAGGAGGACCAAGCCTATGTGTTTATGGAGTTTTAAAATCTCATCTAAGCATTTTCAGTGCTTTGCTTTATCTATTAAGCTACATTCACTCTTAAAATCTAATTATTGGTTGAAGTGCATAAGGGCTTTTACAGATCTGAGGAGATGTCAGTCTAAGGAATGTGAATCTTTAAAGTAAGGGGGGTATGATTTTGCTGGTGTTATGTATGGTAAGATTTAATTTGGATCAAGTTAAGCTCAGAGTGTCATGGTATTATTATTCTTATTTTAGGGGTTTGGCAAGAAATTACCAATAATATTTATGTGCTGGCTTAATGAGGGGTAGGAGGTTTGTGGAATAAATCAAATGTGGTATTATAGTATGTGTGCATATGCATATGCGTATGTGTATGTGTATGTCCCGAAACCATTAATTACTATGTGCTTGCTTGTTTTAATGTAAAATATAACATTTGCTTTCATGTCCTACTGTTACCATCAGACATTCCATTATAATATGAACTTTATGTTCAACGCATCATTAAATGTCTGTCCGGCTACCTCATTATGAGGGTCAAGGGTCTGCATTAGAAATCCAGCTTGATTAATAGCTCTGGGTCAGGGCCTTTGACAGCCAATGGTGAGTCCAAGCATCCCCCAAAATTAAAAAATACCAAGGGCATGGCATCGCAGTTATGCCGCGGCATGGGCTGATTAGTCATGAATCCATCGAGATGTCTTATTTAAGAGGAACGAGTGGGTGGTCTTAGTGTTATGTGCCTGAAGTAAGAACCAGATGTCATTTACGACCCATTGTAGAAACCTCCACATGTTATGGGCCCGGGGAGAGGAGGGGGATACGAATTGGGCGGGTTGTTGGTTTCACGGAGGTAGGTAGATCATGGGATCTATTGTGGTTATGGATATCCGTGTTGGTGTGGACTAAGTTAAATTAATGGGGTATGAAAGATTACACATATAATGTATTATGTAATATTAATATATTAATGTACATGCTTAATATTCATGTGGTAGGGAATTTTATGCATAGATATTGATATGGTAATGTGTTTAATGGTTGTTAAATGTTTTGTTTGTTTTAGTTTATCAGGAGGTAGTTTAATTAGAACTTCAGTTTTGGGTGCTGAAAGTAGGATTTGAGTCCTTCTCTTGAGTCTATGGAGGAAGTTTTTCCTCTTTTCTGATTTACAAGATCAGTGTAATTAATATACTACATAGACTCTTCATTTTAATAGATGGTTTTCTACAAGACTAGCTAGTGGTATTAATACAATAATGATTAAGAAGTATGAGACGGATGCTACCTGTCCAATAACTATACATATATGGGTGTTCGATGGGTTGTCCGCCAATTCATGTTAATGTTACTAGGTTAACTACTAATAGTCAGAACAGGCATTGGCTAAGAGGGTGGAAAGTTATACTACGTTGTTTAGAGGTATGTAGAAAAGGAATGATTACTAAGATTAGGATTGAGAAGACTAGGGCTAGCAGGCCACCCAATTTGTTGGGGACAGATCGTAAAATTGCATATGTGAATAGGAAGTACCATTCTGGTTTAATGTGAGGGGGAGTGACTATTGGGTCAGCTGGTGTATAGTTATCAGGATCTCCTAGCATATCAGAGGAAAATAGTGTTAAAGATAGGAGAGTCATGACCAAGACTACAAGTCCTAAGATGTCCTTGATTGTGTAATAAGGGTGTAAGGGGATTATATCCATGTTGGATGGAATGCCTATTGGGTTATTGGATCCTGTTTCATGAAGGAATAGGTAATGAACTATGACTATGGCTGAGATAATGAAAGGAAGTAGGAAATGAAAGGCAAAAAATCGGGTGGCGTTGTATGAGTTACCTATAAATTTTGGCGATTAAACCCGTATCGGGTATAACATTGGAAAATATGTTCTCCCATGTAGTCAGCTTTCATAATGTTTTGCTGATGATTTCCTTTGCTGTGCAGAAGCTTTTTTATTTTGATGTAGTCCCATTTGTTTATTTTATCCTCAGTTTTATATACTCCTAGGACTGATATCAGTAAATTTATTGCTACAACATATGTCAGATATTTTGCTGCCTATGGATTATTCTAAGATTTCCATGGTTTCCCATCTTACATTTAAGTCCTTTATCCACTTTAAGTTTATTTTTGTATATGGTGTAAGTTGGTGGTCTAGTTTTATTTTGGGGGGCATGTATCTGTCCAATTTTCCCAACACCATTTATTGAAAAGACTGTCTCGACTCTATTGTATGCTCTTGCCTCCTTTGTCAAATACTAATTGAGCATAATGGCATGGGTCGATTTCTGGGTTCTCTGTTCTGTTCCATTGGTTTATATGTCTGTTCTTGTGCCACTACCAAGCTCTTTTGAGAACAGTAGCTTTGTAATATAGCTTGATATCTAATATTGTGATCCCTCCAACTTTTTTCTTCTTTTTCAGGATAGGTATAGCTATTCAGGGTCTTTTTTTGTTCCAAATGAATTTTTGGAATTTGTTCTCGGTCTGTGAAATATGTCATTGGTATTTGAATGGGGAGTGCATTGAATCTATAGATTGCTTTGGGTAGTATGGACATTTTAATGATATTGATCCTACCAATCCATGAACAAAGTATATTCTTCCATTTGTTTATGTCTTTCTCTATCTCTTTTTACTATATCCTATAGTTTTCTATGTGCATGTTTTTTACCTCCTTAGTTAAGTTTATATCTAGGTATCTTAATTTTTTTTGTTTAAATGGTAAATGAGACTTTTTGTTTGTTTGTTTCTCTTTCTGTGAGTTAATTGTTGGTGTATAAAAAAGCCATAGGTTTCTGGGTGTTAATTTTGTATCCTGCCACATTGTCAAATTCATTTACTAAATCTAGTAATTTTTTTGATGGATTCTTTGGGTTTTCTATGTACAATATCACATCATTTACAAATAATGACAGTTTTACTTTTTCTTTTCAATTTAGATGCCTTTTATTTCTTCTTGTCTGATTGCTTTGACTAGCATTTCTAGTACTGTGTAGAACAGGAGTGGTGAAAGTGGGCATCCCTGTCTTGATCCTTTTCTTAGGGAAATGATTTTAGTTTGTGCTCATTGAGTATGATGTTGGCTGTAAGTTTGTCATATATGGCTTTTATTATGTTGAGGTATGGTTCCTCTATTCCCACTTTGCTGAGAGTTTTTATCAAGAAAGGGTGTTGGATCTTCTCAAATGCTTTTTCTGCATAAATTGATATGACTACGTGATTTTTATCTCTCAATTTGTTTAGATCCTGTATCACACTTATTGATTTGTAGATATTGTACCATTTTTGTATCCCTGGAATAAATCCCACTTGGTCATGGTGTATGATCTTATGTAATACTGGATTAGATTTGCTAGAATTTTGTTGATGATTTTAGCATCTATGTTCATCAGGGATCTTGGCCTATAATTCTCTTTTTTTGTAGTGTCTTTATCTGGTTTTGGGATTATAGTAATGCTAACTTTATATAAAGAACTTGGATGTCTTTCTTCTTCTTGAATTTTTTGGAATAGTCTGAGGAGGGTAGGGTTTAGTTCTTTGAATGCTGGATAAAACTCCCCTGTGAAGTCATCCAGCCCAGGGTTGTTTGCTAGAAATTTTTGATTACTGGTTCAATGTCCTCCATAGTTATCAGCCTATTCAGATTTTTTTATTCTTCCTGATTGAATTTTGGAAGATTGTATTTTTCTAGGAATATGTACATTTTGTCTAGATTGTCCAGTTTGTTGGAATATAGTTGTTCATAGTATTTTTTATGAACATTGTATGTCTGTGGGGTCTATTGTTACTTCACCTCTTTCATTTCTGATTTTGTTTATTTGGATCCTCTCTCTTTGCTTGGCTTTTTTATACACCAACAATTAGCTCACAGAAAAAATATTTATTTGGATCAATATTGTTGATCCGTTCAAAGAACAAGCTCTTGGTTTTATTGATTTTTTTTGTCTCTATGTCATTCATTTCTGCTCTGATCTGTATTATTTTCTTCCTTCTGCTCACTCTGGGCTTTTCTTGTTGCTTTCTTTCTGATTCTTTAAGTTGTAGAATTAGATAAATTTTTACCAGTTTTTCTTGTTTTTTCATTTGAAATAGGCCTGGTATGCTATGAACTTCCCTTTCAGGACTGCTTTCACTGTGTTCCATAGATGTTGGATTGTTGTGTTTTCATTGTCATTTGTTTCCAGGATGTTTTTTTATTTCTTCTTTTTTTCTCTTTTGTAACCCAATCATTGTTTAATAACATGCTATTTAGCCTCTAAGTGTCTGAATTTTTAAAATTGCTTTTATTATAGTTGATTTCTATATTATGTCATTATGATCTGAGAAGATGCTTGATATGATTTCAATCTTCTTGAATTTGGAGAGACTTTGCCTATATTCCAATATGTGGTCTGTCTTTGAAAATGTCTATGTACTTGAAAATAATATATATTCTATATATTTTGGGTGAAATATATTTTGGGAGCTGGATCCTAGGATGCTGGGTCACAGCGGACTGGTGAGAAGCAGTTGTTCTTTTATAGTTCCTTTAGTTATAAGGTTAGGCTGTTCATTTACATTTGTGTTATTTCTTATGGTAGACCTGTAATGCTATCAATTTCTCTCTTAAGACTACTTTCTCTGTGTTCCATATATTTTGGTTTTTATGTTTTCATTTTTATTTGTTTCAAGATATATTTTGATTTCTTTCTCACTGTTAACTCACTCATTGTGTAATATCATATTACTTATCCTTCATATGTTTGTGTGTCTTTCAGATTTTTTCTTGTAATTTATTTATAGGTTCATTCCACTGTAGCAAGACAAGATGCTTAATATGATTTCAATCTTCTTAAATTTATTGAGATTGCCCTGGTTGGGAGGCTTGGTTGATTGGAGCATTGTCCTTTGCACCAAAAAAGGTTGTGGGTTCAATTCCTGGTTAGGACACATACCTAGGTTAGAAGTTCAGTCCCTAGTCAGGGGACGGACATAAGGGAGGCAGCCTATCAATGTTTCTCACACTGATATCTCTCTTTTTCTCTTTCTCTCTTCCCCTGTCTCTCACTTTCATCCCACTTCTTCTCTCTTTAAAATATATACTGAGCCCTAGCTGGTTTTGCTCAATGGATAGAGCATCAGCTGTAGATTGAAGTGTCCTGCGTTTCATACCACTCAAGAGCACATACTTCAATTGCAGGCTTGTTCCCTATCCATCACCAGGGCACATGTATGAGGAAAGCAATTGATGTGACTCTCTCACATTGATGTTTCTCTCTCTTTCTCTGTCTCTCTCCCTCCTTTACACTCTGTCTTAAAATCAATATAAAGATATCCTTGAGTGAGGACAAATAAATAAATAAATAAGTGGTGTGTGTGTGTGTGTGTGTGTGTTACTGAGACTGGTTTTGTATCCAAAAACATTGTCTATTATTTTAGAAAATAATACACATGCACTTGAAAATAATGTACAGATGGGGCAAAAGTAGGTTTGCAGTGGTGAGTACACAAAACAACACAGAATTTATTCTTTTATTTTTATTTATCAACTAGAGACCTGGTGCATAAAATCATGCACCAGTTGAGTCCCTCAGCCTGGCCTGTGGGATTGGGCCAAAACCAGCTCTGCAATATCCCCCAAGGGGTCCCAGATTGTGAGAGTGTGAAGGCCAGGTCAAGGTATCCCACCAATGCACAATCAAGGTCAGAGAGGGAAGCAGGAAGTTGTCTAGCTGGGGATGGACTGAGGGAGGGCTCCAGGGCATGTCTGGCCCATTTTTCTCAATCTTAATCAGTTGGATCACAGCAGCAAGCTAACCAGCTGGTAGGAGCTTCTGCCCCCTGGTGGTCCATGCATGTCATAGTGACCCGTTGACTGTCTGCCCCCTGGTGGTCAGTACACATCATAGGAAGCAGTTGAGTGGCCTTAGCATTTCATTAGCATATTACACTTTGATTGGTTGAACAGACGACTGGTCTTCAGGACACTTAGCATATTAGGCTTTTATTATATAGGATTATTTATTAGTTTCCATACAATCAACTTTAAACCTACTCTTGCCCACCCTATATATTCTGCTACATTGGGATGAAATGCTGTGAATGTATCAATTAAATCCATTTCCTTTAGTGCAGTTTTTAAAAACTATTTTATCTCATGGCACACATAAACTAATTACTAAAATTCTGCAGCACAGCAAAAATGTATTAATTTTTTTCTGATCTGGCAAAAATATGTACAATTTTGACTGATTTATTAAAAATTAATAGTAATTACCTACACTTCTTGTTCCAAAGTGACTTTTAAGAAATCAGCTGCCTATACTTGTGTATAAACAGTTCCGTTACCAAGAAATAACCTATCAGATACAACTTTCTTATATGACATGACTGATAAGACATGAGTCTATTTTATGAATATCCTATATAATAAATAGGTAATATGCAAATTGACCATTATTCCAACACACAAGATGGCCTCCCCGATGTTGTCAAAGATGGCTTCCCCCATATGGACACAAGATGGTCACCATAAGATGGCCTGCAGGAGAGGGCATTAGGAGGGACCAGGCCTGCAGGGTAGGGTAGTTGTGGGTAATTTTGTGCACTGAGCCTCTAGTATATTTATAGTTCAAGACAGGGTATACACTCTGGGTGGCTACTGTTGTAATTTTTTTTAATTTAACAATCTAAGGGAAAATAGTTCAGTGCCCCTGACTAAATAGTCAGGTATTCCATGTTTTAAAAAGCCTCGAAGTATACTGGTTAGAAATTGCTGCTCTAGTGTGTCATTTAAGGCTGCTGTTTTCTTATTGATTTTTTGTCTGGAAATTCTATCTATTGATGTCAATGTGTTGTGAAAATCCCCTACCATGACTGTATTACTGTCAATATCTCCCTTTATGTTCAAGATTCGCTTTATATGTTTAGTTGATCCTTTGTTAGATACATAAATGTCTACCAAGGTTATATCCTCTTGTTGAATTGATCCCTTTATCATTATGTAATGTTTTTCTTTTTCTCTTATTAAAGGCTTTGTTTTAAACTCTGTCTGATATAAGTATTGCTGTCCCAGATTTTTTTTCTTTCCATTTGTATGAATTATCTTTTTTCCATCCTTTTATTTCAGTCTGTGTGTCTTTTTGTTCTGAGTTGGGCTCTTCTGTATGGGTCTTATTTTCTTCTCCATTCAGCTACCCTATGTCTTTTGATTGGAATATTTAAGTGACTTACACTTTAAGTAATTATTTTTAGGTACGTATTTATTGTCATTTAATTCTTTATAACTATGTTATTCCCTTTTCTATTTCTTCTTAAATAACTCATTTTAACATATCTTGTAATACTGGTTTAGTGGTAATGCTGTTATAATCGAGTCTTGATTGCTGTTGGCCCATTCATGTATAGGGTCAACCCTGAGGGGAGCTGACTATGAGGATGGACCTTGATCATAGTGTACAAGCTTCTGTGGGTGCTGAACACACAATATGAAATTTGCCCTACTAGGATCTGATGCCTACTGAGATCTCCCTTTGGACATGCCACTTTTGAAACTAATTAGGTCCTACTATGATGTAGTCAAAAGCCCTACCAGGTGTTGTTGCTTCTGAAGTTTCTTAAGACTCTGGTGCAGGTCAATATCAGATGCTGCCTGTGACTGTCCCTATGCTACCTGTTTGGAGCTACAATGTGATCCATAGTTTCTAGCTGCCTCTGTAGGAATTGGATAATCATGGAAGGGTCCAAGGTGAACTCAAGGTAGGCTACCACCAGCACCAATTCTAGTGACAGGTCAACAAAAGGCTTGAGTCACGTGGAGATACCCTCCATCTAACTCTTCCTGTCAGCTGCCTTTTAGGCTCAGTCAATGAAAGAACCTATTTGAGTTGGATGAGATAGGTTCTTACTGTGTGTTATTCCCATATTCAAACTTTGTGCCAATGCTGGGTCTGAAGCCACTCAGCAATAGTGCCAGGGTACACCAAGGTCATCTCCCACCACCAGGTACCTGCAGATTTTGGTCATGAAGTGCAATATCTGGGAGTTGTGTCGGGGAGGCCAGTAGAGTTTGTCAGACCCAGATATACCAAGACTTGGCTATGTGAAGGGAGGGCTGTGTACAGGTCAAGCATGAAAGCAAAAAAAAATGTTCCAACCCTAGAGCCACACAACTCAATCTGTCCCAGATTCTGCCTAGACTTTCTGGAGAACCAAGTTCAGCAAGATCTGGCAATAAATAGTCGTAATTGTGGGGCTAGTGATTATCCAGTGGTGGGGGTGGCACTTGTCATATTCACAGGAAGGTATCGGGAATGGCCTTTGCCCCAGAGACACATAACTCAGTCTGTCCCATCCCTTGGGTCTCCCCATACCTCTATACCCTGGGCCCAAGCAGCTATCTCCTTTACAGGGTGAGAGCTTACAGGTGAGTGGCAGGGTATCACGAGAGTGGGGTCATTGTAATCTCCCATGCTGATGCCATTTGCAGGGGAGTACTCAACCCAGGAAAGACTGTCTCTGTGAAGGGTGTGGAAGAGGGACCCTAGTGGCTTTTCCTTTAGCCTTCTCTCCACAGCCGCATAACTCAGTCTCTCCTCACAGGACACTAGTCTACTCAGAACCACCCTTCCTCTGCTGGAACCTGGATTAAGTGGCTGTGACCAAGATTTTGTGTGCTCTCCTTTTAAAGGGCACTTGAGTTTTAGATGACTCCTGTCTCACCCTGAGGGGCAGAATCCCTACTGAATTTCATGGCCAGATATTGTATGGGATTTTCTTCCTGGCTGTGGTGCTTTGAGCTGGGGAGCCCTGCTTGGGGTTGAGATCCCATGCTCCTTAAAGGAAACATTTATAGCTGAGATATTTCTCCTGATTCTCAGATGCCTCATGTGGATGGAGGGCCAGTCTATTTTGTGTGTCTACCCTTCCTACCAATCTCGACATGGCTTCATCTATAAATCTTTAGGAAGATGGTGGCTGGCAGAACGAAGGTGAGGGGGAGAAAGTGAGTGAATGAGGGGATGAAAGTGTGTGGATGTGTGTGGTGAGTGTGTGACTGACTGAGGGACAGTTAAATCCCCACAGTAACAGCAGGGGCTGGCAGACCAGGCTCTCTTGGACAGGGAGAGACTACGACAACTGTGGGCACTCCCCAGACTGCAGGACTGGGGCATGAAGCCCACACCATCTTGAAGGAGAGAATGGTCTTTTCTAAGAACTCATCAGCACCACCAACCAGACAGGCCTGGAACTGCCCATGACCCAGCAGCTACTCCAACCAAAATCCTGCTACCCCACCTGTAGATCTGCAGACCCTGGGACCTCCACCTCCAAAGGTGCACCACTCCAGCAGCAGTTCTCCCAGGGGCAGAACTCCAGACATCACATTTGCGCGTTTCCAGAGTAAAGGCATCCAGAGCACACCACTCTATAGGCAGCACCTGGGAGCAACTAAGAGCTCCTGCTGGGTGTAATTTTGTACAGACAAGGGTGCACTTCCCCTCAGTAGAGATTCTGAACTTCCTCTTCCTGAATAATTGCCCACAGTCACCCCAGCTGCTCAACCTTGGTGCCAGGGCTCCTCAGAGTGCGTCAGAGCTCTGTGCCAGCAAATGCACCTCCACAGTCACGCACTTCCAATGAGCAAACCCCCTGAGCCCATCTATCCACAGGGAGCTCCTGGGAGCCACTGTGAGCTCTCGCTAGGTGCGATCTTGGACAAACAGGGATGCACTCTTCCCCCCAACCTCCCAGCAGTAGAAATTCTGAATTCACTCATCCTTGATACCTTCCCACAGATGCCTTAATTACATGGCTTCAGTGCCAGGGCCCTTGAGAGTCCTTCAGTGTCCCTCACTGGCAAATGTACTGCAGGTGTTCCTGTGAGCCACCACTGGGAGTATACACCTATTCACCACAGGTGCAGCAGCCAAAGCTGAGTCTAACCACCCCACAACTACAGAACTCTGTAAACCACAGTCACACCTTTCCACAGGCCCTCTGAGCCCCATCACCCCAACAGACAGTTCCTGGTGCCATTGTGAGTATTCACTGGGTACACATGATTTCAATCAAGAGTGAAAGACAGCAAAAATTGGGACACACCCCTCCACAGATGCTGACTTCTAGACACTCAGTTGTGACTTTCCAGCTCACAGGCCTACATCAAGAGAACCCAAGTAGCTCAAGTAGGGACCTACACTTACCAAGCCCAGGAGACCTGAGGGATCACACCAGTAACACCATCCCAAAAAGAACCTGGGTAGAAAAGCAATCAGATCTACAATTAAAACATATAGGAAAACATGGGAAGACAAAAAAGCAATCCCCAAAGTAAAGAAAAAGAAGAATAACCAGAAAGGTTTTCTCCTGATTCTCAGATGCCTCATGTGGATGGAGGGCCAGTCTATTTTGTGTGTCTACACATTCAGCTCTTTATAATTATAACTTTTTTGTGTATATTTGTCTGAGTTGTGTGTATTTTTCATCCAGCCATTTGATCATCCTTATAACCATTATTCTTAATTTTTTCTCTGGTATGGGAATGAAATTGATGCTAGCAACATACCAGAGAAAGAATTAAGAATAATGGTTATAAGGATGATCAAATGGCTGGATGAAAAATACACACAACTCAGACAAATATACACAAAAAAAGTTATAATTATAAAGAGCTGAATGAGAATGTCACCAACATGAAAAGGAACCAAGAGGAGATGAAGAAAAACATAGCTGCAATAAAGAGCACAATGGAAGGTTTAAACAATAGACTAGAAGGCAGAAGAATACATTAGCAAATTAGAAGTCAAGGTAGAAAACAAACAAACTGAGAAGCAACTGGAAATAAGACTTAAAAAGCAAGAGGAGAGCCTAAGGGAGCTTTGGGATAACACACACACCAAAAAAAAAAAAAAATTACTTAATGAGCTTACCAGAAGGAGAAGAAGGAATGCAAGGAACAGAAAATTTGTTTAAAGAAATAATGACAGAAAACTTCCCTGATATTAGCAAGAAAAAAACTATGCAAGTCCAAGAAGTATATAGAGTCCCAAACAAGATGAACCCCAAAAGACCAACACCAAGACACATCATAATTAAAATGGCAAACATCAACCACAAAGTAAGAATCTTAAAGACTGCCAGAAAGAGACAGAAAGTTACCTACAAGGGATCTCCTATTAGAATGTCAATGGATTCTTCCACAGAAACACTCCAGGCCAGAAAGGAATGGAAGGAAATTTACAAAGTGATGCAAAGCAAGAGACTGTACCCAAGAATACTATACCCAGCAAGGCTATCATTCAAAATTGAAGGTGGAAGCAGGAACTTCACAGACAAAAAAGAGTCAAGAGAGTTTATCACTACCAAACCAGAAATGCAAGAAATGCTAAAAGGACTGCTGTAAAAAGAAGAAAGAAAAAGGCAAGAAGAAATACAAACATTAAGGAAAATATGACAACAAACAAGTACTTATCAATAATAACTTTAAACATAAATGGATTAAATGCACCAATCAAAAGACATAGGGTAGCTGAATGGATAAGAAAACCTGACCCTGCTCTAGCTGTTTTGGCTCAATGGATAAAGCATCAGCCTGCAGACTGAGGGGTCCTGGGTTCAATTCCAGTCAAAGGCATATACGTTGGTTGTGGGCACATCCCCAGTGGGAGTTGTGCAGGAGGCAGCTGATCAATGTTTCTCTCTCGTCAATATTTCTGTCCCTCTCCCTTCCTCTCTGTAGAAAAAAATGATAAAACATATTAAAAGAAAAGAAAAGAAAAAAGAAAAGAAAAGAAAACCTAACCTATATATTTGCTGTCTGCAAGAGACCCACTTCAGAACAAAGGATTCGTACAGACTGAGAGTACAGAGATGGAAAAATATTTTTCAGGCAAATGGAAATGAGAAAAAAGCTAGAGTTGCAATACTTATATCTGATCAAATAAACCTCAAAGTAAAGGCCATAACAAGAGATAAGGAAGACCACTACATAATACTAAAGAGAGTAGTTCAACAAGAAGATATAACTCTGCTAAACATATATGAACCCAATACAGGAGCACTCAAATACATAAAACAACTTCTGGAAGATATCAATGGAGAGATCAATACCAATACAGTCATAGTAGGGGACTTTCAGACCCAACTGACACGACTGGGTAAATCCTGGAAACAAAAAATCAGCAAAGAAACAGCAATCCTAAATGACTCATTAGATCAGATGAACTTAATTGACATCTTTAGAACATTTCACCTCAAAGCTAAAGAATATACATTCTTCTCCAGTGCACACAGAACATTTTTAAAAATAGACCACATATTAGGACACAGTCAAAGGCTCTTCAAATACAAGAAGATAGAAATCATAACAAGTATCTTCTCAGAACATAATGGAATAAAACTAGAAATCAACTACAATAATAATGAAAAAAAATCAAATACTTGATGGCTAAATAGCATGCTACTAAACAATGACTGGGTTACCAAATAGATCAAAGAATAAATTAAAAGCATGCTGGAAACAAATGGCAATGAAAATACAATAATCTAAAATCTATGGGACACAAACAAAGCAATCCTGAGAGGGAAGGTCATAGCTCTACAGGTCTACCTCAGAAAACAAGAAAAAAATGGTAGTAAAACATCTAACTCTACAACTCAAAAAATTAGAAAGAGAGCAACAAGAAAAGCCCAAAGAACCAGAAGGAAGAAGATAAAAAGTTGGAGCAGAAATAAATGACATAAAGACCAAAAAAACAATACAAAAGAGCAATTAAACCAAGAGCTGGTTCTTCGAAAGGATACACAAGATTGATGAATTTCTAGCCACACTCACCAAGAAACAAAGAGAGAAAATCAGAAATGAAAGAGGTGAATAAACAAAATCTGAAATGAAAGAGATGGTGTAATAACTGACCCCACAGATATACAGAGGATTGTGAAAAAAAAAAACTATAAACAACTCTACTCCAACAAATTGGACAACCTCAACAAAATGGATACATTCCTACAAAAAGACAAGCTTCTAAAACTCAACCAGGAAGATTCATAACACCTGAATAGACCGATAACTAGTCATGAAATTGAAATAATAATCAAAAAGCTTCCAGCAAACAAAAGCCCTAGACCAGATGGCTTCACATGGGAGTTATACTAAACATTCAAAGAAGAACTAAAACCAATCCTTCTCAGACTATTCCAAAAAATTAAAAAGGAAGGCACACTTCCAAACTCTTTCTATGAAGCCAGAATTACCCTCATCCCCAAACCAGATAAAGACACCATAAAGAAAGAGAATTATAGGCCAATATCCCTGATGAACAAAGATGCTAAAATCCTCGACAAAATTCTAGCAAATTGGATCCAGCATTACATTAGAAAGATCATAAACCATCACCAAGTGGGATTTATTCCAGGAATGCAAGGCTGGTAAAATATCTGCAAATCAATAAATGTGATACATCACCTATGCAAAGTGAGAGACAAACATCACATAATCATATCAATTGATGCAGAAAAGGTATTTGATAAAATACAACACCCTTTTCTGATAAAAATGCTCAGCAAATTGGGAATAGACAGGTCATGCCTCAACATAATAAAAGCCTTATATGACAAACCTACAGCCAACATTATACTCAATGGGCAAAAACTAAAACCATTTCCACTAAGAAAAGGATCAAGACAGGGATGCTTGCTATCACCACTCCTGTTCAACATAGTACTGGAAGTACTAGCCACAGTAATCAGATAAGAAAAGAAATAAAGAGCATCCAAATTAGAAAAGAAGTAAAATTGTCATTATTCGCAGATGACATGATACTTTACATAGAAAACCCTAAAGATCGCATCAAAAAATTATTAGACTTAATAAATGAATTTCGCAATATAGCAGAATAGAAAATTAATGCCAAGAAGTCTATGGCATTTCTATAAAGGAACAGTGAACTTACAGAAAGACTAAGAAAATAATCCCATTTACCATTACATCAAAAAAATTAAGATACCTAGGAATAAACTTCATTAAGGATGTAAAATACCTCTACTCAGAAAACTACAGAACATTGAAAAAAAAAGATAGAGGAAGACATTAACAGATGAAAGAACATACCACGTCCATGGATTAGTACAATCAACATAATTAAAATGTCCATACTACCCAAAGCAATCTATAGATTCAATGCAATCCCAATTAAAATGCCAATAGCATATTTCACAGACCTAGAATGAACTCTCCAAAAATTCATCTGGAATAAAAAAAAAAAAGACCTCAAATAGCTGCAGCAATCCTGACAAAGAAGAGCAATGTAGGAGGAATCTCAATACCAGATTTCAAGCTGTATTATAAAGCCACTGTTCTCAAAACTGCCTGGTGCTGGCATAAGATCAGACATATGGAAGAGAATAGAGAACCCAGAAATCGACCCAAAACACTATGCTCAATTAATATTTGACAAAGGAGGCAAGAGCATACAATAGAGTCAAGACAGTCTCTTCAATAAATAGTGTTGGGAAAATTGGACAGATACATGCAAAACAATGTAATTAGACCACCAACTTACATCATACACAAAAATAAACTCAAAATGGATAAATGACTTAAACGTAAGATGAGAAACCATAAAAATACTAGAGGAATACACAGGCAACAAAATCCCAGACATTTGTCAAAGCAATATCTTCACTGATACAGCTCTTAGGGCAATAGAAACTAAAGAGAAAATAAACAAATGGGACTATATATAAATAAAAAGCTTCTGCACAGCAAAATAAACCATCCACAAAGTAACAAGAAAGCCCACTGCATGGGAGAACATATTTGCCAATGTTATCTCTGATAAGGGTTTAATCTCCAACATTTATAGGAAATTCATACAACTTAACAAAAGGAAGACAAACAATTCAATTAAAAAAATGGGCAATGGACCTAAATAGATAATTTTTGAAAGAGGACATAAAGAAGGCCCAGAGGCATATGCAAACATGCTCAAAGTCACTAATTATCTGAGAGATGCAAATCAAAATGATAATGCAGTACCATTTCACACCTGTCAGAATGGCAGTCATCAACAAATCAACAAACATCAAGTGCTAGTGAGGATGCAGAGAAAAAGGAACCCTTGTGAACTGCTAGTGGGAACACAGACTGTTGCAGCCACTGTGGAGAACAGTATGGAGTTTCCTCAAAAAACTAAAAATGTAACTCCCCTTTGACCCAGTGATCCCACTTCTAGGAATATATCCCAGAGAACTAGAAACACCAATCAGAAAGGATATATGCACCCCTATGTTCATAGCACCACAATTCACACTATAGGTAAGATTTGGAAACAGCCTAAGTGTCCATCAGCAGATGAGTGGATTAGAAAACTCTAGTACATCTACACAATGGAATACTACGCTGCTTTAAAAAAAGAAGTAATTCTTACCATTTGCAGCAGCATGGATGGAATTGGAGAGCATTATGCTTAGTGAAATAAGCCAGTCAATGAAAGAAAAATACCACATGATCTCACTCATTTATGGATAATAAAGAACATTATAACCCGATGAACAAAAGGATAGATACAGAGGCAGTGGAGCATAGAATAGTCTGTTAAATTACAACGGGATAGTTGGGGCAAAATGAGGTAAGAGATCAACCAAAGGACTTGTATGCAAGCATATAAGCATAACCCATGGACGCCAGACACTGGGGGGCGAGGGTTTGTATGGGAGTGGGGTGGGGTGGCAATGGGGAAATATGGACACATGTAATACCTTAATCAATAAAAAATTTGAAAAATAAACAAATTTGTAGTTATAAGACTTATGTTCAGCTAGTCTTCAGTTGGTTATTCATGTTGATTTTTCTATATTTTAGTTGTAATTTTAGTTTGGTCTCGGAAGAAGGGAATGTAACTTCTACCTACTCCACAACTATCTTGGATTCGTGACAGTATTATTTTATCCCTGTGTTAATTTTATGATCTGTATTGACTTTTTAAATGTTTTATGTTTGTACTAGAGGCCTGATGCATGAAATTTATGCAAGGGGCTTGGCCCTTGCAGCCCCAGCTTCATCCAGAAGGTTGTCTGGAAGGACATTTGGCTGTTTAGTCTAATTACCATATTATGCCTTTATTTTTATAGACTAGAGGCTCAATGCATGAAATTCATGCAAGGGGCTCAGCAGTTGGTGGTGGCTTGCCTTGGCCCTAGCAGCCCCGGCTTGGTCCTGAAGGTTGTTCGGCTGTTTGGTCTAATTAGCATATTATGCTTTTATTATTATAGATTATATCTGGTTTCACCATCCTTTATCAGTCCTCTTTCCTCCTTTTTGAAACATATTTTGCATCAGTCATCATATTAGTTTGCTTTCAATAATTACTTAAAATTTGATTAGAGGAATTCTTTACCATATGTGAAAGTATCTTTTTGGAGAGGGACTGAGAGAGTGAACAGAATAGTAGTAAATAGTTGAGAGTGAATACTTGAGAGTAATTTGAGCACTGTGGTCTATATAAATACTTATGAGTATTCCTCTTTGTAGTTTTGATTCTGCTTATAACTAGCAAGAAGTTTCCCTTGCTCAAAGGACATCCCTCTATGTATGGGAACAGTGGTATGTGTTTGTAAGTAAGTGTGTAATATTATATCCTTTAACTTTTTTCAGTCTCTATTTTCTCTGCCATTATTTTATGGTCAAACTGTGTTTCAGGATGTTCTCATTAACATGCTTGTTTTTACTACCAGTCTGATAACTGGTTTGTTTTAAAATGTTTCATTTGTTTGCTCACTCCACTCATGCCACCAGCATTCTAGGACTGTAGTATTGGCCTGAAATACAGAACAGCAGTCATCCTGTGTCTTCTTCACTCAGATACAATTTTTCCTGCATTTGAGAACCCTTAATTTTTGGAATTAGGATTAAAAATGCTTCCATGTTTCATCAAAGATGGAGTTTTGGTTTATATCTTTCATTTTCCTTATAGTTTTTGGATGGTTCTAGAGAAGAGAAGAAAGCAAACTGTTCTTACTCTGACATAGTAAATCCATAGGTCCCTAGAATATTTTATTAAACAGATGTTTTAAGATTAATTAGCACTAATAACTGACATCTAGTCTGGGTTCACTAAGAAGAAATTTTGCCAAACTAACATTATGAAATTTTATGAAAAATTTGCTAGACTGGTGGACCAGGAAATATCATAGACTTTACCAGGACCTCTGACTAACTTTTTAAATGATGCATTCATGAAGAAGAAACACAGTGGAAAAATATTACAATTAGGCGGAAGGATTTGGTTGACCAATTGAAGTCAAATGGAATTGACTAATGTGTGGACATAACCTAAATTGGACATCCCTGTGATAATCCACAGGGCTTTATCTTTGACTCTTTGCTCTTAAAGATTGTCATCAGTGACACAAATGAGTACATATGAGATACCAGATTCAAACTTGTAAGCTGGTATTAGTGAATATTGATTAGAGTACATGGTCTTCTGAATTATAAATCAAAAAGGATTTCTAAAGTTTGAGAGAACAGGCTCAAATCAAAAGCTTAACATTTGCAAAATCAAATTTTCACACATGGATACAAAAATAGTTCTGTAATAGAAAGGATTAACATCAACTATACATTATAAATCAGATGCTGGGATACAGGGAAAGCAAATTTCATGTAAGCCCTCCATGTGGTATAACTCTCAAAAAGCCAAATTTGATTTAAACTTTAGTTAATAATTATCTACATCAAGTAAGATTGTAAGCTCTTTTTATTCTGTGCTGGTTGAGCCATGTTTAAAGTACAGTTTCAGTTTGGTTATTGCTACAATGGAGGAGTGACAAATACCTTAAGAGGATAATGGCTAATGTCAGATATCTGAAAGGCTGTCATGGATGTCTTGTGAAAAAATATGGTAACTTGTATTTTTTGTGTCCAGGGAGAAGTAGAAGGATGGTTTTAAGGCAGATAGATAACTAGAATACATATTAAGAGACTCTAGATATCAAAAATGATTACCATTTCTAAAATTCCAAGAAAAGCTGAAAATGAAAATGAAAGAAACTTTTACAAAAATGGTGATCTCAGTGTTTCTCTTAGTCCCTCACCATGGTCAATCAGGTAATACATAAAAATTGATCTCTAATGTTAGTGTGCTATACTTTGTCTACACTTGTACAATGTAAAGAAACTAATAGTGAGAACCACTAACACATAGAAAAAAATGAAATTCATTAAAAGTAAAAACTTTACAATTTACTTTTTATGTTTTTTATCTTTATTGTTCAAAGTATTACATATTTCATGTCCCCCTCCCGCCTCCCCCATTGACCTCTTCATTCCAGCCCCCACACCCCACTTCAGGCCTTCACCACCCTATTATCTGTGTCCTGGGTTATGCATATTTGCATACAAGTGCTTTGGTTGATCTCTTCCCACCCACTCACCCTCCTCTGCCTTCCCTCTGAGATTCAACAGTCTGTTCCATGCTTCTGTGTCTCTTGATCTATTTGTTCATCAGTTTATTTTGTTCATTACATTTCACATATGAGTGAGATCATGTGATACTTATCTTTGTCTGACTGGCTTATTTTGCTTAGTGTAATACTCTCTAGGTCTCTCCATGCTGTTGCAAATGGTAAGAGTTATTTTTTATAAATGTGTAATATTCCATTGTGTGAATATACCACAGCTTTTTTATTCACTCTTGTAGTGATGGGCACTTTCCAAATCTTAGCTATTGTATATTGTGCTGCTATGAAATTATGGGTGCATATATTCTTAGTGGGTGGTGTTTTTGATTTCTTAGAATATATTCTTATATGCGGGATCACTGGGAGTACCATTTTTAATTTTTGAGGAAACTCCATACTGTTTTCCACAGTGGCTACACCACTCTGCATTCCCATCAGCAGTGTACTAGTGTTCCCTTTTCCCCACAGAGTTCTATGTTGATTTGTTGATGATAACCATTTTGACAGGTGTGAATTGATACCTCATTGTCATTTTGATTTGCATCTCTCAGATAATTAGTAACTTTGAGTATTTTCATATGTATACTGGTCATCTGTATGTCCACTTTGGAGAAGTGTCTATTTAGGCCCTTTTTCCAATTTTAATTGGTTTGTTTGTCTTCCTTTTGTTAAGTTCTATGAGGTCCCTATATATATTGGAAATTAACCCATTATCAGTTGTATGATTGCCAAATATGTTCTCCCATTCAGGGACTCTTTTTTCATTTTGTTGAAGGTTTCTTTTGCTGTGAAGAATCTTTTTATTTTTATATTAGAGGCCTGGTGCATGAACTTCATGCACAGGTGGGGTCCTTAGGCTTGGCCAGTGATAGAGCTGATCAGGTTTCCTGTCTCCCCCCCTCTCCCCATCCTATTTCCCTCACCGCCCATGTTTGCCACCACCCACCCCCAGTTCCCCATCCCAGCCTGGGGCCCAGCCCCAATTGGGTGATCAGAGCCTGCTGACTGGGGGCAGGGGGGAGGGCTAGGTAGAGGAGATGCAAGAGTTTGGCCAGCTGCATCCCCTTTCGGGAGGGGAGGAAATTGAGAGTGGGGCTGGCCATGAGGAGGGGCCGCAGGAGATTGGGGGGGGGTGGATGATTGGGGTCCTGATCAGGCCAGTTGGCCACTGCAATGTGCATCATAGTGACTGGTCATTCTGGTTATACCATCATTCCAGTCACTTAACTTTTATATATATAGATAGTCTCATATGTTTATTTTATCCTTAGTTTCCTAGGATAGTGGTTGGCAAACTCATTAGTTAACAGAGCCAAATATCAATAGTACAATGATTGAAATTTCTTTTGAGAGCCAAATTTTTTAAACTTAAACTTCTTCTAATGCCACGTCTTCAAAATAGACTTGCCCAGGCCATGGTATTTTGTGGAAGAGCCACACTCAAGGGGCCAAAAAGCTGCATGTGGCTCATGAGCCACAGTTTGCCGACCACAGCCCTAGGAGATGTATGGGTAAGTGGGATCCTCTTTCCACGTCCCGTATGGTTCAGGGTTCCCGATTCAGGGTTCGGGTTCTGGAGGAAGCCACACGCAAATGAAAAGAGAGACTCGAAAAGCATTAATTTGGTGATACTGGGGGGCCAGGAGAGAGCCTTCCTCTAGTGCAGCGGTTCTCAACCTGTGGGTCGTGACCCCTGTGGGGGTCGAACAACCCTTTCACAGGGGTCGCCTAAGACAATCAGAAAACACATATTTTCCATGGTCTTAGGAACCAACACACCGCTCCTTGGTGTAGCAAAATGTAGCCATGTATTTTACTATTGTTATATGAAGACTGTTGCCCATGCTATACCACGATTCAAGACAAAATTTCATTTATTTGTAATTAGAAATAAATATTTCACAATATATAATTACATATTGTTTCTGTGATTAATCACTGTGCTTTAATTATGTTCAATTTGTAACAATGAAAATACATCCTGCATATCAGATATTTACATTACAGTTCATAATAGTAGCAAAATTACAGTTATAAAGTAGCAACAGAAATAATTTTATGGTTGGGGGTCACCACAACATGAGGAACTGTATTAAAGGGTCTAGGCATTAGGAAGGTTGAGAGCCACTGCTCTAGTGGAAAGACTACCACCTTCCTTTGGCCTTACCATCCCTTTTATTCAGGTTTTTGGGATACACCCTTTACTCTGAAGCAGGCAATTTCAGTAAGAAGTAGATTATCTTTATCAGTAAGGATTTACATAATTATTTGATGGGGAAGTTCCCTGTCTCAATTAGATAGGGAGTGGCTGGCTTTGAGCTTTCAGAGCTTCAAGGTTTGATCAGCTTTCCAGGTTCTTCCTCCACTTTCTATTAATGAGATAATTATTGGTTTCCGGCATGGGTAACTATGTTGTTTTAAGAGATTTTGCTGCCTATGGTTTCTTGTGTTTTATAGTCTCACAACTTAGTTTAAGTCTTTTATCCATTTTGAGTTTCTTCTTGTGTATGGTGTAAATTGATGGTCTAGTTTCCTTTTCTTCCATGTACCTGTCCAATTTTCCCAGCTTCATTTATTGAAGAGACTGTCTTTACTCCATTGTATGCTCTTGCCTACTTTGTCCAATATTAATTGTGCTTAATGGCGTGAGTCAATTTCTGGGTTCTGGGTTCTATTCTATGCCATTGATCTATATGCCTTTTCTTGTGCTAGTACCAGGTTTTTTTTTGAGTACAGTGGCTTTGTACTATAAATTCATATCTGGTATTGTAATTCCTCCAACTTTGTCCTTCTTTCTCAAGGTTGCTGTGGCTCTTCAGGGTCTTTTTTGGTACAATATAAATTTTTTGAGTTTTTGTTCTAGATCTGTTAAATATACTGTTGGTATTTTGATAGGGATTGTATTGCACCTATAGATTGCTTTGGGTAATATGAACATTTTAATGATGTTGATTCTACCAAATTCATGAGTGCGGTATATTCTTCCATTTGCATGTATCTTCCTCTCTCTCTTTTTTCGACATCCTATAGTTTTCCAAGTACAGGTCTTTTACCTCCTTGGTTACGTTTATTCTTAAGTAGCTTCATTTTTTGTTGCAATGGTAAGTGGGATTGCTTTCTTATTTTAAATTTCCAAGAATTCATTACTGTTGTATAAAAATGCCATAGATTTCTGTATATTAATTTTGTATCCTGCTACGTTGTGAATTCGTTTATTAAACTAGTAGTTTATTGAAGGAGTCTTTAGGGTTTTCTGTGTAAAATATATCATGTATGAATTATAACAGATTTACTTCCTCCTTTTCAATCTGGATGCCTTTAATTTTTGCTTCTTGTCTGATCACTATGGCTAGGTCTTCCAGTACCATATTAAACAAGAGTGGTAAAAGTGGGCATCCTGTCTTATTCCTGTTCTTAGAGGAAATGGTTTTAGTTTTTGCCCATTGAGTATGATGTTTACCTCCATTTCATTTTCTAGTGATTCTTCATTTTCTTTCATTTTGGGGGTTATTTGTCTACCCATTTTTGTTGTCCCTTTGTTTTTGTCTCTATGTATGAAATTGCCATGCTCCCCATATTTTATGGGGTGGTCTTATGTAGTAGGTATTTTGTGGGACACAGTGGTACAGTGTCTGCCTGGCTCTGCCTGTCCCTGGGCAAGGTGGTTGAAGTCTGGCAGGGCAGAGCCCCAAGTAGTCTGGTGAGCAAGGCCTCCATAGCCCAAAGATTGTGTCTGCCTTGTGTCTCACACTTTGAATGTCCCTGTCCTGAACTTTTATCATTAACTTATATACCTGGGCTCTGTGGGGGGAGGGGAATCTAGATCCTGGCCAAGATGGTTTGAACAGACTCACATTGGGAGTTGTGTCCATAATTTGTAAGAGGAGGGTAGGCACTTCCTCTCCTCCAATGTCTCAGCTCTGTCTGGCTTGCTGGAACCCCCTTGCTGCCACCTCAAGCAGGAGGGGCTTTTAAAATAATAATAATAATAATAATAATAATAATTCTATATAATAAAAGCCTAATATGCTAAGTGTCCAGTCATCCAGTTGGCCATTCAACCAATCAAAGTGTAATATGCTAATGATATGCTAAGGCCACTCAACTGCTTGCTCTGGTGTGCACTGGCCACCAGGGGACAGATGCTCCAACTTGTAGGTTAACTTGCTGCTGGAGTCTGGCCTCTCAGACTGACTGAGATGGGCTGGAAACACCCTGGAGCCCTCCATGGCCCTTCCCTGTCTGGCCAACCGCCCCCATCCCTCCCCAGCCCTTATTGTGCACTGGTGGGGTCCTTTCAGCCTGACCTGCACCCTCTCTCAATCTGGGACCCCTCAGGGGATGTCAGAGAGCCAATTTCGGCCCAGTGGTGTAATGACTGGTCATTGTGACACACACTGACCACCAGAGGACAGATGCTCAATGCAGGAGCTGCCCCCTGGTGGTCAGTGTGCTCCCACAGGAGGAGCACCACTCAGCCAGAAGCCAGGCTCACAGTAAGGATATCTGACTGCTGGCTTAGGCCCCATGGGGAGTGGGTCTAAGCCATCAGTCAGACATCCCCCGAGGGCTCCTGGACTATAAGAGGGCACAGGCCAAGCTCAAGGGACCTCCCCGCCCCCCGTGCATGAATTTCATGCACCAGACCTCCAGTAATTATATAAATAAACAAATAAGTCCAGTTTGGCACTCCAAACTTTTATTGCTGTTAGCCCCCACTTGCTGGGGCCTCCAACCGGCTCCAAGGAAGCCCAAAGACTGAGTCCACTGGCTCCCAATGGATAGGGCCCCTGACCAGGCCCAGCTTCAGGTGTGCAGATGTCCAGCCCAGCACAATTCCCCCTTGGCTTGGATTGCTGCAGGGTGGGGCAGAAACAGCCATTCTGCAGATGGAAGAAAGGGTACTTCCCCTGTACTCCAATTGAGCAGGACTGTTCCTCCTTCCTGGACCCCACGGTCCAGTCCATATCCTGCTCTCTGTCAAGAGTTCCTCTGGAAATAAAGGGTCCCTCAGTTTCAATGCTGGTATGTGGCCCCTCCCACAGACTCAGATCCAGGGGACATAATAGAGGGGGTGCTCATGCTACTCTCTGATCTTTTTTCTTTTCTTTTTTTCATTTACTTCACTAAATTATAGCCTCCTTGATGATCTTCCCTTTTTAACACCAAGTGCTTTGTCACTACCATTTTCTGTCTCTAGAAGTTTTGTTGTTCTTGTTCAAATCTTTTCATGGCTTGCATTCTCATTTTATTCATATCTCTGCTCACCTCCAAAAAGATACTTTCTCTGACTAGAACTCATCATCCTTCTCTGCCACTGCCCTGCATAATGTGATGCCATTATTACATTTCTGTACATATTTAGCTGCTTACATGTTAATTACATGCCTTTCTTCTCTGTGATGTGAGCTCCTCGAGGAAAGGGGCCATGTTTTACTCTACAGTGCTGCAGCGCAGCACCTAGCTGAGAACCTCCAAAGTTGTAGATGCTCAGTAAATAGTTAACAAATGAATGACCTCTGTAGTTTCTAAAAATCCATAATTCCCTGTTTTCCTACCTTTTCTATCCAACCTTGGCTTCATGAAATATCACTGTAATCACTCACCAGGACTCTCAACTTCCTCACTCACTTCAATCCAACTCCTCTACTTTTCTCTGAAAAAAATTTCCACAGATATCAATGGGTTGCTGACATTTATGATCTTATACTCTTGAATTATGATGGTTCTTTATTGGGTGCCTGCTATCTTTCTGTGTCTCTAATCAGTGCTATCTCTATTCCCTATAAAATCTATTTTAAATCTTGACCATTCACTTTAACTTCCGCATGGGGAATGTGAAAACTATTGTATGAGCTTTGCCTTAACTTCCTGTGTACCTTTTGTACCACCAAACCACAGATAGTATTTGAGTGCCATCCACTCTTTCCTTACCTATTATGTGGCCCTAGGTAATTCCCCACTTATGCTCTGGATATCTCCCACTCTCTCAGAAAACTGTTCCAAGTGATTACATTTCTTCCACCTGCATTTTCTCCCCTTTTAATTGGCTTATTGACCTCCTAATCTTGCATGCTTCTTTCCTCTTTTGAATTCCCTTGACATTATCTATGACTCTGCATGTTTCTTGTGCTTTCTCCCTTACATTTTTAGTTCTTTTTCATTTTAATTAATATCTCTCATTAAACAGCCTGAAATTTACCGGCTTAACCATTTTACCTGTATATTTCAATACTGTTAAGTATATTCACAATGTTGTCCAACAGCTATCCAGAAATCTTAATTTTGCAAAACTGAAACTCTGTGCCCATTAAACAACCACAAATCTCCATTCTCCCTTGCACTGTAAACCACCATCCTATATTCTATCTCTATGAATCTGACTACTCTGAGTACTCTCATGTAGATGGAATAATACAATACTTGTCTTTTTGTGGCTTATTTTGTTTAGCATAATGTCCTCAAGGTTTATTCATATTGAAGTATGTGTTAGTATTTCCTTTCTTTTTAAGGATGAATAATATTCCATTGCATCTTTATACCATGTTTTGTAACTTTATTCTTCTATGGACATAGGTTGCTTCTACATTTTGGCTGTTGGGAATTATGCTACTATGAATATGTGCATGAAAATATCTCTTTGAGACCTTACCTTAAATTTGGGGAGATATATACACAGAAGTGGAATTGATGGATCATATTTCAATTCAATTTTTAAATTTTTCTGGAACTAACATACAATTTTCCATAGAAGCTATACCATTTTACATTCCTAAAATTGTACAAGATTTCCAATTTCTCCATATCCTTGCCAACACTTGTTATTTTCTGGTTTTGTTGTTACTGTTGATAGTAGGCATCCTAATAAGTGTGAGGTGATATCTCATTGTGGTTTTTTATTTGTCTTTCCCTATGACTAATGCACTGTCTTGAGCATCTTTTCATGTGGTTACTGGCCATTTGTATTTCTTCTTTGGATGAATGTCTATTCAAGTACTTTAGTCATTTAAACATGTGTTATTCATTTTTTTTTTGTCATTGCTCTGATTTGTATTTACTTAAGTTACCACAGATTCCATTACTTTCCCCCACTTCTGAACACTGGGCTTTAGGAAAGTTGAATGATTGTTAGGCAGTTGACATATACATATATATGTATACATATATGTATATGCTCTACAGTCCTAGCTGGGTGTCAAGTACATTCAGGGCTAGAACTAATCCTGTAAATTGTACTTCTGGAAACAATAGATAGTAGTACCATTTGAGGAAAACTCTTAAGTTGGACATGCATCAGTTCATAAAAGTTTTCATTGCCTCATCCCAAAAGCCAGATGAGGTAGCTTTTAAGAAGGAAAGCATTCTTGTCCTAGGGTCAGACTGCTTGAAAGAACTTGGAGAAGTCAGTTTCAGTTTTGCCGTATACAAATTATAGAATTATAGAGATACATTCTCTGTAGAGTATAGGACATCAAGAATCTTGAGTGAAGGAGGATGTCATTTTTTTTTCATTCAGTAATTATCTATTACATGCCTAAGAGTCAGGCACTTGGCTAGGGAGGTAGGAAAAGAATTGCAACTTGGTCAAAGATAAGCCAGTCTAGTTTGTATCTATCAAATTCCAGAGCATAGAGAAGTATTAGAAAACTAGAGGCAGAAATATTAATCAATAATCTCTGACTGTGGCTCCTATATTAGTGACACCACAACGTTTGCTTTGATTTTCTTCTTTGACAATTTAGGTAAAATTATGTGGCTCATTAAAATGTTGAAAAGGGTAAGGGAAATTAAAACGTATTTTCCTTTATTACTTAAAAATATACAGTTGAATCAAATGCTGCTTCTTCCCATCTGTAGAATACAAAGTATATATGAAGCTGAAGAAAATGTTTGCAGTTCAGAATGATTGATTTTGGAGACTTGGTCTTAACCAACTTATAAGATGACTAAATAAAATAATGTGTGAAAGCTTCCAGCAAAGTCAAGGTAGTAGGTTGTTTTTTTCTTTTCTTTTACATGTGTGTGAGTGTGTGTGTGTGTATGTGTGTGTGTCTGTATGTGTACCCATGAGAAAAAGAGATTACTAAGTGAATTAATAAGTAAGCAGTCAAACAGTAAAATGTTCTTTTATATAACAGATAGGAATTTAGCAGCAGGCCTCTATTCACACAATAAATTTGTTAATTATAGATGAGTCCCATGTAATCTTTAAAGCATTTATAAGACCTTTAGAAGCCTTAAAGCTCCTCCCCACTTCTACTTGCAGAAAACTGACTGTAAGCCTTAAAGAGAAAGACCAGTATTGCTTTGTAAATGTCCTATTAGTCAGATTATTCATTTATGTAAACCAATATCCCCTCCCTGATTGAAACCCTGAAGCTAGCACCAACAAACACAGTAAAAGGAGATGACATCCAATGCTTTTGCTGTGCACACTGTGATTCAGCTGCAGCAGACTCCTTGTCACCCTTCAAACAGACAGTCCCTTTGTCCTGTAAACTGGCCTGCTGCATCTCTATATGATGAGCCCCTGCTCTTTTTTTTTTTGGCAAACAAGCTTATAAACTTAACTAGAAGCCCAGTGCATGAAATTCGTGCATGGGGGGGCTGTCCTTCAGCCCAGTTTGCTCCCTCTCCAATTTGGGATCCCTTGAGGGATGTCCAACTGCCTGATCAGGCCATCTCACAATCCAAGACTGCTGGCTCCCAATTGCTCACCTGCCTGCCTTCCTGATTGCCCCTAACTGCTTCTGCCTGCCAGCCTGATCACCCCCTAACCACTCCACTGCCAGCCTGATTGATGCCTAACTGCTCCCTTGCCAGCCTGTTTGCCTCTAATTCTCCTACCCTATGGGCCTGGTCATCCCCAACTGTCCTTCCCTGCAGGCCTGGTCACCCCCAACTTCACTCCTCTGCCAGCCTGGTCAACCCTAACTGCCCTCCCCTGGAGGCTTGATCACCCCCAACTGCCCTCCCTTGCAGGCCTTGTCCCTGCCAACTGCCCTCCGCTGCTGGCCTTCTTGTGGTGGCCATCTTATGTCCACATGGAGACAGGATCTTGTGACCACATGGGGGCAGTCATCTTGTGTGTTGGAGTGATGACCAATCTATATATTATACCTTTATTAGATAGGATAGAGGCCTGGTGCACTGGTGAGGTCCAGCTGGTTTGCCCTGAAGGATGTCCTGGATCAGGGTGGATATTCCCTTGGGGCATAGGGTGGCCTGGGCGAGGGGCCTGTGGTGGTTTGCAGGCTGGCCACGCCCCTCAGAAACCCAAGTGGAGGCCCTGGTATCTGGGATTTATTTATTTTCTACCATTGAAATTTTGTAGCCTGGAGTGGAGCCAAGCCTTCTGCTGGCACAGCCATTGAAACTTTGTTGCCTTAACCTCCCCCAGCCAGGCTTTGGGGAAATCTTGGCTTCTTCCATTGCCAGGGGCAACCCAGGCCCCTCTCCTGTGCTCTGTGGCCATAGCCACCTTGGTTGGGTTAATTTGCATACTTGCTCTGATTGGCTAGTGGGTGTGGCTGGTGGGCATGGCTTGTGGGTGTGGTGGAGGTATGGTCAATTTGCATATTACTTTTTTATTAGATAGGATTGCTTTCTCTGAGGCACCATTTCCAACATTTGTAAGTACCTTGCCCTTCTCTCTACTGAATTTCTATCATACTCTGTTCATATCTATTGGAGCCTTGATCACATTACATGGTGATGATGTGTTCAGAAGGCTATCTCTCCCACTGGACTGTGAACTCCTGGACAAAAGTGACTAAAACTGACTCATCTTTTAACTTTCCCACCTGTCCATAAATACCTAGCACAACTTTTGGCCCAGTAAACAGTAAATATTTGGCAAAAGTTATTAGGATCAGGATGGTAAAGGTAAATTACAGTATGGTCTAAGGAGAAAAAGGAATCAAAATGATGATGACTCTTACATAAAGAAGAAAAGTGAAAAATTGGGAGAAATGGGTCAATAAGAGAGGGAGGAAGTAGAGAAACCCAGGAAGGAAAACATATAGGAAGTAAAGGAGTGAAGAGGTTGCAAAGTAACATTGAGAAAGGGAACAATGCAAGGTGTGTGAAATTAGGGCAATAAAATGCCTTACATTTGGGCATTTCTGAATCTCATCTATCCCCACTTGTCCCTAGAAACAAAGAGGGATGGAAGGAAGAAAAGGTCAGAGTGGGGAGTGAGGCTGAAAACACTACAGACTATGAACTTGGGCACTGACTTTGGCCTAAATCTGGGACTGGCCTGTTCCCTTGGCCTCCCGTTCTTCAGCCTCCCTCTTCCAACCCAGGTTTGACCTTTGTCTCTTCTCTTTTCTACATGGAGGATCTATATATACCTAAATTATATATGTGAGAATAAATTGGCACATGCATGCATACTTGTTTCCCATTGAATATTTTTAATCTGAAAAAATAAAATCCAAAGAAAAGTGTCATAGCAAGCCCAGTTGTCCCTGCCTTTCCTGTGTCAGAGCAGAGCATTTGCATAGCTTCCTGGAAGGCTGTGGCTCTGGCTTGCAGTCTTGCAAGAGTGGAAAACCCTGGTGTACTCCCTAACTTGCTGAACACATGAAGGGTGAGATACTGTTATAATGATAGATGTAAACATACAATAGTATTTATTGTATCTTTAAGGGAAAATTACTTTCAGACTCACCAAGCTCTCTTCCTCATAGGAGATGTGCCATTTGATGGTTGAAGCCTTTTAGAGTTATTTCTTGGGTAACCAAAAAGTGTCTTGTGCCTATAGAAAGCAGCATGGAGTAGCCCTGGATAAAAGTCAAGTGGCTATTGTGGGCTCTTCCACTCAGACTGAGGCTTTTTTTCATTTGTCAAATAGGAGTAATCTCACCCATCTATCTCATTAAGGTTACCATAAGGATAAAATCACATGATTATATAGGACCCTACATGTGAAAAGCATTTTACAGTTGTCTAAGTGATTTCTACCACCATTCTGTAATCTGATTCACTTAACAACTCTGCCAAATATTTTGATCCTCATTTTACAGATGAAGAAACTAAAGCTCCAAGAAGATATATTATTTGGCCAAAACCACATAGCTAGTAAACCAGGATGATACAAGTTTTTAGATTCAAACATATGTATTCAGTGTTATTGGCTTTAGGGCCCTGTGGCTTAACTTCCTCAGGGTTCCTTCTTTCTACAGCTTCCAAAGGTGCTCCATGTCAATAATTAATTAGATTTTTTGTTCCTCTTTTCCCCCTACATTTTCTGGCCCCTAGAAGAAAACACCTACAGCTCCGACAAAGAAAACCGGCACCACCTTCAACATCGTGGGGACCACTTATCCCATCAATCTGGCTAAGGACACTGAGTTCCCCACCATCTCCCAGGGCGCTGCTCCCAGTGCCCCCTCCACCCCAACTACCATTGCTTCACCGAAGACCACCTACGTGCCGGACATCCCAACTGAAACCAAGACCTACAATAGTGTCAGCAAGGTTGACAAAATTTCCCGCATCGTCTTTCCTGTGCTCTTTGCCATTTTCAATCTGGTCTATTGGGCCACATATGTCAACCGGGAGTCAGCTATTAAGGGCATGATTCGCAAACAGTAGATAGTGGCAGCACAGCAATCAGAGTACAGTATACCCTAGGAAGCATCCAAGCACCTAAACCCCAGGGCTCCCCTTCATGTGTTTCAGGATTCTTTTTAACCCTCTACCAAGCTGTTGCTCTCAATTCATACTTATGAACCTCAATGAAAAAAACAAACAATTAACAGAAAAATTACTTGTTCCCTAACATTGCTGAGTGTACCCTCATCAGAGCCAAACACTGCCATTTGTCCAGTTGCTCATCTTAGTCTGCCAGTCTTCCCCAGTTGAGGTAACTGTATATATTTCATTGCACTCTGCCCAGTGCAAAAAGTACATGAGGGTCTATGACTTGTTGTGGGAGCCTTGGCTGTTTGAGAGGTCCAAACCAAGCAGGATTGTTAACTGGCCCAGATCAGATGATTCGGACTCAGTAGGGAGCCATGCAGGGCTATTTCATGTGGTCCTGCCTGCCACCTTCCCTGCCTACAGCAGGGCCCACTAAGTATAAGTATTAATAGCAAAAGCAGGTGCTAGTGCTATCCTCTAAACATGGCCCCCACCCCCTTTATTGGCTTGGAGGTTAGTGGGAACAGTTGAGGCTCACCACTGTTTACCATGTATGGCCAAAATTGATAGAACAAACTGGGCCAGCCTGACACCAAAGTGACTGAGGCTTGCCATGTCTAGCTCCTCAGAAAAATAGTAACATTTTTGGAAAATGTATATCCTCCAGCAAAGCCCTCTTTCCTCAAGCCCTCAACCCTTGTAGCCAGCTGGCCTCTACTTAGTTTAGATTCATTGACACCTGCAAACTCTTTAAAAAGTGATCAAGTATTTTTAAAATTTCTACTAAAAAGGTATGAATAGAAACAAAAAAGATCTCTATCAAATACCTACACAAACAATTTTAAAAAGATTAGAGTGATAGAAAAGTCACTTCTCTGCCAAGGTACCTAGTCAAGTACTGGATGGGGCAACAGATATGGGCTTAAATTCTTGCTCAAAAGACAGGGATACTGGCAGACAAAAATCAAATTCTTCCTACCACACTCTCCACATTCCATACCTTAGTCTAAGCCCAATAACTTTGCGGTGTCAGAAAACTCTGGTCCTCTGTTAATGCTGATTCTAAGGAGGGATGAATCAGAGTCTAATTGGATTTTGAGTCAACTAAATCATTAATTTTATAACTAGTTTAATAATATATTACTTAGGTGCCATCTGATATCATTTGTTCTTAATATGAGTAAAAAAGACAGTTATAAATATAACATTTTATAAGGTAGATAGACTAAGTCTTTGATGTTGGAGCGACTTGCCTAAGCTCCTTACAAGTGTCTGTAATAAAGAATCATCATGTGCCTCTTTCAAAAGGCCAAAATGAAGACAGGATTGAAAACGGAAGTCCACTTTAATCTCAGAATCAGCACAATATCAGCAGGCTTAGTGAGTCCTGAATGCAGTTTGCTTGGACACAAAAAGATTTTTAGAAAATTACAATATGTTATCCAAGGAGACTAATTCTAATAATAATGGCTCAAGGGAATGAAATTAAGATGACAGCCCCAGCCACTCATCCAGAATATCCTAGAATCCCAAAGTAAAGCCACAGATGGTACCAAAAAACAAATTCTTCCTGTCTACCCATGAACAAAGCTCCCAGGGGTCTATCATGAGCTGCTGGTTGAATTTTCACCCATCCTTTCCCTATATACCTTGCTTCCTTGCCATTGCCAGAATAATGCATGCCAGTCCCATTATTCCTAAGACTGTGTCTGTAGATAAATTTATGACTAGAAGAGTGTAGTGTTGTGGATATGTGGGGATAGGGAGTGGGGGGTTGTTAATGATCACCTTATGGAATTAGAATGGAAGCTTGACCTTTACCTCTGTAGAAATTGTGTTTCCAAATGCTTTGATGCAATGTTTAGTGGCTGTTTATTAAACTCTTTCTGAATTGTACTTGGGCTGAAGAACTTTTTTAAATCACACTTTGCCTAACATAGGTAGTACTCTGTTCTTGGTTTTTGCCCCAACTCTATGCTACCCTTATTTTCCACATTTTCACACCACTGGACTATGCTAGAAAAAATGATTACCCAGAGCAAGACACCTATTACAGTAATCCAAAATGGGACCCAAGTGAAAACATAGCTTGATTAACTCTGGAGTCTTATTACCCAAAATAACAGAGCAGGAAACACCTGTATTGCTTCCTCTGCAAAATTCACCCACTCCCAGGAAATAAATTTATTTTTATTGCAATTCTAAATGCTTTCTTTTCCCATTGATTACTACACTGAGTGACCAGATTATTATGATCTCTGAATGCATAATAATCTGGCCACTCAGTGTATATCCTATATAATAAAAGGCTAATAAGCAAATTATCCTCTCAACCAGGAGTTCAACCAGCAGGCAGGCTGGCCAACCGCCTATGTCCCCTCCCCTTCAGGCTGGCCGGACCCCAACCATGCATGAATTCATGTACCTGGCCTCTAATTATGTATACACACACACACACATATATATAGCCTATTTAATAAAAAAGTAATATGCAAATGGACCATACCTCTGCTACACCCATAGCCAATCAGAGTGAGTATGCAAATTAACCCAACAAAGATGGCAGTTAATTTGCATACATAGGCACCCAGTGCCTGGGTCCTGGGAACATCCTGGCACCCAGGTCACTCTGAGGTAGGCCCTACATAGGGCCTGAGCCAGGGGGCTCCTGGGCAGGGCCAAGCCTGTGATCAGAGCAGAGGGAGCAGGGGCAGAGCTGGTGATTGGAGGGAGGTTGGGGTCCCCTCCCCAGAGGCTGTCAGCTTGGGCAGGCATGAGCAGAGGTGGAGCTGGCGATCAGAGTGAGCTAGGGGTCCACTGCCCAGGACAAAAGTGTAGCCAGAGGCTTTTGTCCTGGGGCAGGCCTGGGAAGGGGCAAAACCAGGGATTGGAGGCTATTGGCAATTGGTGTGAACTACATAAATGGATAGAATTATCCAGGTCAATAATATGCTGCCTATGAGCTACTAAATTTAGCCTTAATAACACACATAAATTGAGAGTGAAGAAATGACAAAGACATTTTAAGCAAATGATAACCAAAGAAAGGGCAAGATAGCTATATTCACATCAGACAAAATAGGTTTTAAAAATGGTAAATAGAGACAAGGTCATTATGCAATGATAAAGGACTCAATCCATCAAGATCTAACAACTATAAATATCTGTGTGTCCAACCTCAGAGCACCTAAATATATAAAGTAAATACTAACAGAGCTAAAAGGAGAATTAATCAACAATACAATAATAGTTGGAGATATTAATGCCCAATTCTCAATAATTGATAGATCATCCAAAGAGAGAGTCAACAGAAAAACAGCAAATTTGAACATAATAGAACAAATGGATCTAAAAGATACACAGAGAAAATTCTGACAACAGCTGAATGCACATTGTTCTAAAGTACATATGGAACATTTTCTAGTATAAAAATATGTAGGCCACAAAACAAGTCAGTAAATTCAAAAAGATTTAAATCAAACCAAGTGTCTTCTTTGACCACAATGGTATGAAACTAGAATCAGTAATAAGAGAAAAATTGGAAATTTCACAAATACATAGAAATTAAATAGCACTCTCCTGAACAACCAATTGATTAAAGAAGAAATTAAAGCCCCTTGAAACAAATGTAATGGAAACAGAACATACCAAAACTTATGGGATGCAGCAAAAGCAATTCAAAGAGGAACATTCATATTAATAAATTTTTACCCATTAAGAAAGCAAGAAATATCCCAAATATTTACAAGCTAACACTACACCTTAAAGAACTAGAAAAAGAACAAACTGAGCCCAAAGTTAGCAGAAGGAAGGAAATAATAGATTAAAGCAGAAATCAATGAATCAGGGAACAGAAAAGCAATAGAAAAGATTAACTAAACCAAGAATTTCTTCTTTAAAAATAAGCAAAATTGAAAAACTTTTAGCTAGACTGAGTAAGGAAAAAACACAGAGAACACAAATCAACAAAATTATAAGCTACTGTGAACAACTATAAACCAAAACACTGAGAAAATTCATAGACATACAAACTACCAAGACCAAATCAGGAGAAATAGAAAGTCTGAATAGACCAATTACTAATAAGGAAATTGAATCAGTAATCAAAAATTTTCCAATGAAGCAAAGCCCATGTCCAGATGGGTTCACTTTTACCATTTAAAAATTAACATCAATTCTCTAGCACTTCCAAAAATTTAAGAGGAGGGAACATTCTTAAACTCATTTCTCATTTTATGAGACCAGTATTTACACTGTTATGAAACCAGAAAAGGATAATATCAGCAAAGAAAACTATATACCAACATCCGTGATGAATATAGATACAAAATATTCTCAATAAAATACTAGTAAACCTAATTCAGCAGCATATTTAAAAGATCATTCATTATGACCAAGTGAGATTTATAGTTGGTATATAAGGATTTTTCAACATGCATGAATGAATCAATATGATAAATACATTGAGAATGAAAGAAAAAAAATTATATGGTCATCTCAATAGATACAGAAGAAAGCATTTGACAAAATTCAACATCCATTCATGATTTAAAAAACACACCTCTTAACAAACTAGGTATAGAGGATGTACACCTCAACATTACACTAAATGGTAAAAGGTTTATAACTTTTTCTTTAAGATCAGGAAAGGACAAGGGTGCTCACGCTCACCACTTCTACTCAACCTACTACTGGAAGTCCTTGCCAGAACAATCAGAAAAGAAAAATGTAAAGAATATCAGAATTGAAAAGAAAGAAGTGAAATTCTTCTTTCTTTTCAATTCTGATACTCTTTACTTTTTCTATTTTCAGATTATATATATATAAATTATGTCATCTGCAAATAACTATTAGATATATCAATGAATTAATAAGTTGAAGAATACAAAATTATCAGACAAAAATAGTAGTCCTTTTAATTTTAATTTTACTTCACTCCTCACCTGGGGATATGCTCATTAATTCCAGAGAGAGGAGAAAAGAGAAACATAAATGTAAGATTGATTTGTTGCCTGCCATACATGCCCTGAACAGAGATGAAAACCACAACCTAGATATGTACCTTCAACCTTTCAGTATATGGGACAACGCTCCAACCAGTGGAAAGCCATACCAGCCAGGGCACCAGTAAGCATTTTTATACACTAACAATGAATTATTTGAAAAAGAAATTAAAATAGTGATAGCATTTACAATATTGTCAAAAAAGAAGATATTTAGGAATAAACTTAACAAAGGAGGTCAAAGATCACTACTCTGAAAACTACAAGACACTAATAAAAAAAATGAAGACACAAATAAATGGAATGGTATCCTGCATTCATGTTGTTGAAAGAATATTGTTAAAATGTCAAGATTACCAAAAGCCACCAATAAATTCAATGTAACCCCTATCAATATTCTAATGGCATTTTTTCACAAAAGTAAAAAACAAAAAAACAAAACAAAACAAAAAAAGAAAAAACCCTAAAATTTATGTGGAACCACAAAAGACTGAATAATTAAAGCAATCCTGAAAAGGAGAGCAAAAAAGGGAGGCATCACAGTTCCTGATTTCAAATTATATTATAAAGCTGTAGTAATCAAAACAGTATGGTAATAGCATAAAAACAGAGAAATAGATCAATGAAAGAGAAATGAAAGCCCCAAAATAAACCCAAGTATATTTAGTCAAGTAATATTTGACATCGGAGACAATAATACTCAATGAAGAAAACAGTCTTTTCAATAGAGTGCTGGGAAAATTGAATATTTATATGTAAAAGGATAAAACTAGACCCTATTTTACATAATATACAAAAGTCAATTCAAAATAGATTAAGACATGATGCAATGAAACTCATAAAAAATTATAAGGAAAAAGCTCCTTCAAATGGGTCTTGGCAATGGTTTTTGGATATGACACAAGCAATAAAACCAAAGCACAAGTAACAAAACCAAAAATACTCAAAGTGAGACTACAAATTAAAATGTTTCTGCACAGGAAAATAATCAAAGCAAAAAGACAACCTATAGAATGGAAAAATATTTAGAAACCATATATGTGATAAGGGATTAATATCTAAAGTATATAAGGAATTCATACTTATATATGAATCAATAGCAAAACAACAACAACAAAACACACACCCACAGATAATCAAATTTAAAATGGGCAAAAGAACTCGGTAGATGAATTGATAAAAAAGCAGTGGTTTATTTTGACACCATGTGTGTTTTTCATGGGTGTATTGCTGTTAGCATTACAAATGAAAATTAATTTTCTAGATGTAATTTACTTACAGAATATTTTCCCTTATATGATATTACCCTACTATCCTCCCTTTTTTTTTTATTAATGGAGACTTTTGTAAATTTTTTAATGTAATCTTGATAAATTTAATTTTTAATTTTTTGCACAAAAATATTACTGCTTTAGGTTCATTGCATGTTAAGAAATTTTACCATGAGATGAACTACCAATAGAAATTTTAGTTAATACTTTAGGAACAGCTTTTTGTCCAGTAAAATTAAATTTTCTTGAATATTCTCTCATTTCAATTAGCTAATTTAAATTAATCTGAAAACTTGATTACTATTTTACTGTCAAATTTAATACTCTACCAACAATCTTAGTTTACCCTGTAAATATTAGTGGAAAGGATTATTTTCATTCTTGAGTAGGCCCTGAGCATTCTTGGTGCTAGGCTGGATTTAGATACAGTATAGGGCAGCTGCTGTCGGCTAAGTCTCTGTCTGTTACCTGGGTCCCCATTTGAACTGGGCCACGTCTCTGTCTGTTACCTGGGTCCTGATCTGGGCTGGGCATGGGAAGCGAAGCAGCCATGGAGGCAGGAGACCTTCCTCAGAAGGGGTGAAGGTTCAGGCCCCTGCAAGGTTGGGGGGTGAGGGTCTGTGCCCTGCCTCTGTTGACCCCCAAGTTCTCTCCTGATGTCCCCTCTGCGACTGTGTCTGTCTTAAATCATTTGGGCAAAAAATAAAAAAGGATCCCAAGTCAATTTTATAGAAAAGACTCCTTTATTAACTTTTGGTCGAGAATACTTCTATATACTTTCAGAAAACAACTCCAATACCATGTGGACTCCTGCAACAGAGAGGAACTAACAGGTCTGCTTCAACCACGAAGACAAGAGGAGAAACAGGCCAGAGATAGCAGACACTGACAACGCCTTGCCATGCTAGCAGTCAGCAGCTGTGTGTCCCTACAGGATGCCTAGGACCAAACCAGAGAGGGCCGGACCTGCATTGCCACCATTTGTCCACCATCCAGATACCATTGCTGATGTGTACACATAAGGAACTATTTAACATTGAAACTGAGACTCAGAACTGTTGGACATTGAAATTGGGACTCAAACATTTTTTGTTCTTATAGGTTTATTTCTAGTCTGCAGAGGCAAGATTTTTTAAAGAGAAGAATCGGGAGTAGGGGGATAGGGGGGAATAGATACAGAGGCAAAGAACATCAAACAGACTGTCAAACTACAGCGGGAAGGCAGGGGAGGTTGGCGGGGGGCGGGCTGTAAGAGATCAACCGAAGGAGTTGTATGCATGTATATAAGCATAATTAATGGATACAAGACACTGCGGGGGGGCGGGGGGGCGGGTATGTACTGGGGGGTGGGGGAGGCCGGGGGGAGGTCAGTGGGGGGAAAAAATGAGACACATGTACTACTATTTATAATACTTTAAACAATAAAAAAGAAAGCTGTGGTACATTTTCTTTTTTTTAAATAATATATTTTATTGATTTTTTATAGAAAGGAAGGGAGAGGGATAGAGAGTTAGAAACATCAATGAGAGAGAGACATCCATCAGCCGCCTCCTGAACGCCCCCTACTGGGGATGTGCCCGCAACCAGGATACATGCCCTTGACCGGAATTGAACCTGGGGACCTTTCAGTCCGCAGGCCGATGCTCTATTCACTGAGCCAAACCGGTTTCAGCCCTGATACATTTTCTTAATGCAGAACTACTCTATTGTAAAACGCAAGAAAAATTTACCCTTTGCGACAGCATGAATGGACCTGGAGAGTATTGTGTTAAGTGAAATATTCCAGTCAGAGAAAGTACCACATTATTTCACTCATATGTGGAACTCAATGAATAAACTGAACTACTAAGCAAAATAGAGGCAGACTCATAGAGATCAGACAAATTTAATTTTTAATTTTTAGACTGCTCTGGACACAGTGTAGGGAGTATTGTGAGAGTTGGTAGAGAGATTGAGCAAAAAAGAGAAAAAAAGGAGAACTCATTGACATAGACAATAGTGTGGTGATTTGCAAAGGTGGCTAGGAGGGGTGGGTGGAAGAGGGCATAGAGGGGATAAATAGTGATGGGAAAAATAAAATAATTAAATTTTAAAATAAAGTCAGAAATTACTGTTGTCAAAAACATTTTTAAATAAAAAATAAAGATTTGTTCTGCTCATAATTGTGTATATGTGTTCATATTAGAGGAAATTTATACTGTACCAAAATGTTCAGATGTAAATAACTATAATAAATTGAGTGGCTATCATAAAATGAAGCAGTTAGTGGCTTCAATTTAACGTTTTCCTAGGAACCAGGGTAATGAGGCAAGGCTGTGGATGAAAGTTGATACCTGTGGCAGCAGAATCAATTCTTTCTTCCCTAGGAATTCCTTTTTCTGATGTGGAAATATTTGCTTCCCTTTCCTGGTTGACACAATTTGACTAACTCAGGATCCATCCTATACCAAGATTTCAGGGAGGTCCTCTGAGATACTGCTGCCCAGGCCTATCTCTTCTTCATCCTTGCCTGGGTCTGCTGTAAAGGGGGAATCTTAAGCCTAAATGATGCCTTAAGAAGTGAGCATTCTACCCAGAAACCAGAGCTCAGGAGCTGCCCCAAAGACTCACAGATAGGACCTTAAATACAGATATCCCAGCTCCCACAATCCTTGATTAGTTCAAATTTCCTTCCCTGACTGCTCACTAGAGACATCTTTAAAGTGATATTCATTTAATTGTCAACCCTCAAGGAGATAGGTGGAAAGAAGGAAAAGTCAATAATGTAGAAGGAGGTTTGGAGGTCTGGCAGTGAAAGAGAAAAAGTTAAAGAAAAAAAACAAGGACCCTTTCCTTGCTCCCTCTTTGCTTCCCTTCTCGGTTATTTTTCTCTTATACTATGGTTTGTAGTCCCTGTGCATCTCTCTGCCCTACTCCCCACAGAGGCAGAGAAAGAGTGACTATTTTTTGCCTGGCAATCGCATGACCTGGAAAGTACAGACACAAACAGTCTATCACCTATTCCCTATGCCCTGACTTAAGACTCTGGCTCCATTATATTCTGATTCTGAGCTCACACTTCTGTAGAAGACAGCCAGGTAACCAGTACTTTAACCAAATAATTCAAGCTATTATTACATCTTTAGTTCTCAGGTCTGAGACTGACACAATAAGGTCATGAGTGAATGAATTAATAAATTAATTAATTATTAATCGAAGGGATTCTGAGTTCTAGAAAAATGTGGAACACAATTAAAATGATTGTTGTTTCAGAAGCAAGTTTAGGCTCTACATGGTAGAAAGAGGGACTTTCAGAAAATCCCAAAGTCATACTCAAAGAAGTAGCTGGAGTTGCCAAGAATTCATCCCACATTAGCCTTGGAACTGGTCACTATACACTGAATAGCTAGATTATTATAATCTTTGAACACATAATAATCTGGCCACTCAGTGTTATACCCTATATAATAAAAAGCTAATATGCAAATTGTCCCCTCAACCAGGAGTTTGACCAGCAAGCAGGCTGGCCAACAGCCCATGTTCCCTCCCCCTGGCCAGGCTGGCCAGACCCCACCTATGCATGAACTCATGCACCAGACCTCTAAAATATATATAATCTGAATGGCCAGATTATTATGCGTTCACAGATCATAATAATATGGCCACTCAGTGTAGTTTGAACCCTATTCTAAAACTTTACTCAAAGTCTATGCAGGCTGGACTCTGGAAAAAGAGGAGACTCACTGTACCATCCTGGAAACTCCTGTCCCCACACATTAATTGGCGTGGTTAGAGCTCAGAAATTGGGAGTGTTTGGTCTTTTAGTTCCTGTTAGAGAAAACACCAAGGACAGATCCGTCCCCCTCCACTGGTCTCATTCTACAGGGATGTGGGGCCCCCTACTCTGAGCAGGTGTTTAACACATACCAAGTCTTTGAGACAGGAGCCCTGGCCACTCCAAATATGGAATATAAAATTTGAATTTCACAGGACATCCATCTGTTTACATACTTCCTATTATTCAGACCTCAATTTTGGTAAGGATTATAGACATAAATAATTACAACAGAATTTTTAAGACTAACGTTATTGCTATGGATTGAAAACACAAAATAATTCCACTAGTAGATATAAATGATGACATTAGGCTATGTCATTTTTCCTGCTTGGATAACTGCAGAATGCAAAGATAAAAAAAATAACACTAAAAGTGGACATGAGAATTTTGCACAGCAAAAGCCTAGTTATCATTGTAAAAACCTCACTTCCCACTTGAATTGCTCTTGCCTCCATACAGACTAAAAGCAAGTATCAGTGCACCTCCACTCTGTAATGTGCCTGTAAATCCCTAGGGATCTTATTTAAATGCAGATTCTGACTCAGTGTGTCTGGGCCAGGCCTGACAAGCTACACTTTCAATAAGCTCCCAAATGATGCTGATACTAGTGGTCCCAGGCCACCACTGGAATAGCCAAGACTAAACAATGCCCAAGTCAAACCCTAGATGGGCCAAGCCAGGGCAACTACGTGGTGCTTGATGGGAAATGCCCAGGTGGGAATGGCATCCTTGGGCACGAGGTAAATAATGGTCATGATAATGGTCACAGTACCGGGCTCAGAGTTGGGATTCCAGGAGCCCGATCTGTAGCACCTCCCATCCCTTATGGGGTTCTGGACTGAAGAGGCAGACATGTAAGTCAGGCAGGTGGAGATGGAAGAAACAGTTCCACTGCTGGTAAAGGCTGGATGAAAGGCCTTGGCTTAGGTGAGCAGTCTCCATGAGCTTGCCAATGCCTTTCCCAATTCTGCAGATGAGCACTACCCCCTCCCCAGGCATTGACACAGCTGCTCAATTCCTGCTTTCTTTCTTTCTTTTTTAAAAAATATATTTTACTATATTTTAATATATTTCACAGAGAGGAAGGGAGAGGGATAGAAAGTCAGAAACATCGATGAGAGAGACATCGATCAGCCGCCTCCTGCACAGCCCACACTGGAAATGTGCCCACAAGCAAGGTACATGCCCCCAACGGGAATCGAACCCGGGACCTTTCAGTCCACAGGCCAACGCTCTATCCACTGAGCCAAACCGGTCTTGGCAATTCCTGCTTTCTTGTGAGGGCCAGGTCCCTTCCTGCTTGGCAGATAACATATCAATAAAATGTCACTGCACCCTGAATGAGGGCTGGCCTCTAAAACAGAGAGGCAAGAGGGGCCTACTGAGGGGGGAGGAATGTGTTAATCTCCCTTTCTTAAGCTCTTCACCTATGGGATGGAGAGAGGAAAAAGCGAGGAAAGTGGAGGATCTCCTCTGAGCTATCAACAGGTCTGGGAGCTCCACCTGCATGGTGAAACCTGGAAAGCTGGTTGTTTGATCTCCTGTTTGTTAAGCTTGAGAATTCTTCTTTGCTTACCTTTTCATAACTCAGTCCTGATAGCTGTAGGTGGACATAGCCAGGATCATCATCTTTTACTGCCCCTCTGAACAGTCTCTCCTCTAAGATTACTGGACATAGTTCAAATCTGGTCAGCCTCTCTGGGTCCTTGGGCCTCCTGCAAATTCCACTACTATTGGACTGTGGGGACCCGCCCTGAGTCATGGTCTTTGCCTGGGAAATGGGGGTTGCATGAAAATAGCAATGCAGGAAATATTTTCTGAAATAAAACTTTAGGATCAAATTGCCTTCCTTGTGAATCCTTCCATGTATTAAAGAACGAAAGGAGAGTAACAGAGCAGGGAGTTCCAAGAATCCATTTCCTCTACTGGAGCAACCATTAATCTGAAAAAAAATATTGCAGAATCAACTTTTTTTTGAATTCTGAATCTAATCAAAGACATACAACATCTTTGAAAGTGCTAAATAAAGATCTTGTTAAGTTTTGCTAAATCAGAGTTGTAGGATTCTTTCTTACATCTTACCACCCCCATTGCCCTGCTCAGGAGCAGCTATGGGGATTGCTGTCCACATTCATAGTACAGGTTGCCCATGCCAGAGGGAGGAAATATAGAACTTATTCTCAAATAATTGTGGTTGTGCATTTTCCTGTCTGGTGGCTCCCTAGAATAATGATCTGGGGCTTGTCTTTGTTTTACTCCTCTCATAATTCTGTCATTGCTGGAGTGGCCTCCTTAACAGCATTTTAGATAAACACTTAAAAGCATTCACTGTCCACAGCTGGCTGTGGCAACAGACAACAGAGAGGGCAAACAGAGGAGAGAATGAAACCCTAGGAATGAAGAGGCTGGGGAAGAAGATACATAGGTAAATAAGAGCTTTGAAAATCTTCCATACACATCCCATAATTCAGAAAAGCATGATCATACCCAGGGACAGATCCATGCTTAACAAGACCTGAGACACCTAGAGCTCTGACAGGCTTCACTTAAGCAGTAAATGAAGGTTAAGGTAAAACTGTAGCACCTGGCTGAGCTTTGAAGATGGCCCAACTCAAAGCCAGTCTTCAAGGACACATAACTACAACCCACGAGAAGCAGTAAGTACAAATGCTTGGGAATGAAAAAGAGTAACATTTCCAGAGTTACCACATTATAATATTCACAATGGCCAGTTTCAAACAAAAAAATCGAGCCATGTACAGAAACAGAGATTTTGGACTATTCATGAGCAAAATAAAGAAATTAACAGAAACTGTCCCCGAGGAAGGCCAGATGTTGGACTTATGAGATAAAAGCTTTAAATCAACTGTCTTAATTATGCTCAAAGTTCTAAATGAAACCAAGGATAAAGAACTAAAGAAAAACAACAGAACAATGGCTCACCAAATAAGGAATACAAATAAATACATAGAAATGACAACGGGCAAAAGAAACCAAACAGGACTTTGGGAAGGAAAACTATAGTAACTGAAATGAAAATTTCACCAGAGGGATTCAACAGCAGATTTGAGCAGACAGCAGACTCAGTGAATTTGAAAGTGGGTCAATTAAAATTATCCTGAAGATCAAAGGGGAAAAGAATGAAGAAAAATGAACAGAACCTAAAAGACCTGTGGGGCACCATATATATAATAAAGAGGTAATATACCTATTGACCAATACTCCAGCACACAAGGTGGCTGTCCCCATGTGGTCAAAGATGGCTCCTCCCATGTTAACACAAGATGGCTGCCACAAGATGGCCAGCAGGGGAGGACAGTTGGGAGGGACCAGGCCAACAAGGGTGGGCAGCTGGGGGTGATCAGGCCTGTAGGTGACGGAAATTAGGGGTGACTAGGCTGGCAGAGGAGGACAATTGGGGGTGACCAGGCCTACAAGGGAGGGCAGTTGGGGGGGACCAAGCCTTCAGGGGAGGGCAGTTGGGGGGGCAGGCATGCAGCGGGGATAGTTGCAGGGACCAGGCCTGCAAGAGAGGACAGTTGGGAGGGGGAGGGTACCAGGCCAGCAGGGGAGGGCAGTTAGGGGCAATTGGGCTGGCAGGGGAGCAATTAAGTGTTGATCAGCCTGTCAGAGGAGTGGTTAGGGGTGATCAGGTTGGCAGGCAGAAGTGTTAGGGGCAATCAGGCAGGCAGGCAGGTAGGAGAGTGGTTGAGAGCCAGCAGACCTGGATTGAGAGAAGGATCCCAGATTGGAAAGGGTGCAGGCTGGGCTAAGGGAAATCCCTTCCCCACCCCCTGTGCACAAATTTCATGCAATGGACCTCTAGTCAATATATATATAAAAGCCTAAGTGACTGTTGGACCATTCAACTGTCCACCAAGTAGCTATGATGTGCACTGTCCACTAGGGGGCAGACGCTCAATGCACAGGCATGGAAACACAGATCAGTCTGATGAATCTCAGAGGGAAGGGGGGAGAGGGGAGGGCAGGAAGAGATTAACCAAAGTTCTTACATGCATACTAGAGGCATTGTGTGTGGATTCATGCACCCGTGGGTGGACTGTGGGAGTTGGGATGAAACCAGCAGTCCAACATCCTCTGAGGGGTCCAGGATAGCGAGAGGGCACAGGCCAGGCCGAGGGACCTCACCATACTCAAATCCATGCACCTGGCCTCTAGTGAAATATAACAATACCTATATAATGGAAGTCCCAGAAGAAGAGGGAAAGGAGAAAGGGGCAGAAAGAATATTTAAATGTACAATAGCCAAAATTTCCTAAATTTGATGAAATACACGAATCTACACATCTAAGAGGCTCAATAAAACTCCAAGATCCACATTGAGAAATACTATAATCAAACTGTCCAAAACCAACAATAAAGACTTGTGAAAGCAACAAAAGAGAAGTGAATTGTCACCTACAAGAGAGTCTTAAGAAAATTAACAGCTGACATTTTAACCATAATCCATGGAGGTTAGAAAGCAGCAAGAGGGCATATTTCCAGTGCTCAAATAAAAACAAAAATGAACTGACAACTAAGAATCCTTTACCTGAAACAACTATCTTTCAAAAATGAATAACTGTCACATTCCCAGATTTCCTTTATTAAAAAAGGGGCTGACAGAACTTGTTCCTGGAAGACCCATCCTACAAGTAATGTTAAATGTGGTTCTTCATGTGGAAATGAAAGGAGACTACAAGTTACTTAAAGCAATGTAAGGAAATAAAGAACTCTAGGAAAAATATATATATAAGATTCTTGTATATTTGACTTGTGACTCCATTTATTTCCCAAGTATAATTTTAAAAACAAATGCCTAAAACCTTTTAAATAAACATGTGAAAGGTCAATGAGTAAAGACATAATTTGTAATAAAAACAGTATAAGAGAGGCACGGAGCTGTATGGGAGCAGAGTTGTTCTGAGTGTCATTGAAGCTAAGTTGCTATCAATTCAAACTAGATTCTGTGGGGAAGCATGGGACTTGGTTGGAAAGTCTGTAAGGAGGATTCTCTGAAAGGTTGGAGGCCTCTAAAGGGACCTTGCTGAAGGCAGAGCTCCTGCCTTGAATTTTCCAAACAAGTCTGAGCCTCCAGGTGTTTTACTGGAATCTCTATGTTTAGTCTCAAGACCAGACCTTGTGCATGTGCTTTCTCAAGGATACTTACCCTGTTGATTGTATCTGATAGTTAATTTTAGTTCAAGCTGTTGTTACAAAAAAAGCCTAAGGAGACAGCTGAACAGGGTGGCCTGGTCCCTCTTGAAGGCAGCCCCTTGAACCCTTTCTTTCACAGAAACATGTGTCAGTAATCATTCATCCATCGCTCAGAGTCTGCTAGTCAGTCCTGACAGAATGTTATAAATTTAGAATATTAATTATAACCACTAAGGAAATGATTTTAAATATAAATGGGAAATTAAATGAATAGGGAATCAAAATAGTACACTAGAAAAATAATCAAGTCAATACACGGGAATGTATTGGAAGAACTGAAAGAATAATAATGGAGGAATTCATTAATAAAAAATATATAGAACATATAGAAAACAAATAGCAAAATGGAGCCCTTCTTAATCAGTACTCACTTTAAATTAAACAATGAAAAGGCAGATATATAAATTCTCCCAAACATTTAAAGAATAATTAAAATAAATCTTTCTCAAACTCTCTCTGAAAATAGAAGATGTAATACTTAACTTATTCTGTGAAATGCCAGCATTACCTTGATACCAAAGCCAAACTATGGCATTACAGGAAAACTACAGGCCAATAACCCTTAAGAATATACAATCAAAATTCCTCAACAAAATGTTAGCCAACTGAACGAAGGAGATTATGAAAGGGATTATGCACCAAATGCCTAAAATAAAGGAAAAACACATGATCATCTCAATTGATACTGAAAAATATTTGACAAAATCCAATAACTTCTAATGGCAGAACAGTCAGCAAGTTAGGACTACAAAAAAACATCCTCAACATGATAAAGGACATTTATGAAAAATTAAAAGATAATATTATAGTCAGTAGTGACAGACTGAAGACTAGTGACACAGAACACACACAGATCCCAACAGTGAAAACAATGAAGAAGAGCATTGATGAGTTGTGATACAACTTCAAGTGGCATATATAAATACACTTGCAGACCCCAACAGAGAGAAAATGAGGGGATGGAAAAAGTATTTGAATGAAATATCTACAAATTTGATGAAAACCATAAACCCAGAGATCCAAGAAGCAAAAGGAATGTGAAGAATGAGAAATACGAAGAAAACTACACCAAGACCCATGATAATTAAATTACTTAAAATCAGTGATAAACATAATCTTAAAAATATCTACAAAAATAGAGACTTTACGACAGAGGAACAAAGATAAGCGTAAGAGTAGATTACTTGTCACAAACAATAAAAGGAAGATGAGAATGGAGCAATATCTTTAAAGTACTGAAAAATTAAACTGTCAACCTGGAATTCTATATAGAGCGAAAATATATTGCAAAACAAAGGTAACTTCCTCTGAAATACAAAACCTTAAAGAATTAATCACCAAGAGGCATTCACTGTAAGAAATATTAAAGAATGTTTAAAAGAAATATTAAAGTCCTCCCGGCAGATAGAAAATGACAACACATAAAAAGTTGGATCTACACAAAGAAATGAAGATCACCAGGAATTGCAACTTCATCCACAAAAATAAGGATGTGTTTCTTCTTTATGCAAATACTAGAAGCCTGGTGCATGAAATTCATGCATTGGGGGGGTGTCCTCACCCCAGCCTACACCCTCTCCAATCTGGGACCCCTCAAGTGAGACCTGGTGGGATCAGGCCTAAACGGGCAGTTTGACATCCCTTTCAAAATACAGGACTGTTGGCTCCCAACTGCTTGCCTGCCTGCCTTCCTGATTGCCACTAATGCTTTCAACCTGCCAGCCTGATTGAAGCCTAATTGCTCCCCTGCCAGCCTGTTTAGCCCTAACTGCCCTCCCCTACAGGCCTGGCTGCCCCTAACTGCTCTCCCCTGCAGGCCTGGGTTCCCCCAAACTGCCTTTCCCTGCAGGCCTGGTCACACCCCAACTTCCCTCCTCTGCTAGACTTGTTACCCATAACTTCCCTCACCTACAGGCTTGATAGGCCCCAACTGCCCTCCCTTGCAGGCCTGGTCCTTCCCAAATGCCCTCCCCTGCGGGCCATATTGTGGTGGCAAACTTGTGTCCACATGGGGGGCAGGATCTTTGACCACATGCAGGCAGCCATCTTGTGTGTTGGAGTGATGGCCAATCGGCATATTATTCTTTTATGAGATAGGATAGAGGCACGGTGCTTGGGTGGTAGCTAGCTGGTTTGCCCTGAAGGGTGTCCTGGACTATGGTGGGGGTTCCCTTGGGGTGTAGGGTGGCATGGGCCAGGGGCCTGTGGTGGTTTGCAAGCCGGCCATGTCCCCTGGCAAACCAAGTGGATGCCCTGTGTATCTGGGATTTATTTATATTCTTCAAATGTAACTTTGTAGCCTGGAACAGAGCAAAGTCTCCTGCTCGCTCCTTCACAGCATCCATTTCTGTTGAGATTTATTTATCTTCTATAATTGAAACTTGGTAGTCTTGAGCAGAGACCCAGACAGGCCAGGGCTGCAGAAGCTTGGCTTTCTCCATCGCCAGGGACAACAGTAGCCTCCTGCTCTCTCAAGCTCTGTGGCTGCCGTCATTTTTGTTGGGATTTACTTATCTTCTATAATTGAAACCTTGTAGCCTTGAGTAGAGGCCTAGTCCCACCAGGGTGTGTGGAAAGCTTGGCTTCCTCCATTGCCGGGGAAACCTAAGCCTCCCTGCTGCTTGTGCCATGGCTGTAGCCATCTTGGTTAGGGTTAATTTGCCTACTCACTCCTGATTGGCTGATGGGCTTGTGGCTTGTTGCTGTTGCAGAGTGATGGTTAATTTGCATATTACTTTTATTAGATAGGATCTTTAAGAGATAACTTTTCAAAGTAAGAATACTAACAGTGTATGGTGGGATTTACAACACAATGTACAGTAGAAGTAAACTGTATGCCAACAGTAGACAAGGCAAAGAGAGGAGAAATGGTAGCATACTGTTGGTTTTTGTGTATTTGACACTTCTGATCCAATGGGCATGGCCAACTGTTTTCCTTATTTTACCAAGACCCTAGCACAAAGTTGTTCTGAATGCTATTGAAGCTAAGTTGCTAGGCCTTGAAGTTGCA
>JAAGEH010000015.1:552323-633353 GCA_011751065.1 Lasiurus cinereus
TGCAACTTCAAGGCCTAGCAACTTAGCTTCAATAGCATTCAGAACAAGTCTGTGCTGGGGTGTTGGTAAAAAATGGAAAATAGTTTGCCATGCCCATTGGATCAGAAGAGTCAAATACACAACAACCAACAGTATGCTTCCATTTCTCCTCTCTTTGCCTTATGTCTATTGTAGGCATACAGTTTACTTCTACTGTACATTGTGTTGTAAATCCCACCATACACTGTTAGTATTCTTACTTTGAAAAGTTATCTCTTAAAGATCCTATCAAATAAAAGTAATATGCAAATTAACCATCACTCTGCAGCAGCAACAAACCACACCCACAAACCAAGCCCACCAGCCAATGAGGAGTGAGTAGGCAAATTGACCCCAACCAAGATGGCTACAGCCATGGAGCAAGCAGGAGGGTGGTTTGGCTTTCCCCAGCGGTGGAGCAAGCCAAGCTTTCCACACACCCTGGTGGGCCTAGTCCTCCACTCAAGGCTACAAGGTTTCAATTATAGAAGATAAGTAAATCCCAACAAAAATGGCAGCCACAGAGCTAGAGAGAGCATGAGACTAGGGTTGCCCCCAGTGATGGAAGAAGCCAACCTTCTGCAGCCCTGGCCTGTCTGGGTCTCCGCTATAAACAAAGTTTCAATTATAGAAGATAAATAAATCTCAACAGAAATGGATGATGTGAGGGAGGGAGCAGGAGACTTGGCTCTGTTCCAGGCTACAAAGTTTCAATTGAAGAAGATAAATAAATCCCAGATATCAGGGTCTCCACTTGGTTTGCCAGGGGACATGGCCGGCTTACAAACCACCACAGGTCCCTGGCCCACGCCACCCTACATCCCAAGGGAACCCCCACCATAATCCAGGACACCCTTCAGGGCAAACCAGCTGGCTACCACCCATGCACCGGGCCTCTATCCTATCTCATAAAAGAATAATATGCCGATTGGCCATCACTCCAACACACAAGATGGCTGCCCGCATGTGGTCAAAGATCCTGCCCCAATGTGGACACAAGATGGCCACCACAATATGACCAGCAGGGGATGGCATTTGGGAGGGACCAGGCCGGCAAGAGATGGCAGTTGGGGCCTATCAAGCCTACAAGGGAGGGCAGTTATGGGTCACAAGGCTGGTAGAGGATGGAAGTTGGGATGTGACCGGGCCTGCAGGGAACGGAAATTGGGGGGAACTCAGGCCTGCAGGGGAGGGCAGCTAGAGGTAAACAGGCTGGCAGGGGAGCAATTAGGCATCAATCAGGCTGGCAGTGGAGTGGTTAGGGGGTGATCGGCCTGGCAGGTAGAAGGCGTTAGTGGCAATCAGGAAGGCAGGCAGGCAAGCAGTTGGGAGCCCACAGTCCTGGATTTTGAAAGGGATGTCCAACTGCCCATTTAGGCCTGATCCCACCAGATCTCACTCGGGGGTCCCAGGTTGGAGAGGGTGTGGGCTGGGGTGAAGACACCTCCCCTCCTCCCCCAATGCATGAATTTTATGCACGAGGCCTCTAGTATTTACATAAAGAAGAAACACATCCTTATGTTTGTGGATGAAGTTGCAATTCCTGGTGATCTTCATTCCTTTGTGTAGATCCAAATTTCTAACTGGTGTGATTTTCTATCTGCCTGGAGGACTTCAACATTTTTTTAAAACATTCTTTAATATTTTTTACAGTGTATGCCTCTTGGTGATTAATTTTTTAAAGTTTTGTATTTCAAAAGAAGTCACCTTTGTTTTGCAATATATTTTTGCTCTATATAGAATTCTAGGTTGACAGTTTAATTTTTCAGTACTTTAAAGATATTTCTCCACTCTCCTTCCTTTTATTGTTTGTGACAAGTAATCTACTCTTACCCTTATTTTTGTTCCTCTGTTGTAAAGTCTCTTTTTTTCCTAGGTACTTTTAAGTTTTTCTGTTTATCACTGATTTTTAAGTAATTTAATCATCATGGATCTTGGTGTAGTTTTCTTCATATTTCTTGTTCTTCTTATTCCTTTTGCTTCTTGAATCTCTGGGTTTATGGTTTTCATCAAATTTGTAGATATTTCATTCAAATACTTTTTCCATCCCCTCATTTTCTCTCTGTTGGGGTCTGCAAGTGTATGTATATATGCCACTTGAAGTTGTATCACAACTCATCAATGCTCCTCTTCATTGTTTTCAGTGTTGTGATCTGTGTGTGTTTCTGTGTCACTAATCTTTAGTCTGTCACTACTGACTATAATGTTATCTTTTAATTTTTCATAAATGTCCTTTATTATGTTGAGGATGTTCCTTTGTAGTCCTAACTCGCTGACTGTTGTACCATTAAAAGTTATTGGATTTTATCAAATACTTTTTCAGTATCAATTGAGATGATTATGTGTTTTTCCTTTATTTTAGGCATTTGGTGCATAACCACTTTCATAAGCTCCTTCGTTCAGTTGGCTAACATTTTGTTGAGGAATTTTGATTGTATATTCTTAAGGGATATTGGCCTGTAGTTCTCCTGTAATACCAATAGTTTGGCTTTGGTATCAAGGTAATGCTGGCATTTCACAGAATATTCCATCTTATATTTTCAGTGAGAGTTTGAGAAAGATTTATTTTAATTATTCTTTAAATGTTTGGGAGAATTTATATCTCTGCCTTTTCATTGGGTAATTTAAAGTGAGTACTGATTAAGAAGGGCTCCATTTTGCCATTTGTTTTCTATATGTTCTATATATTTTTGTTAATGAATTCCTTCATTATTATTCTTCCAGTTCTTCCAATACATTCCAGTGTATTGACTTGATTATTTTTCTAGTGTACTATTTTGATTCCCTATTCATTTCATTTCCCATTTATATTTAAAATCATTTCCTTAGTGGTTATAATTAATATTCTAAATTTATAACATTCTGCCAGGACTGACTAGCAGACTCTGAGCTATGGATGAATGATTACTGACACATGTTTCTGTGAAAGAGAAGGTTAAACGGGCTGCCTTCAAGAGGCACCAGGCCACCCTGTTCACCTGCCTCCTTAGGCTTTTATTGTAACAGTAGCTTGATATAATATGAACTATCAGATACAATCAAAAGAGTAAGTATCCTTGAGAAAGCACATGCACAAGGTCTGGTCTTGAGAGTAAACATAGAGATTCCAGTAAAACACCTGGGGGCTCAGACTTGTTTGGAAAAGTCAAGAAAGGGGCTGCTGCCTTCATCAAGGTCCCTCTAGAGGCCTCCAACCTTTCAGAGAATCCTCCTTACAGACTTTCCAACCAAGTCCCATGCTTTCCCACAGAATCTAGTTTGAATTGATAGCAACTTAGCTTCAATGGCATTCAAACAGCTCTGCTCCCATACAGCTCCATGCCCCTCTTATACTGTTATTATTACAAATTATGTCTTTATTCATTGACCTTTCACATGTTTATTTCAAAAGTTTTAGGCATTTGTTTTTAAAATTATACTTGGGAAAGAAATGGAGTCACAAATCAGATAAACAAGAATCTAATATATATATATGTGTGTGTGTGTGTGTGTGTGTGTGTGTGTATTTACTTTTCCTACAGTTCTTTATTTTCTTACATAGCTTTAAGTAACCTGTAGTCTTATTTCATTTACACAAGAAGAACCACTTTTTTAAAAAATATATATTTTATTGATTTTTTACAGAGAGGAAGGGAGAGAGATAGAAAGTCAGAAACATTGATGAGAGAGAGACATCGATCAGCTGACTCCTGCACGCCCCACAGTGGAAATGTGCCAGCAACCAGGATACATGCCCCTGACTGGAATTGAACCTGGAACCTTTCAGTATGCAAGCCGATGCTCTATCCACTGAGCCAAACCAGTTTTGGCAAGAAGAACCACTTTTAACATTTCTCATAGGATGTGTCTTCCAGGAACAAATTCTGTCAGCCCCTTTTTTAAGAAAGAAAATTTGGGAATGTGACAATTATTCATTTTTGAAAGATAGTTGTTTCAGGTAAGGGATTCTTAGGTGTCAGTTCATTTTTGTTTTTATTTAAGCACTGGAAATATGCTCTCTTGCTACTTTCTAACCTCCATGGATTATGGTTAAAAAGTCAGCTGTTAATTTTCTTAAGGCAATTCACTTCTCTTTTGTTGCTTTCACAAGTCTTTATTGTTGTCTTTGGACAGTTTGATTATAATGTTTCTCATTGTGGATCTTTGAGTTTATCTTGGAGTTTTATTGAGCCTCTTAGATGTGTAGATTTGTGTACTTCATCGAATTTAGGACATTTTGGCTATTGTACATTTAAATATTCTTTCTGCCCCTTTCTCCTTTCCCTCTTCTTCTGGGACTTCCATTATACAGGTATTGTTATATTTCACTAGAGGCCAGGTGCATGGATTTGAGTATGGTGAGGTCCCTCGGCCTGCCCTGTGCCCTCTCGCTGTCCTTGTAGAATGTTAGACTGCTGGTTTCAGCCCAACTCCCACAGTCCAGGCTGAGGGACCCCACCGGTGCATGAATCCACACACCATCCCTCTAGTATGCATGTAAGAACTTTGGTTAATCTCTTCCTGCCCTCACCACTCTCCCCTTCCCTCTGAGATTCATCAGACCTTTCTGTGTTTCCATTCCTGTGCATTGATTGTCTGCCCCCTAATGGACATTGCACATCATAGCTATTTGTCGATGTTGAATGATCCAACAGGACAATGGGGGTGGTAGGATATAAGCAAGAATCCTACAACACTGTTTTAACAAAACTTAACAAGCTTTTTCTTTATTTAGCACTTTCCAAGTTGTTGTATATCTTTGATTAGATTTCAGAATTTAAAAAAAAAGTTGATTCTGCAACATTTTTGTCACATTAATGGTTGCTCCAGTGGAGGAAATGGATTCTTGGAACTCTCTGCTTTGTTACTCTCCTTTCGTTGGTTAATACATGGAAGGATTCACAAGGAAAGCAATTTTATTCTAAAGTTTTATTTGAGAAAATATTTCCTGCATTGCTATTTTCATGCAACCCCCATTTCCCAGGCAAAGAACATGACTCAGGGCAAGTCCCCACAGTCCAATAGTAGTGGAATTTGCAGGAGGCCCAAGGACCCAGAAAGGCTGACCAGATTTGGACTGTGTCTAGTAATCTTAGGAGAGACTGCTCAGAGGAGTCTACCTATATAATCTGATCCTGGCTATGTCCACCTACAGCCATCAGGACTGAGTTATGAAAAGGTAAGCAAAGAAGAATTCTCGAGCTTAACAAACAGGAGATCAGACAACCAGCTTTCCAGGTCTCACTTTGCAGGAGGAGCTCCCAGACCTGTTTACAACACAGAGGAGATCCTCTTTGAGAGAGCACCTCTGTCACATCCATGCCCACTCTACTCCTGTTTTCTCACATCAGGGAGAGATACATTTCATTCTAGAGGGAAGGCAGGAGGCACAAGGAAGATTTTTTTTCAAGGGAAGGAGTCTATAATCAAGTCTTGTAGTTGAAATTTATCAGGCAAAAGATTAGGGACAACCCCAGCAGGAGAAGAACTTATTCAACTGATTAGACAATGATGAATTCCATAAACAAAGGAGAGTTGGGTGGGGGATAGGGGGAAAGTGAGGGAGATATATTAGAGTGTGCATCTGTCTTTATGAGGGGGATGAAATTTGAACAGAGACCTTAGGCAAGGTACATAGGCTCATGTGGTTAGAGTGTAGTGAGCCAGGGCCAGATTATGCTGGAACTGATGGGCCTTGATGAGGGATTCAGACTTCCTTCTCCATGTGTTTGAAAACCACTGGAATGTTTTGAACAAAGTTGTGACATGATCTGATCATGATTATAAGGAAACTCTGGCCACCATGCAGTGAACAGACTGCAGGGAAAGTATAGAGATCAGGGAGTGGGAGACAACAAGAATGCTGCTGCTTTTCAAGTCTCCATACAGTGTGTGGCACATAGAACCCACTTAAACTTGATTGGGGTAAGCAGCACCTCCCATATACTTGGCTTCATGGTAACCTGTCAAGGAACTTGAAAGGTGACAATCATGACCACTTTCTCCCACTTTTTCCTCTCTCCTCCCCATAGGTGAAGAGCTTAAGAAAGGGAGATGAACACATTCCTCCCCCATCAGTAGGCCCCTCTTGCCTCTCTGTTTTAGTGGCCAGCCCTCGTTCAGGGTGCAGTGACATTTGATTGATATGTTATCTGCCAAGCAGAAAGGGACCTGGTCCTTACAAGAAAGCAGGAATTGAGCAGCTGTGTCAATGCCTGGGGAGGGGTAGTGCTCATCTGCAGAATTGGGAAAGGCATTGGCAAGCCCATGGTGACTGCTCACTTAAGCCAAGGCCTTTCATCCAGCCTTTACCAGCAGTGGAACTGTTTCTTCCATCTCCACCTGCCTGACTTGCATGTCTGCCTCTTCAGTCCAGAACCTTATAAGGGATGGAAGGTGCTACAGATCAGGCCCCTAGAATCCCAACTCTGAGCCCAGTACTGTGACCATTATCATGACCATTATTTACCTCGTGCCCAAGGATGCCATTCCCACCTGGGCATTTCCCATCAGGCACCAGGTAGTTGCCCTGGCTTGGCCCATCTAGGGTTTGACTTGGACATTGTTTAGTCTTGGCTATTCCAGTGGTGGCCTGGGACCACTAGTATCAGCATCACTTGAAAGTGTAGCTTGTCAGGCCTGGCCTGACACTGAGTCAGAATCTGCATTTAAACGAGATCCCTAGAGGATTTACAGGCACTTTATAAGGTGACCTGCAATGCAAATCTATAATTTCTCTATTTTTTTTCAAATAAGCTGATTTATTTTGGAAATTCTGAAACTACCTTTTCATTAATATTTGGCAGCAACTTTCTGGGAAGGGTAAATGCCTCATTCCCCCACCTGGGATTTAATCTGAGGCAGATGTGCGATCTTCTGGCATTGGGCACAGATTAGATGTTTGGTCATGATCAACTAAGACACAGATGAATTGTTCTTGGCAAAATGCAAGCTGGTTCTTCTGTGGCCTCATGGTGGCTTGTCTGGTTAGTGTCCTTTCTATAGGAAACTTCCTAAGCTACTCTACCCCTGGAGTCTGACGTGGCAACTCCTGTCTCATACATACAGTACCCTCATCTGCAAGGCAGACAAGCCCACAAGACTTTCTGCCATCAACAAACCATCCATGACACTGCTTCTAGTGAAAGCCAGAAAAGGAGTAGAAAACTTAAGCCATGTGTATCCTGAGCTCCAGGACTGGGAGACCTCTCACATGTCTATTTGCTTTGCTTTCTAAAGTAGGTTATTGGTTCTCCCTAATCTTGAGCTACCTTGGCACCAATCCTGTGATCTAGGGTTTATTATCACAGCACTCTTCCTAAATATCCTCATCACGAGCTTCAAATTGGCCCTTGTACCGCTCTGAGAGAGTGACTAGAGGAGTCTGATTTTTTCCACCACAAAGGGAAACAGCTTATAATTCCTTAGTCTTGATTCCCTAGTTCTAATAATGCCACAAAGATTATAAAAGTTTGAGTTTTCTAAAGTTGAATCAGTCACAATGAGGTTTACAAAGTGGTAATTTCTCTTGGCATCTTCTATATCACCAGTTCTAACTTCCTCAAAATACTTCCTCTGTTGATGAAACCACAAGATTGGGGATAGGACTTCCTTCTCCTTGTAAAGTCATTGTCATTTATCACTTGCTACCTTGTTAATTGCCCATTGTCACTTTCTCATCAGAGGTGCTTCACAGGGATTAAAAATCCATCCAAAAGTTATTAATTGACTTCATCAAATAATGACTAAATAACTAACTAGAGTGAGCATCTTAGACTGTGATTAACCTGCTGTTAATTGTCCCCTGGCCTTACCAAGTATAGAAGTCTCAATATATCCTTGGAAACTTCCCAATGCCCAGTTCCATGGGGATTTCTATGATCCAAAGCCTACTCAGTGGGAGAGGTCTCAGGCTTCATTTCAATTCCAGCTACTGCTGGTAAAGGCAGAAAAGAAGGAACCCTGAGATACCTTCCAGCCAAAGACCCACATTTTTTTAAAATATATATTTTATTGATTTTTTACAGAGAGGAAGGGAGAGAGATAGAATGTCAGAAACATAGATGAGAGAAAGACATTGATCAGCCGCCTCCCGCACGCCCCACAGTGGAGATGTGCCCGCAACCAGGATACATGCCCCCGACCGGAATCCAACCCGGGACCCCCCAGTCCTCAAGCCGACGCTCTATCCACCGAGCCAAACCAGTCTCGGCCAAAGCCTCACATTTTACAGGTGGAAACCCAAGATCCTTGCTTATTTAGAGCATGGGAATAAGCTAACATGTCTTAGGTGTTAGGCAGAAGGTTTGACAGTTCCTCATTGCATCCTGGGGTAGAGGTGGGCATTTCTGGAAGGAATCAGAATCCATGCCAAACAGGAAATCAGGTCCCCAAGATTGAAAAACTGACTAGGAGGACTTAGCCAGTACAATAAATAGTACAATTAGTCTCTCTTTCCCTCTTCACTGCCCTCTTATTCATAACCTTCAGGCCAGGATTTCCAGGTTCATATGTTCAAGCTTGAGGGCTCATTACATTTATACAAGGTGGGGACATATGTGAAGGACCATTTCAAACTTCTAACTACCTGGTGGTACATGATGGCATACTGCCGCAGCTTCCCAAATGCTCTGATCTATCAGCTCTGAGTAGCCAATACAATATCATGTAGAACTCTGTAAACCACATGATAAAAATGGGAGATTCTCTGAGGGAAAGATCTATTTTCTGGGAAGTCCACTTCTTCAGTAGCCTCCCTGATCTCCGCTCTGTCCCAAATCCTTAGGGAAGGCTCTTTATATTCATTTACCATGAGAATGAACCCTGTGCACAAATGACCCACTACTCCTGTAAATAAACACCAGAAACCCTGATCTCACCATGCCATAACTTCCATTTCCCCTTACCTGAGCTGTCTTTCCTATAAGGAATGGGGCTTATGCCATCAAGGCCTCTTACATCCCCATAATACATTCTGGAAACCCACTTAGCAAACATGTTTGGCACTGAAGTATATGCCCAAAAGAATAAGACCTGATTCTTACCCTCAGAGAACTCACAATCTATGAATGAAGACAGGCAGACCATAAAGTATACTGACTCTGGATAAGGTGCTAGATTGAAGGGTAAGCGAAGGAGAACAATAGTAAAAGAAGCCAGAAGTTCTATGTCAGCAGCACAAGGTATATAAGGGTAGGAGCATGTGGCAGGGGATGAGACTAATAGGGGGATGGAACTGGGTGTTTTTCTCTTCTGGTCTTATGTTCTGGTAGTTAATGTTATACAACAAACGGTCCCAAAATGTAGTGGCTTAAAACAACAGGCATTTTATTATATCTCACAATTACATGGGATAGGAATCCAGGCAGGGCTCACCTGGGTGATTCTTGTCATTGACAGAGATTGCTCAAAGGTATTCAGCTGGAGGATGGGCTTGATCTGCTGAGTACACCACAGCTTCATTAACATATCTGGTGTTTCAGCAGGGATGTCTGGAAGGCTAGGCTCAGTTGGGCCTATCTATGCAAGTACTTATACATGGCCTTATCAGCACAGTGGTCTCAGAGTGATTGGAGTTCGTACATGGCTGTTCAAGGCTTCAACAGCTAGTGTTTCAATGACTCAGGAGAAAGATGAATGGCTTTTTATGAACAACATCAGGAGTGATATAGCATCATTTCTCTAGTACTCTATTGGTTTTAGAAGACACAATCTCACTCAAATTTAAATGGGGCAGAGATATATAGACCTCATCTCTCAGTGAGAAGTGAATAAAGAATTTGAAGCCATATTTTAAAACTTCCACCGATGTCTTACCAGAATAAACCAGGCATGGAAGGGCCCACGGTGTTTCTGGATCTTGGCGCTCTCTTTTTTTGTGGATCAAAAGTCAAATAAGATGAACTAGAAGTTGATTCATTACAAGGAATCTGTTCTTGGATAGTAGAACAAAGGAGCTACAGAGTATAAACCAACTCCCTTGCCATAGCTGTCAATATTTAATTTCCTGGTGGCCAGAAAATAAATGAAAGTGATAACTAACCCTTATAGCAGGTTAATAACACTATTGGAAAGGTTATAAAGGAGGTGGCCCGCTATAGGAAAAATATCTTGCTTTGTGAATCTGACATTGACTGTCTAAGGAACATTGGACAAGTCTATTTTCCTCTCTACGCTTTACTTTTTAAAAATCTCTGTACTAGTGACGATTCCTATACCACATTTTTGGCAGCATGTAGAACCTGTATGTGGCCCACAGTGTGATATCTATTGATTGCAATACAGAAGCTCTGGAAGTGTGATATTTGCCCCTGCTAAAAAAATTATAATGCATTTTACATTATTGTGATTACTTGTTGCAGTTTTTCTGCCTCTTCTTTACCGCTTCTCACTCCAATGCCTGTCAGAATAACTTTTAGGCTCCCTCTGAAAATGCTCCTTTTCATCTTTAATGAAAGCTGAGATTGAGCCGAGACCGATTTGGTTCAGTGGATAGAGCGTCGGCCTGCGGACTAAAGGGTCCCAGGTTCGATTCCGGTCGGGGGCATGTACCTTGGTTGCGGGCACATCTCCAGTGTGGGGCGTGCAGGAGGAGGCTGATCGATGTGTCTCTCTCTCATCGATGTTTCTGACTTTCTATCCCTCTCCCTTCCTCTCTGTAAAAATTCAATAAAATATATTTTTTTTAAATTAAAAAAAAGGAAAGCTGAGATTGTTATTTTTTTTTCCACACCTCACATACCTCAGTATCTAGAAATGGTATTGATGACCTTTATGCTCCAGATCATGACTCTTCCACTTTTGGTAAAACAGATTTTTTTTTAAAAAGAAATGTTTGTTTAGTATTTGAATTCTATATCATTTAGGTATTCCACGTTCCCTTTTTCTAACCTACAGATCTCTTAGCCGTTTATTGAGGACTTGGCACCTGAATCACAATGTTCCTTTGCCTCCTAAGTTGGATGACTTCAGCATCCATATGTGTTGCAAATTCATCCAACTTTCCAACTTACCAGTTCCTTAATCTCTTTACAAATACTCTCCTCATTTTATCTCAGATACCCATGCCTGCAGACACACTATAGAACTTATCACTTCCTGTTATTGTCCCACCTCTTGAACCAGTGTTTTGACTTTAAAAAGTGAGACATATTTATCTACCCACTATGGAGTATGCATGTTGACCTGTTATATGTATCTTGATTTGTCATGTGCCAGACAGTCCTGAGTCCTGCACTATGGGAGTGGTATCCTAAGGAAAGAGGTATAATTCACTTTACATAAAATTAATCCCTTTAATACAATAACATTTTATTCCCTATAGTATATTGTAGTGGATTGTAGTATATTCACAGAGTTATATTACCATCACCATTATCTAATTACAGAACATTTGAGACCTTATGCCCATTAACAATCACTCCTCATTTTCCTTAACTTGTCCCCTAAACTGCAGTCAACAACTAAATTACTTTCTGTCTCTGAATTTGCTTATCTAGGATATTTCATATAAACAGATTTATACAATATATGTCCTTTTGGGTCTGGCTTCTTTCACTTAGTATATTTTCATGATGCATCCATATTACAGTATGTATCAGTACTTCATTTCTTTTTATGGCCAAATAATATTAGATTATATGCCTAGACCACATTTTCTTTATTTATTCAATTATTAATGGACATTTGGGTGGTTTCTACTGTTTGGCCATCATGAGTAAAAGTGTTATGAACTTTGTGCACAAATTTTTGTGTAAATGTGTGTTTTCGGTTTTCTTGGTAAATATCTTACAGTATAATTGTTGGGTCATTTGCAAACTATGTTTAGCTTTTTTATTAATTACCAAATATTTTCCAAAATGGCTGAACAATTTTACAATCATATTAGCAATGTATGAGGGATCTGATTTCCTTACATCCTCTGCAACACAGAGAATGAGAGAAAATATTTGCAAAATAAATATCTGATATGAGACTTGTATCTAGAGTATAAAAAGAACTTTTACAACTCAAAAAAAGACAAATGACCTAACTAAAATTGAACAAAATATCTGAGTAGACATTTCACCAAAAGTGATAAACAAGTGGCCAAAAAGCACATGAAAAGATGCTTATCATCATTAGGAATTAGAGAAGTACAAATCAAAATCACAACAAGGTACTAAATCACACTCTAGAATGACTAAAATAAAAAGAAACCATTACACAGTATAATATACAGATGATGTAGAATTATACACCTGAAACCTATATTATTGTATTAACCATTGTCACCCAAATAAATTCAATTTAAAAAGACATCGTTTAATTTTAACTCCAATAACTCTCCCAAAGTAGATAACTTGCTTTAAGAAGTTTTCTGCAAACAAACAGCAGATTGAAAATAACACTAACAATACAAGCATAAATGAGTGACAAGAAACTTGCACCATCAACATTACAACTAATCTGGGAACAAATCCTTTGTAAGCTACATGGCAAGTAAATCACATATTACCAAAAAAGGACTGGCAGAACATTGAAATTATCAAGACAATATGAAATGTGATTATTTCATCACTATTGTTAAGGATGAACCTTGCGATAAATCTGTATTGTGCCTTGAGATATTAGCAAATTACAGAGGAAAGCCATCAGTATTTATACAATATTTGTAGATATTAGCTCATAATTTATATCATTCTTCTCAAAATTCTTTTTTTTATTGTTTAAAGTATTACATAAGTCTCCTTTTTCCCCAACAGACCCCATCAGCCACTCCCACCCCCCAGGACAAGATCCACCACCCTAGTGCCTGTGTCCATTGGTTTTGCTAATATGCATGCATACAAGTCCTTTGGTTGATCTCGAACCCCTCTCCCCTGCCTTCCCTCTAAGGTTGGATAGTCTGTTCAGTGTAACCTTGCCTCTGGATTTACTTTTGTTCATCAGTTTATGTTGTTCATTATATCACACATATGAGTGAGATCATGTGATATTTATCTTTCTCTGACTGATTATTTCACTTAGCATAATGCTCTTCAGTTTCATCTATGCTGTTGCAAATGGTAAAAGTTTCTTTTTTCATAGTAGCATAGTATTCCATTGTGCAGATGTACCACAGTTTCTTAATCCACTCACTTGCTGATGGGCACTTAGGCTGTTTCCAAATCTCGGCTATAGTAAGTTGTGCTGATATGAACATAGGGGTGCATATATCCTTTCTGATCGGTGTTTCTGGTTTCTTAGGATACATTCCTACAAGTGGGATTACAGGGTCAAATGGGAGTTCCATTTTTAGTTTTATCAGGAAACTCCATACTGTCTTCCACAGTGGCTCCACCAGTCTGCATTCCCACCAGCAGTGCAGGAGGGTTTCTTTCTCTCCATATCCTCAACAGCACTTGTTTGTTGACTTGATGATGATAGCCATTGAGACAGGTGTGAGATGGTACCTCATTATTGCTTTGATTTGCATTTCTCAGATGATTAGTGACTTTGAGCATGTTTTCATATGTCTCTAAGCCTTCAATATGTCTGTTTTTTAAAAGTATCTATTTAGGACCTTTGCCCATTTTTTTAATTGGATTTTTTACCTTCCTTTTGTTAAGTTGTTTGAGTTCCTTGTAAATTTTGGAGATTAAACCTTTATTTGAGATAACATTGGCAAATATGTTCTCCTATGCAATGGGCTTTCTTGTTGTTTTGTTGGTGGTTTCTTTTGCTGTGCAGAAACTTTTTATTTTGGTGAAGTCCCATTTGTTTATTTTCTCTTTAGTTTCCATTGCCCTAGGAGCTGTATCAGTAAACATATTGCTATGACATATGTCTGATATTTTGCTGCCTGTGTATTCCTCTAGTATTTTTATGGTTTCCCGGCTTACATTTAAGTCCTTTATCCATTTTGAGATTATTTTTGTGTATGGTGTAAGTTGGTGGTCTAGTTTCACTTTTTTGCAAGTATCTGTCCAGATTTCCCAACACCATTTATTGAAGAGACTGTCTTGACTCCATTGTATGCTCTTGCTCCATTTGTCAAATATTGATTAAGCATAATGGAGTGGGTCTATTTCTGGGTTCTTTGTTCTGTTCCATTTACCTATATGTCTGTTCTTGTGCCAGTACCAAACAGTTTTGAGAACTGTGGCTTTGTAATACAGCTTGATATCTGGTATTGTGATCCCTCCAACTTTGTTCTTCTTTCTCAGGATAGCTGTGGCTATTCAGGGCCTTTTTTTATTCCAGATGAATTGTTGGAGAATTTGTTCTACGTCTGTGAAATATGCCATTGGTATTTTAATGGGAATTTCATTGAATCTACAAATTGTTTGGGTAGTATGGATATTTTAATGATATTGATTCTACCAATCCATGAATACAGTATGTTCTTTCATTTGTTTATGTCTTTATCTCTTTTTTCAATGTGCTGTAGCTTTCTGAGTATAGGTCTTTTCCCTCCTTAGTTAAGTTTATTCTTAGGTAACTTAATATTTTTAGTGCAATACTATATAATAAAGAGGTGATATGCAAATTGGCCATCACTCCAACACACAAGATGGCCACCCACATGTGGCCAAGACAGTTGGGAGGGACTGGGCCTGAAAGGAAGGGCAGTTGGAGGTGATCATGCCTGCAGGGGAGGACAGTTAGGTATGACCAGGCCAGCAGAGGAGGGGAAATCCAGGCCTGCAGGGAAGGGCAGTTGGGTGGGACTAGGCCTGCAGGGGAGGGAAGATTGGGGGGGGGGAGCAGACCTGCAGGGGAGGGCAGTTAGGGGTGACCAGGCCTGCAGGGGAGGGCAGTTTGAGGAAAACAGGCCAGCAAGGGAGATCGGTTAGTGGTAATCAGGCTGGCAAGGGAGGGGAGTTAGGGGTGACTGGGCTAGCAGGGAAGGGCAGTTAGAGGCAATTGGGCTGGCAGGGAAGTGGCTAGGGGGAGATCAGGCTGGCAGACAGAAGTGGTTAGGGGCAATCAGGCAGGTTGGGAGCCAAGGAGTCCTGGATTGTGAGAAGCATGTCCAACTGCCATTTAGGCCTGAATGGGCAGTCGGACATCCCTCAAGGGGTCCCAGATTGCACAGGATGCAAGCTGGGCTGAAGGACACACACACACACCCGTGTGTGAATTTCATGCACTGGTCCTCTAGTAGTAAATAGGATTGTTTTTTTCCATTTCACTTTCTGAGAGTTCATTATCTACAATAATAAAAGCATAATATGCTAATTAGATCAGACAGCCAAATGACCTTCAGGAGGCAAATCACCATGGCTGTGAGGGCCAAGGCAAGCCACTGTGGCTGTGGATGTGAGAGCCAAGCTCCTAGTATGAAGTTCATACATCAGGCCTCGAGTTGGTATATAAAAAGCCATAGATTTCTGGTTATTAATTTCATATCCTGCTATATAACCAAATTCATTTATTAAATCTAGTAGTTTTTTGATGGAGTCTTTATGGTTTTCTATGTACAATATCATGCCATCTGTAGGTAATGACAATTTTAGCTCTTCTTTTCAATTTGAATGCCTTTTATTTCTTCTTGTCTGATTGCTATGGCTTGCACTTGTAGTACTATGTTGAACAGGAGTGGTGAAAGTGAGCATCCTTGTATTGTTCCTGTTCCTTGGAAAAATGGTTTTAGTTTTTGCCCATTGAGTACAATGTTTGGTGTAAGTTTGTCATATAGGGCTTTTATTATGTTGAGGTATGATCCCTCTATTCCTACTTTGCTGAGAGTTTTTATCAAGAAAGGGTGTTGGGACCTGGCTGGTTTGGCTCAGTGGATGGAATGTCAGCCTCGGGACTGAAGGGTCCCAGGTTCAATTCCAGTCAGGGGGGGCATTCCCGGATTGTGAGCTCAATTCCCGGTGGAGGTCATGCAGGAAGCAACCGAGAGATGATTCTCTCTCATCATTGATGTTTCTATCTCTCTCTCCCTCTCTCTTCCTCTTTGAAATCAATAAAAATTTTGAAACAAGGAAGGGTGTTGGGTTTTGTAAAATTCTTTTTCTGTATTGATTGATAAGATTATGTGATTTTTGTCTCTCAATTTGTTTATGTGATGTGTCACATTTATTGATTTGCAGATATTATACCATCCTTGCATCCCTGGAATAAATCCCACTTGTCCATGGTGTATGATCTTTCCAGTATAATGCTAAATTTGATTTACTACAATTTTGTTGTGGATTTTAGTATCTATGTTCATTAAGGATATTGGCCTGTAGTTCTATTTCTTTGTGGTGTCATTATTGGGTTTTGGAATTAGGTTAATGCTGGTTTCATAGAAAGAGGTTAGAAGTGTGCCCTCCTCTTGAATTTTTTGGAATAGTCTGAGGATAAGTTTTATTTCTTCTTTGAAAATTTGATTGAAATTCCCTGTGAAACTGTCCAGACCAGAGCTTTTGTTTGCTGGAAGATTTCTTTTTATTACTGCTTCAATTTCTTTGGTAATTATCAGGCTATTCAGTTTTTATTATTATTATTATTCCTGATTGAGTTTTGGAAGCTTTTAATTTTCTAAGAATATATCCATTTGGTCTAGGTTGTCCATTTTGTTGGAATATTGTTGTTCATAGTATTTTTTTTCATAATACTTTATATTTCTGTGGGGTCAGTTATTACTTCCCCTCTTTCATTTCTGTTTTCTTTCTTTCTTTTTTTTTAATTTGGGTCCTTTCTCTGCTTCTTAGTGAAGCTGGCTAGAGATTCATTGATCTTCTTTATTCTTTCAAAGAACCAGCTCTTGATTTTTTGTTTTGTTTTATTTTTTGGACTCTATGTCATTTATTTCCACTCTGATCTTTATTAGTTCCTTCTTTCTGCTTACTCTAGGCTTTTTGTTGATCTCTTTCTAATTATCTGAGTTGTATTGTTAGATAACTTACTACCATTTTTCTTGCTTTCTGAGGTAGGACTGTAGAGCTATGAGCTTCCCTCTCAGGACTGCCTTCACTGTTCTCATAGCTTTTGATTTGTTGTGTTTTCATTGTCATTTGTTACCAGTATGCTTTTTATTTCTTCTTTGATCTCTGGTAACCCAATATTGTTTAATAGCATACTATTTAGCCTCCACATGGTCGATTTTTTCATTGTTTTTATTGTAGTTGATTTCTAATGTAATGTCACTGTAATAAGAGAAAATGCTTATTATGATTTCTATTTTCAGTATGCCTGTGTCTCAATATGTGGTCTATCTTTGAAAATGTCTCATATGCACTTGAGAAGAATGTATGTTCTGTGGCTTTAGGGTGAAATGTTCTGAAGATGTCAATTAATTCCATCTGATCTAGTGAGTCATTTAGGATTGATGTTTCTTTGCTGATTTTTTTTTCTTTAGAGGATTTATCCAGTGATATTAATGGGGTCCCCTACTATGACTGTATTGCTGTCCATTTCTCCCTTGATATCTTTCAGACACATTTTTTATGTATTTGGGTGTTCCTGTGTTAGTTTCATATATGTTCATCAGGGTTATATCCTCCTGTTGAATTGCTCCCTTTTGTATTATGAAGTGACCCCCCTTATCTCTCTTTATGGCTTTTATTTGAAGGCTATTTTGTCAGATATAAGTATTGTGACCTCAGCTTTTTTTTCCTTTTTTCATTTCCATTTGACTGAAAAAAATTTTCCCATCTCTTCACTTTTAGTCTGTGTGAGTCCTTTGTTCTGAGGTGGGTCTCATAAACAGCAGATATATGGGTCATGTTTTCTTGTCTATTCAGCTACCCTGTGTCTTTTGATTGGAGCATTTAATCTATTTACATTTAAGGTTATTATTGATAGGTACTTGTTTTTTGCCATTTATATTCTTTATGCCTGTGTTCCTTCTTCCCTTCCCTTTCTTCTTTTTGCAGAAGTCCTTTTAGCATTTCTTGCATTGCTGGCTTGGTGGTAATAAACTTCCTTAGCCCTTTTTTTATCTGTGAAGCTCATGATTTCACTGTCAAATTTGAATGATAGCTTTGCTAGGTATAGTATTCTTGGATTCAGTCCCTTGCTTTTCACCACTGTGTATATTTCATTCCATTCCCTTCTGGACTGATGTGTTTCTGTTGAGAAATAAGTTGATAGTCTAATGGCAGATCCCTTATAAGTAACTTTCTGTCTCTTTCTGGCAGCCTTTAAGATTCTTACTTTGTCATTGGTGTTTGCCAATTTAATTTTGATGTATCTTGGTACTGGTCTTTTGGGATTCTTCTTGTTTGGGACTCTATGAGCTCTTGAACTTGTGTGAGGTTTTCTTCCCAATATCAGGCAATGTTTCTGTTATTATTTCTTCAAACAGTTTTTCTATTCCTTACTCAGTTTCCTCTCATTCTGGCACCTCTATTAGGAAGATGTTGTTTCGTTTAGTGTGGTCCCAAAGTTCCCTTAGGCTATCCTCCTACTTTCTGAGACTTTTTTTTTTCTAGTTGCTGCTCTGCTTGGGTGTTCTTTACTACCTTGTCTTCTAGATCACTAATGCAGTCCTCAGCTTCTTCTAGTCTATTGATGCTTTCTATTATGTTCTTTATCACAGTATGTTATTCTTCATTTCTTCTTGGTTTTTCTTCATTTCCTCTTCATTCTTACACATGTTGTTGACTTTGTCTTCCATCTTTTTCAGTGTCCTTATTACCATCACTCTGAATTCTTTCTCTGACAAATTGCTTACCTATATTTTGTTTACTTCCTTTTCTGGTGATTCCTCCTTTTCTTTCATATGGAGGCTGTTTCTTTGTCTCTCCATTTTTGCTCCTCTCAAGGTGTCTGGTTACATGGATTACTCTTGTTTTCCAGGCATCTTCTTTCCTTTCCAGCCATAGATTGCTTCTCCAGCTGTGTTTAACTCACCAGTTCTGGGTGGATATTATTAAATTCAGCTATTTCATCTATCTGCTCTGTGAGAAGGCACAGGAAATGTTTGCCTATTCAGCTGCCATTTTGTCTCCTATGGACAAAGGTTTTTTTTATTTTTTTAATATTTATTGTTCAGATTATTATAATTGTGCCTCTTTTTTCTCCCTATAATTCCCCTCCACCTGGTTCCCATCCCACCCTCTGCACTTACCCGCCCCACCACTGAACGCATACATAGATGTACAATTTTTGTCCAGTCTCTTCCCACATCCCCCACACCCCTTCTCCCTGAGAATTGTCAGTCCACTCCCTTTCTGTGCCCCTGATTCTATTATATTCATCAGTTTATTCTGTTCATCAGATTTTTTATTCACTGGATTTTTAGATTCACTTGTTGATAGATATGTATTTGTTGTTCATAATTTTTATGTTTACCTTTTTCTTCTTCCTCTTCTTAAAGAGTAACTTTCAGCATTTCATATAATACTGGTTTGATGGTGGTGACCTCTTTTAGCTTTTTCTTATCTGTGAAGCTCTTTATTTGCCCTTCAATTCTGAGTGATAGCTTTGTTGGGTAGAGTAATCTTGGTTGTAGGTTCTTGCTATACATCACTTTGAATATTTCTTGCCACTCCCATCTGGCCCGAGTAGTTTCTGTTGAGTAATCAGCTGACTGTTATATGGGTGCTTCCTTGTAGGTAATTAACTGATTTTCTCTTTCTGCTTTTAATATTCTCTCTTTGTCTTTTGCTCATGGCATTTTAATTATGATGTGTCTTGGTGTGGTCCTCTTTGGATTCATTTTATTTGGGGTTTTCTACACTTCCTAAAGTTGTAAGTCTATTTCTTTCACTAGGTGGGGAAGTTTTTGGTCATTATTTTCTTAAATAGGTTTTCAGTATCTTGCTCTCTCTCTTCTTCTGGCACTCCCATAATTCTGATGTTGGTATGCTTGAACTTGTCCCAGAGGCTCCTTAAAGTATCTTCATATTTTTGGATTCTTTTTTGTTTTTGCTTTTCTGGTTGAGTGTTTTCTGCTTCTTTGTATTTCAAATCTTTGACTTGATTCTTGCAATTCTATAGTCTGCTGTTGGATCTTTGTATCTTTTTTATTCAATCAGTGTATGCTTAATTTCTGGTTGGTCCTTTTTCATATCCTTGAGGGTTTCACTAAATTTATCAGCCTTTTCTAGAAAATTCTTGAAAAACCTTATAAACGTGGTTTTGAAATCTATATCCAGTCATTTGCTTTCCTCCATTTCTTTCTTGTTTTTTGCATTTATTTATTTATTTTTATTAAATCTTTATTATTTAGATTATTACATTTGTTTCTCTTTTTCCCCTCCATAGCTCACTTCCACCTGGCTCCCAACCCAACCTCTACCCTTATCTCCCTCGTGTTGACCTCATCCATAGGTGTATGATTTTTGTCCTGTCTCTCCCTGTACACCCCTCACCTCTTTCGCCCTGAGAATTATCAGTCCATGCCCTTTTTGTGCTCCTGATTCTATTATATTCATCAGTTTATTATGTTGATCAAATTTTTAATCCACTTAATTTTTAGATTCACTTGTTGATAGATATGTATTTGTTGTTCATAATTTTTTATCTTTTACCTTTTTCTTCTTCCTCTTCTAAAAGAGTACCTTACAGCATTTCATATAATATTGGTTTGGAGTTGATGAACTCCTTTAGCTTTTTCTTATCTGTGAAGCTCTTTATCTGCCCTTCAATTCTGAGTGATAGCTTTTTCAGTATCTTGCTCTCTCTTGATAGAATATTCTTGGTTGTAGGTTCTTGCTATTCATCACATTGAATATTTCTTGCCATTCCCATCTGGCCTGCATCATTTCTGTTGAGAAATCAGCTGACAGTCGTATGGGTGCTCCCTTGTAGGTCATGAACTGTTTTTCTCTTGCTGCTTTTACTATTCTCTCTCTGTCTTTTGCTCTTGGTATTTTAATTATGATGTGCCTTGGTGTAGTCCTCTTTGGATTCCTTTTATATGGGGTTCTGTATGCTTCCTGGACTTGTAAGTCTATTTCTTTCACCAGATGTGGGAAAGAAATATTTCAGTCATATTTCTTTAAATAGGTTTTCAGTATCTTGCTCTCTCTCTTCCTCTGGCACCCCCACAATTCTGATGTTGGTATGCTTGAAACTGTCCCAGAGGCTCCTTACATTATCTTCACATTTTTGGATTCTTTTTTCTTCTTGTTTATCCAATTGAATGTTTTCTGATTCTTTATATTTCATATTTTTTACTTGATTCTTGCCTTCCTCTAGTCTGCTGTTAGGTCTCTGTATAATATTTTTTATTTCAGTCAGTGTATGTTTAATTTCTAGTTGGTTCTTTTTCATCTCTACTTGGTCCTTTTTCATCTCCTCTTGGGTCTCACTAACTTTATCCAACTTTTGTAGGATATTCTTGAAAAACCTTAGAAGCGTGGTTTTGAACTCTATATCCAGTTGTTTGTTTTCCTCCATTTCTTTTGTTTGTGATCTCTTCCTTTGTTTAGGCATTTTCACTATGCCGGGAGAACTTTTGTGTTGGATTCAGCCTTATGATACCAGACTTGCAAAACTGCAAAAAGTTCTCTGTTGAGTTTGGGAAGGGTGGAGTCTCAGGGATTAATGGACCACCTTGCTTTCCAGTCGGCCCTGCCCTCCACAGCCCCATAGTTTCACGTGACTGGCTAATCACTGGAGTGGTCCCTATGCTCATGTGCACACTCTCTTGCAGTGCCTCTAGACTGCTGCCTTTCAGGCTCCCCTGTGCTCTGGGACCATAAGAATCTGAGTCCCCAGGACTTCGCCCAAATCTGGGGTTTAGTGGAGTTAGAAGTGACGCTGTTGGGATGCTTTGTCTCCCGCCCTCTTGTGAAAACCAGTGGCACAATCAGCAGTCTGTCTTCTGCTCGCTGTGCTGTGTGTGCCACCCAACTTCTAGCCTCCTGCGACTCCCACAAATTTCCATGCACTTTTCCCTTTTCACAGTCCAAACTCCCACCGTATGTTTTGGCTGGACCTGGAGTTTAGTGTCGTAGGATAAGGTGTTCAATGCCAATGGGAGTCTCCTGCCAGTAAAAGCCAGCCAGGTACTCTGGCACCCGCTCTCTCCACACGCGCGTCTCTGTACCTCAGCTTTTTGCAGGTCCTCTGGGTCTCTGTGAGCCCCTCTCTTTCCTTCTAGTTGTAGAATTTCCACTCAGCCAGCTTTCCTGTGGTTCTGGATGATGTCCGTTCTGTCTTTTAGTTGTAGTTTTGAAATTGTTGTGCGAGGCAGCAGTGTAGGTGTTTACCTATGCCGCCATCTTGGTTACCCCTTCCTCCTCCATTTCTTTCATTTGTGACCTGTTTCTTTGTCTCCCCATTTTGGCTACTTCCCTGAGTTGATAGAGTGGCTTTGTGTGCTAGGTACCCTATATGGCCCAGTGGCACAGCCTCCCCCGTTACCTGAGGTGGATGGACACTCTTGGTGCACCCCTTTGTGGATTGTGGATTGTGGGCACAGTTTTGTTGTATTAAGGCCTTGATTGTTGTTAGTATCACTGAGAGGAATTGACCTCCAGGCCAATTAGCTATGAGGATGAACTGTGTCTACGCTGGGAGAATTTCTGTGCTGGAGACACCCTTATGAGAAAATACTTGCAAAAACCTCTGTGCTCAGCTTGGATGGGGCAGAGTCTCAGTGAAAAGCAGACAGCAATGGCTTCCCATCAGCCCTGCCCTAATAGGCCCATGTGTCTCATTGTCCAGAGGTAATCGCTATAAGCACCTCTAAGAGTAAGCCACCCTCGAGTTTCACCCACTGCCAGACAATCCAGTTTCCCTCGAGTGAGTCTGGGTCCCCAGAGTCTCTCCCAGAACTGGTGTTCAGAGCCTTTTGGGAGCTTTTGTCTCCCTTGGGATTGAAAAAGCCAGCCGCGTACTCAGTTTCCAGCCCTTCAGTCACCTGAGCTAGGCACTCTAAGTGCACACTGTGTGGGCTGTGTGCACTGTCCTGTTGTAGATAAGCCATGCTTGATGTTGATATCACTGGGAGGGATTTACCCCCTAGGCCAATTGGCTATGCAGAGCAGCTATGACTAAAAACTGCTGTGCAGGAGACACTACTATGCAGCAGGACTTGCATCAGTGGGGTTTTGGTGGTCTCTGAGTCTGTCTCTTGTATGTGTGTCACTCATGGATATGATAGGGTTGTAATCTAGTGTAGTCTGAAGCTGACTATTAGGTTCATTGGCTTTGGGGCCCCTCAGGAAATGCAAAATCAACTACTTTCTGTGCCCTGCCTGCGTCCACCTGGCACAAGCTACAGAGAGATCTATAGATGGCTGCTACTTGTGTTGGCTTGGGGGTTTCCCAGGAGAGGCCAAGCTGTGAATCAAGGCAGGCTGCTGCACATGCTTGGTATGGGGCTTCTTATTGAGAGGCATGGGGCTTGTGAGGCCAGCTGCTTCTTGTTTGAGAGATTTTAGAAAAGTCTGAGGCCTGAGCCATTACTGGCTATTCATATGAAAAGACCATTGCAAACAGCTTAGGTGGGCCTACAATTAGGGTGGAGTGGGGTCTCAGGGAGTCATCAGGGCCAGACAAACAGTGTGAGCCACACTGATGGAAACTCAGATATGGCACCTACCAGTGAGCTCTGGGGCAAGGAAGTCTCAGCATAGGAGCAATGACCTCCCCCAGAACTTTTGTCTGGGATAAAGCTGTACCCCAGTTTGTGCTCTTGTTATCAGACAATTTAGTTCCTCCCTATATGTTCCTGGATCCTTTCAAGCTGCTGCCACAGAGCTGGAGCTCAAAGGGAGTGAGTCAGTGTAAGTCCTTGTGCTGGCCTTTTAATGGAAACACTTGGCACTCCAACAATCTCAGTGTCACTCAGCCACAGCTCCCTTTGGTTTTTACACCCCAAAGTTATGGGGACTTCTCTTCCCAGCATCAGAATCCTGGGCTAAGGAGGTCTTGTTCCTCACATAGATCTCCACAGCCAAGATATTAAAAACAACAGCAATAACAACAACAACAACAACAACAACAACAACAACAACAACAACAATTTTCTCCCATTCTGCAAGTTGCTTTTTCATTATGTTGACTGTTTATTTTGATGTGCATAAGCTTTTTTATTTGTTGTATCCCTTGTCCCTCTTGCTTATTATTGCTTTTGGTGTCCTATCCAAAAAATCATTATTAAGACTAATGTCAAGACAAATTTTCCCTTGTGTTTCTTCTCAGAGGCCTATGGTTCAGGTCTTATGTTTAAGTCTTTAATCCATTTTGAAATTATTTTTTGGTGTTTATTGTGTAAGAGTTCAATTTTATTCTTATGTATTGGCTATTAAGTTTTTCCATCATCCTTTATTAAAGAGACTATCCTTTTCCCATTGCACATTCTTGGCACCCTTGTTGAAAAACAGCTTTTTGTATATGAGTGAATTTATTTCTGGGATTTCTATGCTGTTCCATTGGACTATATGTCTGTTTTTGTGCCAATGACATTCTTTTTTTGATCACCATAGTTTTGTAGTATAATTTTAAATCAGGAAATGTGATGCCTCTAGTCTTCTTCTTTTTGCTCAAGATTGCTTTAACTATTTGGTGTCTTTTGTGGGTTTGTATGAATTTTAGGATTTTTAAAAATTCTTTTTCTGTGAAAAATGTTACTGCAAATTTTATTTTTTGTACATAAATATGCCTGTTTTATGTTCATTGCATGTTAAGCAATATTACTATGAGATGAACTACCAATAGAAATTTTAGTTAATACCTTAGAAACAGCTTTTTCCCTGTACACTTAAATTTTCTTGGGTATTCACTTATTTCAATTCGCCAATTTAAATTAATCTGAAAGCTTGATTACTCTTTTACTGTCAAATTTAATACTCTACCAACAATTTTAGATTACCCTGTAAATATTAGTGGAAAGGTTTATTTGCATTCTTGAGTAGGCACTGAGCATTCCTAGTACTAGGCTGAATTTAGATATAGGGCAGCTGCTGTCGGCAAGTTTCTGTCTGTTACCTGGGTCTTGATCTGAGCTGGGCCATGTCTCTGTCTGTTACCCGGGTCCCGAACTGAGCTGGTATAAAGTTATGAAGATTACATTAAACATTTTTACAAAACTCTCCATTAATCAAAAAAGGGGGAATAGTAGGATAATATCATGTAAGGAAAAATATCCAGTAAGTAAATTACATCAAGAAAATTTTTACTTTAGAAAATTAATTTTGATTTGTAATACTAACAGCAAGACACACATGAAAAACACACATGGTGTCAAAATAATCCAAAGGAAAATCAGGTGGGCAAAAATAAAAAGGACCCCAAGTCAATTTTATAGAAAAGATTTTTTTATTAACTTTTGGTCGAGAATATGTTTATATACTTTCAGAAAACAACTCCAAGACCAAGTGGACTCCTGCAACAGAGAGGAACTGACAGGTCTGCTGCAACCACAAAGACAAGAGGAGAAACATTCCAGAGATGGAAGATGCTGACTGCGCCTTGCCATGTGAGCAGTCAGCAGCTGTGCATTGCTACAGGATGCCTAGGACCAAACCCGTGAGGGTCGGACCGGCATTGCCATCATTTGTCCACTATCCAGATACCATTGCTGGCATGTACACATAAGGAACTGTTTGACATTGAAACTGGGATTCATAACTATTGGACATTTAATTGGGTCTAATTAGCATATTATGCTTTTACTATTATAGATATGCATACCTCATGGACAGCCAATAGTAAGGAAGGCCTGGGAAGGGGACAGGAGCAGGGTGGAGGGGGTTAATTGGGGGTGAAAAAGGGGATATCTGAAATACAATAATAAAGATTCGGTGTTTTTTTAAGAAAATGAAATCCTGCAATTTATGACAACATAGATAGACATGGAGGGTAAATAAGCCAAACACAGCAAGAATGATACTGTATAACCTTATTTATATGTATAATCTGAAATAATCAAAATCCTTAAATAGAACCTTTTCGAAAGACGACAGAAGGAAGGTCAAGAGACACATGAAAACATGTTCAAAGTCACTAATTATCCGAAAGATGCAAATCAAAATGACAGTGCGATACCATCTCACACCTGTCAGAATGGCAATCATCAACAAGTCAACAAATGACAAGTGTTGGTGAGGATGCAGAGAAAAAGGAACCCTCCTGCACTGCTGGTGGGAATGCAGACTGGTGCAGCCAATGTGGAGAACAGTATGGAGTTTCCTCAAAAAACTAAAAATGGAACTCCCATTTGACCCAGTAATCCCACTCTTAGGAATATATCTTAAGAAATTAGAAACACCAATCAGAAAGGATTTATGCACCCCTATGTTCTTAGCAGCACAATTTACAATAGCTACAATTTGGAAACAGCCTCGGTGCCCGTCAGCAGATGAGTGGATCAGAAAACTATGGTACATCTACACAATGGAATTCTATGATGCCATTAAAAAGAAGGAATTCTTACCATTTGCAGCAACCTGGATGAAAGTGGAGAGCCTTATGCTAAGTGAAATAAGCCAGTCAATGAAGGAGAAACATCACATGATCTCATTGTGGATAATAAATAACATTATAAACTGATTAACAAGACGATAGATACAGAGGCAGTAAAGCATCAAACAGACTGTCAAATTAAAGCAGGAAGGTTAAGGAGATGTGGGGTAGATAAAAGATCAACCAAAGGACTTGTATGCATGCATATAAGCATAACCAATGAACACAAGACACTGGGGGATTAGGGTATGCCTGGGAGGGGGGTGCAATGGGAAGATATGTATACATGTAACACAATAAATAAATAAATAAATAAATAAATAAATAAATAAATAAACAAACAAACAAACAAACAAATGAAATAGTCAAAATCATAGAAGCAGAGAATATAATGATGTATTCTATGGGTGTGAGCAGCAGCTGCCGGCCACATTCACCCCTGAAGGCTTTTCCACCTCCCCCTACTCCTGAGGGGCAAGTAGGGTAGCAGCAGCCACTGGTACCCTCAGCTGGTGCTGGCTCCAGTCACTCGGTGCTGTAAGTGGGTATGAGCAGGGCTGGTGTTATCAGCATGTGGGTGTGGAGGTGGTGGGAGTAGGGCTGCAGGCAGAGAGGAGACCAGGGGTCCACAGCAAGAGATGCCAGGTGGGGGCATGGGGGATGGGCTGAGACCCGCCCCGTGCCCACTGCAGCCTCACTGCGCACAGTTCCTTTCAAGTTGCATGAATTCGTGCACTAGGCTCCTAGTATATTATAAAGCAAAATTCGATTTTAACTCAATAAGAAAATAACAAAAAAAGCTCTGACTTTAAAGTAGGAAAAATGCTTAAACACACTTTGCAAGACAAAATATATAAATGTCTAAAAGACACACGAAAAAGTATTCAACATCAGTAAATACTGGGGAGATACAAAATTAAACCAAAAGAAAATAACACTACACACACATCAGAATGGATAAAATTTGAAAAGACTACAGGAGAAACTGGCACTACTATATATTTTTGTTTGGAATATAAGCCACTTTGGGAAAATTTTTTGAAGTGTTTTTTTTTTTTTAACTAAACATGTTTCTGCAATATGACCAGCCATTCTACTCCTAATTACCTAATTTACCTAAGAGAAATGAAAACATGTGTTCACAAAAAGACTTGTACAAGAATGTTCATAGCAACTTCATTAATAATAGAAATGGAAATGAAAACAAATGTTTATCAATAGGAGAATGGATAAACAAAATACAACATATTCATACAATAGAAGAATAAAAAGAAAAGCACTATTGATACATACAAACGCATTAATGAGCCTCAAAAATAGAAGAAAGGCCCTACCCGGTTTGGCTCAGTGGATAGAGTGTTGGCCTGCGGATTGAAGGGTCCTAGATTTAATTCCAGTCAAGGGCACATGCCCAGGTTGCGAGCTTGATTCCCAGTGTGAGGCATGCAGGAGGCAGCTGATCAATGATTCTCTCTCATCGTTGAAGTTTCTCTCTCTTTCTCTCTCTCTCTCCCTGAAATCAATAAAAATGTATTTTAAAAATAAAACAAAGAAGAACAAAATCAGACAGCTCACTTCCAGCCTGGAAAAGGGAAAAGGTGCTTTCCACCCTTCCTTTTCTGTGCCTCTCTGGATTTGACAACTTCCCTCAAGGTGAGTCCTCACGGGGTTTTCCTCAGTAACACCCTCACTAGGAAACATCTCAGAAAGGCTGCCCTCCTCCCCCACCCCAACAAGGCCCCTTTGAAGCCTTCCTAGAAAGAGATGGCCAGCCCCACCCCAAGGTGGTTTGTTTGCAGGTTGAGCTTCTTATAGTTCGGATGAAGTTTCACTTTCCTCAAGCTTATGACACTGGAACTTCAAGAGTTAGAGGTTTATGCAATTTGAGACCTGTCAGTACCGTGCAGAGTCCAGAGTAATAAGAGACAGGTGAACCCAGTGGGTGTGGCTCAGTGGTTGAGCCAGAACCTATGAACCAGGAGGTCACAGTTGGATTCCAGGTCAGGGCACATGCCTGGGTTGCAGCTAGATCCCTAGTGAGGGGCATGCAGGAAGCAGCCAACCAATGATTCTCTCTCATCATTGATGTTTCTATCTCTCTCTCTCCCTTCTTCTCTAAAACAATAAACAAGTTTTTGTTTTGTTAAGAAGAAGAAGAAGAAGAAGAAGAAGAAGAAGAAGAAGAAGAAGAAGAAGAAGAAGAAGAAGAAGAAGGGCAAAATCAGCCCAAGCAAAAGGAGATTTTTCACATCAGAGTACATGCTATATGACTCCATTTGTATGAAGTTCTAGAAATGGCAAAGTATTCATCCTGGAAAGATGTTAGAACAGTAGTTGCTTTCAGAAGATGGTTCAGACAAGGATTTACTGGGAAGGAGTGTGAGGTAATAGTAATGATAAATGTTCTACATTTTTATGAGGATTTGACTTAACTCAGGTGTAAACTTTGTCAAAACTCAGGTGATATCTTTAAATTTGTGCATTTCATTTTGTGTAAATTTTAAATTTAAAGAAAAACTGTAAACAAACATTGAATTTTAGTTAATTAAGTACTTACTGAAATATTAAAAAAATAACAATGGTATCTAATTTACTTTGAAATATACACAAAAATAAGAGAGATTAATCAACTACTAGAGGAATGGACAGGTGTGGTAAAGCAAATAAAATAAAACAAAGGTAGAATCTAGGTGGTAGTATGAAAGTGTTTACTTTGCCATATGATTTTACCTAGAGGAATTGAAAATAATGGCCACAAAAATTATACCCAAGTGTTCATAGCATATATATTCATTTTTGCCCCAAACTGAAAATGATATGAAATGAATATCTATCAACAAGTGAATGAATAAACAAACTGAGTTGTATCTGTACAGTGGAATACTATTCAGTATTAAAAACAAACTACTGCTACAGGAAACATGGATGAATTTCGTAGACATAGCCTTAGTGGAAGAAGGCATTATTAAGAGAATCCATGTGGTATGATTCCACTTATGTGCAACTTGAAAGGAACTGTGTGTGGCAAGGCTGCAGTGGGCACATGGGAGAGTCTCCCTCTATCTGGAATGCTGTCCTCTTAGACATTCACACGGTTCAGTCCCTCCATTCAACCCCCTTCTCAATCACAACATCCTATCCTATATAATAAAAGGCTAATATTCAAATAGACCAAATGGTGGAACAACCAAATAATTGGTCACTATGACGTGCACTGACCACCAAGGGCGGGATGGTGGAGCAGGTGAGCAGGGGCACCTGACCAAAGCGGAGCCACTGCTTGCACCTACTGCTGGTGCCCAGTCCTGGTCCCAATCTCTCTGTGCCATCAGCAGTTCCAAGTGGTGGCTGCTGGCCCCAATTGCCCCTCAGGGCTTCTCCACCACCCCCCCCACTCCTGAGGGGCAATCAGGGCCAGCAGCTGCCTCTCTCACCTGCTGCCACTGATGGCCTCATTAATACCCACTCCTGGCACCGGCCTCGCTCACACCCACAGCCTGTGCCGGAGCCACTGCTCACACCCGCAGCCAGAACCCAGTGCCAGTCCCAATCTCTGAGTGCTGTCAGTGGGTGTGAGCAGCAGATGCCAGCCCCAAGTGCCCCTGAGGGCTTCTCCACCTCCCCCTGCTCCTGAAGGGTGATGGTGGAAGCAGCCACTGCTCACACCTGCTGACATCACCAAGCAATCAGGACTGGTGCCCTGTGCCAGCAGTGGGTGTGAGCAGCAGTTCTGGCACTGTCAGTGGCAGCAGTCAGGAGTGAGGCTGCCAGCAGAGAGGGGACTGGGAGCCATGGTGGAAGGGGCTGGGCAGGTTTGCGGAAGATGGGCCAAGACCCACCTTTGAGCCCACAGCAGCCTCGCTGTCCATAGTTCCTTCCAAAGTGCATGAATTCGTGCACTGGGCCCCTAGTTTAAAATAATGAATTAAACCTTCAGCACTACATCATTTCCATCATTTCCCCACCCCTCCTTGATTTCTCATCATAGTGTTCTGAATCTTCTAATATTATGTAATGTACTTAGTCCATAAAATGAAAGCCTCATGAGACCAAGGGACCCTTTAAAAAAATCTTTATTATTCAGATTATTATATTTGTGGACCTTTTATATTTTGCTTACTTCTATATCCCAAGCCTCTAAAAGAATCTCTGACATATGGTACAGATATGTCGGAAAATATTACATAAAATATTATCTAAAAGAATGAATAAGCTTTGCTTAATAAGATCACAACTGAGAGGATGGAAAAAGGACTCAGAGAAATTGAAATGGCCATCACAAAGCCCAAGTGTCATACATTTCTCGGGGAGGGGTGCTGAAAGGCTCAATAATGTAGTCAGAGCCCAGAAACTTTAGTTTATGTAAATTTCTATGAATCATATGAATCTAAATCCTAATGTCAAGCAAATGAGAATAGTAGGAAAAAGTGATTTCATGCAAGAAGTAGGTTTGCTGACAATCATGAAAAGTGGCAGTTGACATATTGACAGTGAACAAATAAACCCTGTAAAATGAGATACACTGGCTCTGGCAAGGTGGCTCAATTGATTGGAGCATCATCCCATACACCAAAAGGTTGTGGGTTCAATTCCAGGTCAGAGCACATATCTAGGTTGCAGGTTTGATTCCTGGTCATGGTTCATACAGAAAGCAACTGATTAATGTTTCCTCTCTCTCTCTCTCTCTCTCTCTCTCTCTCTCTCTCTCTCTCTCTCAAAAACAAAATCAATAAAAACATATATTTGAGTAAGGATCAGAGAGAGAGAGAGAGAGGGGGGGGAGAGAAAGAGAGAGAGAGACATGCACTGACTCTTAAAGCACATCCAGCTGGAGCCATTTTCCATAGAAGTAAAGTGACTACACCCAAATAGCAAACAAAAATATTGTCATGACCAAGGACATGATGTGATGTTCACAATAAGAATCAGGAGTCATTAGGAAGAGGTTATATATACCTTGTGTGCTTCATTTTGCTAAAGTAGAAAAACGTGACATTCTTCAGGTAATTGTGTGTATGTGGCGGGGGTGGGGGGGTGGGGGGAGTTTCCCTCCTAATATGTGGTTTAAAATAACTCTTTTGCTCTTTAGTTTCTCCTGATTTAAGGACAGAAATAAATTGCTTCCGGTTTCCCTGAAGACAAGAATGAGAGCTTGCCTTGTCTTCCTTGCCACCCCTACTCCCCCACCTCACTCCAAAGTTAATGCTTGCCCTCCAGTTTACAAAGCCCTCATTGCTGACTGACATTCCATGCTAACCTTCACTGGAGATTGTTTGCCAATCAAGCAAATCACAGCCATTCCTCTACGACCTACTGGGAAAAAGAAAGAAACAAGCCTGGGAGGGGATGAAGAAACATGTTTGAATTCATTCCTCCCCCACAACACTTGCTGAGTCTTGGCAGCTAGAACCTGAAACCCAGCCAGCATAAGTCCTGGACAAAGTCCAAGACCGAAGAGGGAGGCCTAGGGTATGTCCCATGAGTCAACAATCTAGGGATGCAGCCAGGGTTCAGTATCTCAAGGCATTGTTAACAGAGCCAAGATCCAAATTGCAAATGGAGTGACTTTAGTAGAAGCACAGGGAGGAGTGGGCTAGAGTGGGTATGGGAGGAAAGGTCAGAAGGCAAAATGGCAGCATCTCTAGGGCAGAGAACCCAGGCAAGGTCCAGAAGCAAGTAGAATCGCAATGTCCCATTGATACGAATTTTGCAAGTCTAGCCACAGGCAGCTCATGTCTATTTCCATGAAAACTCCAGGGTTCTATCTTTTCCCCAAATTTCTTCTTTTTTTATAAGCAAAATATGTGTGAATTTTATTTTTTAGTTATAGTTTACATTCTGTATTATTTTGTGTGAGAGGCTCAGTCCAGGATATTTATGCACTCGATGGGGGGTCCCTCAGCCTGGCCTGTGCCCTCTCACAGTCCAGGAGCCCTGCAATCCATCATCCCCACAGAGGGAGGCTCCACCCACTTACCATAGCTGCCTATCAGTGGCCTGGGCCTCCCTCTGCAGGGTGATCATGGGTGATGGCCAGGTCCCCGACCAATCTCATTGCACCCGCCTTGGCTGGCCTGGTGCCAGTGAGTGTCATAGCATGATTGTCTGGAAGATTGTCTGTACAGTCATTCTGCTGTTTAGTCGTTTGGTTGTTTTGCATATTACTCTTTTATTATTATAGATTATTATTTTCAGGTGTACAGCATAGTAGTTAGATAAGTATAGACTTTACAAAGTATTTCCCATAATATTTACAGTACCCATATTGCACCATATACAGTGGTACCTCGAGATATGAGTTTAATTCGTTCTGTAACCTTGAGGCGTGGGAAACTATGAGATGCTCGAGTTGAGGTAAACTGGTGGGTTGTGTGCAGCCGGTGGTTCCGCCCAATTACTCGTATCTCAACTGTTGCTCATATTTCAAAGCAAAAATCGCTCGCTGGACGGCTCGTATCTCAAAAAATCTCGTATGTTAGGGCACTCGTATCTCAAGGTACCACTGTATATTATAATATTCTTGACTATATTCCCTATATTGTACTTTACATCTCTGTGACTATTATATATATATATATAATTATTGATAGTATTACAGATGTCTCCCATCTCCTCCCCTTTACCCACTTCCTTCTAGCCCTTACCCACTCACACCAATTCTTTATCACCCTATTGCCTATGTCCATGGGCTATGTATATAAGTGTGTAAGTTCTTTGATTTATCTCTTTTCATCCCTCCATCCCTATATTGAGGTACGTCAGTCTGTTCCATGCCTCCATGCTTCAGGCCCTATTTTGTTGGTCAATTCATTTTGTTCATTAAATTCCACAAATAAATGAGACCATGTGATATTTTTCTTTCTTAAATTGGCTTATTTCACTTAGTATAACATTTTCCAGGTCCATCCATACTTTTTCAAAGGATAAAAGATCCCTCTTTTTTACAGTTGCATAGTATTCCATTGTGTAAATGTCCCACAGCTTTTTAAAAAATTCTTTATTGTAGAAAGTTTTACATAAGTCTCCTTCCCCCCTCCCCATTGACCTCTCCCTGCCCACTCCTGCCCCCCAGCAATGTCCCTACTCACCTATTGTCTGTGTCCATTGGTTTTTCTCATATGCATGAATAAAAATCCTTTGGTTGATCTCTTACTGCACCCCCGCCCCCTCAGCCACTCTCCCCTGCCTTCTCTCTGAGATTTGAAAGTCTTTTCTATGCTTCTATGTTTCTGGGTCTATTTTTGTTCATCAGTTTATTTTGTTCATTATATTCCACAAATGAGTGAGATCATGTGATATTTACCTTTCTCTAACTGGCTTATTTCACTTAGCATAATGCTCTCCAGGTCCATCCATGATGTTGCAAATGGTAAGAGTTCTTTCTTTTTTACAGCAGCATAGTATTCCATTGTGTAGATGTATCACAGCTTTTTTATCTATTCATCTACTAATGGGTACTTGCGCTGTTTCCAAATCTCAGCTATTGTGAATAATCCTGCTATGAACATAGGGGTACACATATTCTTTCTGATTTGTGTTTTGGGGTTTTTAGGATATATTCCCAGAAGTGGGATCGCTGGGTTAAACAGAAGTTCCATATTTGATTTTTTGAGGAAACTCCATACTGTTTTCTGTAGTGGCTACACCAATCTGCATTCCTACTAATAGTACAAGTGTCTGCATCCTCGCCAACACTTGTTATTTGTTGAATTGTTGATGATGGCCATCTGACAGGTGTGAGGTGAACCTTATTGTCATTTTAATTTGCATCTCTCTGATGATTAGTGACTTTAAGCATGTTTTCATATGTCTCTTGGCCATTTGTATGTCCTCTTTGGAGAACTATCTATTCAAGTTACCTGCCCATTTTGCAATTGGGGTGTTTGTCCCTCTGTTGTTCAGTTGTCTGAGTACTTTATATATTTTTGGATATTACCCCCTTATAATGGGTAAATATATTCTCCCATACAGTAGGTTTCCTTTTCATTTTGATGGTGGTTTCTTTTGCTGTGCAGAAGCTTTTAATTCTGATGTAATACCATTTGTTTTTCTCCTTAGTTTTCTTTGTCCCAGGAGATGTATAGGCAAAAAATTCTGCTACGTTGGATGTCTGAGATTTTACTGCCTATGTTTTCTTCAAAGATTTTTATGGTTTCATTCCTTACATTTAAGTGTGCTATCATCTTGAGTTTATTCTTGTGTAAGGTGCAAGCTGGTAGTCTAGTTTCATCTCTTTTTTTGCATGTATCTGTCCAGTTTTCCCAACACCATTTATTGAAGAGACTCCCTTTACTCCATTGTATGTTCTTGCCTCCCTTGTCAAATATTAATTTCTTTAATGGTGTGGGTCAATTTCTGGAGTCTCTTTTCTGATCTATTGGTCTAGATGCCTGTTTTTGTGACAGTATCAGGCTGCTTGGGTTATAATGGCTTTGTAGCATTGTTTGATATCCACTATTGTGACCCTTCCAACTTCCTTATTCTTCTTTCTTACGATTGCTGCAGCTATTCTGGGTCTTTTATGATTCTATATACATTTTTGGATTATTTGTTCTAGTTCTGTGAAGTAAGTTATTGGTATTTTAATAGGGTTTGTGTTGAATCTATAGATTGCTTGGGGATTTTAGACATTTTAATGATGTTAATTCTTCTAATACATGAACATTGTATACATTCCCATTTGTTTGTATCTCCCTCTATTTCTTTTTTCAATGTCCTATAATTTTCCAAGTACATGTCTTTTACCTCCTTGTTTAAAAACTCAATAAATTGGTAATAGAGGAAGCATACCTCAACATAATAAAGGATATATATATATATATATATATATATATATATGACAAAACTACAGTCAACATAATATTCAATGGGGGAAAAACTAAAAACATTTACTTTAAGAACAGAACAAATCAAGGATGTCCTCTTTCGCCACTGTTATTCAACATAATACTAGAAGTCCTAGATACAGCAATCAGACTAGAAGAAGAGATGAAAGGAATTCAAATGGGAAAATGGAAAATAAAACTGTCATTATTCACAGATGACATGATATTGTATATAGAAAACTCTAAAGTCTACCAGGAAACTACTAGACTTAATAAATGAATTCAGCAAAGTAGAAGGATACAAAATCAACACCTAGAAAGTGGTGGCATTTTTATACACTAATAACAAATGCTCAGAAAGAGAAACCAAAAAAAAAATCAATCTCATTTACCATTCCAACTACATATCTTCTTAATCGCCATAAGCTTTCTGAGGGACCTCAGCAATTCCCATGGCTTCTCCCACGATTTCTGTGAAACTGACTTTGCTATTTAAAGAACAGTGGGTAACATGGCATTCAACATTAGGGGACCTGCATGATAGCCCAGCCCTGTTACTTCCAGAGTGTCTAATTTACCTTGGACACAGCTGGGAAGTAAGAAAAATAATGTCTATCTCACAGAATTGAGGTAAGGATTAAAAGTATGAAGGTAAAGATGCTTTATAAAACACTAAGGTCTATACAATCATTTGCAATAAAAGCCCAGCAACCGAATGGCAGAAAGACCAGAATGATCAGTCAATGAGCCGTTATGCGCACTGACTATCAGGGGGAAGATACTCAGTGCAGGAGCTGTCCCCCTGGGGGTCAGTGTGCTACAGCAGTGGGAGCGCTGCTTGGCTGACTAGGCTGAGCTGCTGCTCCTGCTGTGAACCCCTGGCTGATGAGCAGGAACCACTGCTATTGTGACCTCCTCACCCCAGGCTCCTCCTCCTTGCTCCCTGCTGCCTCCTCCAGATGCCCACAGGCCATGAAGCTCTGCCACCACCAGAATTGCAGAGCTGACCCCAGAGGCTGGAAGGCAGATTTGTGGCTGCTGTGGGACTGAGGTCTACTCCACTGGCTCTCAGCGCTATTTTCCCTGGGCCTGGCCCCAACCCGACTGGGTCCCCTGGAGAACTGAGTGATCTGGCTCCACAGAAGATGCTGGACGAGGGAGCAGCCACTCAGAGGGTGGGTCCAAAGCTGCTCAACTGACTGGGATGAGTAGCACTCCCACAGCGGGCCAGTCCCCACAAGCCCCCCCCCCCACCAGTGCATGAAATCTCATGCACCGGGCCTCTAGTATCATTCATAATATTCATAAGTCCATCTATAACCTAAAATTCTGTCCTAAGCTCCATCCTAATATATTTAACTTCCTCCTGGAAATTTCCACTTGTATATCCACAGGTAATTCTGAGGCAACACATCTCAAACTATGAAAATCTTTTTTTTTAATATATTTTATTGATTTTTTACAGAGAGGAAGGGAGAGGGACAGAGAGCTAGAAACATCGATGAGAGAGAGAGACATAGATCAGCTGCATCTTGCACGCCCCCCACTGGGGATGTGCCCACAACCAAGGTACATGCCCTTGACCGGAATCGAACCTAGGACCTTTCAGTCCGCAGCCTGACACTCTATCCACTGAGCCACACTGGTTTCAGCAAACTATGAAAATCTTAACTTCTATCACAGCATCCTGTTTCTCCTGTGGAGTCTATCTCAGTGAAGGGCACTAGAGGCACTAGGGAACCACACCTGAAACTTGAAGATCCCCACAGACTGAACACTCCCTGACCACTCAGTTCTAATCTGTCACTAATTACCAGGATGAGACTAATATCTGAAGGACACCATACCCCTTTTCTCTATCTCCTCTGCCCTGACCTAGGTCATATTCTCAGTATTTATTTCCTGGAATATTGCAACAGTATCTTAAGAAACCAGCTACCTCTGGTCTCATACCTTACCTTCTCAAATCCATGCTTGGCATAATGGTCATTCTAGTCTTTCAAAAACATAAATCTTACCCTGTCAAACTCCCCTACTTAAATCATGTAATGTCCTTGAAAAGAGAAAACCCAGTTTTAGCACCTTGGCATTAGGGATACATACCAGTTTCACTGCCCACTCTATCTCTCTAAGTATCCAATACTCCTTGCACTCCTAATCAGAAGCATCCTAAACAGATTATATCCTCTTCAACTTTCTTGACCCTTTTTCATTCTGATATACTTTGAACCATATCATGGAATTAGATCCTTCCTGGATTTGGGGGACTTCAAAGCCAGTTGAATAGAAGGACTCCCCTAACATAGCTTTCTTCAAGTTCCAGTGATATTTGCTTTTTTTTTTTTCACCCCCCAATATGGCCTCATCCAGAAAGCACCTGCTGTGTTTGGAATATCCACAGTTCCAAGAGAGCATAGGCAGTAGACAATTGAATGAACTGTTAGATGGCTTTAGGTCCAGTTTTTGTTTTAGTTCTGACACTAAAGAAAAAAAGCCAACTATATTTTGTTGTATTTGAGATGGTCCTCAATGACATTGTTGAGCTGCTGCGCTAAGCAACCCAGCAGCCCACATACCTCTGGACTTCCTGTTATAAATGTTTTTGTTGTCTGAGTCAATCTAAGTAAGAATTTTTTTTCATTACTTTCAGGTAAAAGCACTGTAAACGATCCAGCACAATATCTGGCTTGAGAAAAACACAGGTCTGTGAAGTATAGATAGGGAGCTATCATTTTTCTCACATCAGTCAAACAAACAAAAATAGAAACTGAGGCTATTTCAGTTTCTCAAAACTGAAATGTAATGTCCTCAAAAACACACTGAAAATGCCATGGCTAATTGCATTATTATGGCCATACATAAAACTATTTGCAACCTTGATTATCAGGTAAATAAGCCCTGTTCCCTTTTGATAATTGTTAAATTGCTATGGAATGGGTACCCAGATTTCAGCAGGATATTTAGAACTATATGTAGACTAAGTATAAATAGGTTCTGAGTGAAAGTCATGAGGGCTTGTGTATGAAGAAGTAGCAGAATCCTTAGTGTTGACTTTAGGATGTTCAGATGAGTGTAATGTCTTATATTCTTGGCTAATCTTTGATCCATACAATACCAAAAAATATTAAGATAATGCACCACTTATTTACTTTTTAGTTTATTGGGATGACATTATTTAATATTGTTATATAGGTTTCAAGTGTACATTTTTTGACACATCATCTGTAATTGTATTCTGTGCCCATCACCAAAAGTAAAATCATCTGCATGTCACAGAGTGGATGCCTACAGAGGGGAAGCCATACCATGCCTGCCTATGTGGGCAGGGCAAAAGAGTGTTAGGGACAGGCTCTCTAAGTTCTAGTTTAAATGTTTTTTTCCTGGCCAACTTAGAGTCAAAAAGCAATGGGAGTCAAATTGGCCCATCTACCTTTTCTCAAGAAATTCTTTACTTATTGTGTCAAAGGACTTCTTTGCTGTAGAGCTATGCTAAAAGTGACACAGGTTGCCCCGGATTTCCCATCCCTGATTCAATATAAGGCTGAATGTCCCATTTGTGAGGGAGAGTATAAAAGAGATTCCTATTTCAGGAGGAAGTTAGGATCAGTTACATAGAATCCTTTACAGTCCCTTTTAAGTCCTGATTCCTCCTATAGCCCATCATACTAGGCTCTCAGACATGAACACATATTTTATTTTTTCCTATCAAGGTTTTCTATAAAAATAGGATATCTCAAATTTATTTAGTCCATAACAAAGCCCTTTATGTTTCATATAAGAGCTCTAGTCCTAAAAATTTGGAACTTAGGCCCAAGCAATGCTATTATTGATGATGCATCAGAAAAAAAAAAGAGAAGACCTGTTCTTTACAAAGACTTTGAGACTACCTATTTCCTTGATCAATCGACCTACCAATCTGTTAGAACAAATGTCTTTTGCAGAATAGGCTGCTTCACAATGCAGAGTTGACAGCAGAGATCCCATCCAAGGAGCCTCTTGGAACATTTGACCAAATTAAATATCCCAATTGTTACAAATGATTGACAAATGGGGCATCATGAACTTGGCAATTGGTTTTTCACAACCTTGGAAGGAGAAATGTGTTTCATTATATAGGTTATTAAACTTGCCCAGAGCACCAGGAAAAAAGACTTTCCTCCTGAAAATTCCAACAAAAGACTCCCTCTTTTTCTTCTTAACTTATACAAGGTAAAGGAGTGTGTGTCCACTGAAGGATTGTGAAGAAAACAATCTAGCTGCTTTTGGTTCATCTCTACCAGGAAATCACCCTGCTCACAGTCATTATTGAAGCCTGTGTTTATTCCCTTGGGACCTTTGACAGTTGGGAAAGTATTTCTTAGAGATTGGGTGAAGAAATGCAGGTACTCAGGGTTATTCATGCTCAAAAACCCTGTGTCCTGAACTTCAGGCTCTGGAAAATAGGCAAACCAGACTATTTGATGCAAAGTTCTGTATCTCTGAAGGATGAGTCACCTGCTTTTACTACCACTTGAAATAAATGATAATGGCTTGGCAGCCTCTTGTATATTAATAGCCTTGTCATTTTACCTACATCCTGCTCCCTTTATTTCCCATTAGAATTACAGATGGCAAAAGTGTTTTTAGAGCTGATTGCTCAGAGTTTGCAAGCTGATCAGAAAACCTAGGAGGAACCTAGGACATTCTCTCTACCCTGTCCAGGTTAGCAGTCCCCTGTCCTTCTCCTATTGTCATTCTTAGCTATATTACCAACTTTAACTGTTTCATGGAATTTCATACTGGAAAATATCAGATTTAATTTTTTATCTGTTTATTGCCTATTTCCTTGTATAAGAATATAAGCTGCATGTAGGCAGGGACTTGGTATCACTTGTCACTGTATTCCTAGCACCCAGAACAGCATTTGTGAGAAAGAAAATGTTAGGCTGGAAGTGTTATTCCTTCTCTACACAAAGGGGGTAAAAGGTAGTAATACAGAAGAGTCTCATGAAGTGGAGAACCAATCTCTGTAACCAGGGACTTTCAGATATATGGACTCATTTCCACCAACCCCTGCTATACACATGAGGACCACAATTTCATCATTGGTTAATCTCAGACTTAATTAATAGATTAAGGATTTAAAAGGAATAGAAACCTGGAGATTGTATGATAAATTATTCTTCTTCTATTTAATGTCTCCACTTTGCCCATATAATAGGAAACATCTGTTCCTTGCCTTATGAAAGAAATACTTATGCTCCTTGTCTTACTCCTCCCTGAGGAAAAGTGGTGGCTTGCCCATTTGGTAAGACAAAGCAAAGAAAATGCATTGGTCCTGGTTTCTTGTTTTATCTGTGCCAGGTGGTACCCAGGAGAGTCATCTACCTTTGGCAGCTGCCTGTTCTCTGTTTATTTTGAGGCAGGAGTGAGGGATGGAGTAGCATTTCTGGACACCAATTTGGATCCTCTGTCCCTTTGTTAGAGGATGTGGTAAAGTAGCTGACCCCTGGATCTTATTTTTATATTGCTCTGAACTTTGAGGGGAGGATATAGGGTTGCATGTAATCATTTCCCTCAAAACCCAATAAGACCCACCATACCCCAAACCCCAGTCCTGTTCTATAAGCTTTTGTGTTCATTGCTCTCTAGCACACCCATACCTGCACTACCCTGTGCTTCTGCAACTTCCATTGAATCCCATCACTCTGGCATCGCCTCCACATTTTCAAAACCTTCCACTAACACCATGGCATGTTGCTCTATGAGACAGATTCCTCCACCTTCCCACCTATTGTTCTATACTACCTCCAACTTCCCAGAGAAGAATCAGACATGGTCCCTGAATTAAGGCCCTCATCTCCACACTTGGTCTGGGAGACAATGACAGTTCTTCTTGCTTTCCAACCAGACTTCTCAGATAAGCTGTCTACATTCCAAGTCTCCTTTCTCTCACTGCTCTTCTCTTGCATGCTGGAAGCCAGTTCCAGCATGTCATAATTGCAAGAGTTTCCTTGAAAGGTTGATGGACCTTAGAGATTCAACAAGGGCTATCACATATGTTATTGTCTGCTGGAAATGGCTAAAGGCATTTCCCCAAACCTAAAAACGATGATTGATTGCTGCCAGACAGCTCAGGGCATCTTAATCTACACGTTATTGACTCCTGTTGGCCAAACACCTGAGCAGCCAAAGGAAATTCCCCAATCTGACAATGGACTCTGTAACTAACCCTGGTCTTTGATTAGTGTATCTCTACATTGCCTTAGGACAAATTATGTTAATAAAAAGCAAGAGGTCCTGAGTCAAGGAGAACTTAGTTTCTTCAGCCAAGCTCCTTTACTGCCTCATCCCCCACCAATATGCCTTTCAAAATTACGTTTCATCTTTGGACTCTTTATTAATTTAACCACAGCCCCTTCTCCAGGTTTCCAGAACCCTTATAGATGCTGCATCAAGACCATTGGTGCTAAATGGTGTCCAATGTCCAGCACTTGCACTCCTCAACCTTCTGTAAGCTGGTTCTCCAATCCACCTCTCCACTTTAACAGCTGGTATTAAGCTCATCAATGACCTCCTTGTTAATAAGCCCAGTGGGCAGCATTTAATTCTCATCTCACTGGAATGTTGTTGATTAATCTTGCTATCCTAACAGAAAAGTCTCTCATTCCTATTGGTTGTTGTGACAGCTCCCTCAGGACTCTTCTTTCTCCCTGGGTGACCATATCCAGTTTTATGGATTTGAATAGCACAGATGTGCTGGTGATTCTGAATCTCCATGACTCTCTTCTCCATTGTAGACTGGACCTGAGTACCACCAACCTGGGGTGTTTGCTTAGTGGTTAGTTCGCTGTGGTCAAGAGTCCTGTTTTGTCCACTCCATTTCCACCTTTTTGGGATTGAAACCTTGCTCTATAGAGTAAATCTGGAGCTGGGCTCTTGCTCCTTGGTCAGATAATTCCTATGTGCTATTCATGATCTCAGGGATGTCAGGTGTGCAACCACTGCTATTTATCAGTTATTGAATAAAAGGAATGCTTAGTAGGACACATAGGTTTTGTTACATATTGAGTATGTGCTAGACATTGTGTTAAATGCTTTACATACTCTATGTCATTGAATCATCACAAGTGCCATGTGGAAAAGCATTATAACTCCCATTCTACACACAAGAAACATGGTGCTCAAGGGGCTTTAACTAATTTTCTCTTGTCCATTTTTCTAGTATCTAGTGGAGGATTTGTAATTCAAACTCAGCCTTGCCTGTAGTGGAGCACAAAGGCCCAATCACTTTACTGTGCTGGCTGCCTAGACCTCTACTGTGTGTCTGTCTGTCCTGAAGCCTGGCTTTCCCCATTCACTTCTGCTCTGGCTTACCTTTATATCCAGTTTGAATATCAAATTGAAGAAAGACATATTTGAAGTACAAATAGTCCAGGATTGAGAGGTGGACACACACACACACACACACACACACACACACACACACATCTAGACAATAAATGTGAAGGTTTCTGGAAGTTAAGTATAAAATGCAGGATACCATTCTATTAACTATGGCTAAAACTCTCCCCTCCCATCCTGCCTTCCATATTTCTGTTCTGCCACCCTGGTTACCTCTTCTCCAGCAAACCTCTTTCCTTTGCTTCCGTCCCTACTCTATGTAATGAGCCATTAATTAAACCTCCTTCAGGTTGTTCCCTCCTTTCCAACTATCCTTGTGCTCTGCTCTCATTCATATGGTATAACTTCCTCTCTGGGAGAAAAGAGGCTGTAGTCTCTCGTTCTTGCAAGCATTCTTCCCTGCCTCCACTAAAGGGGTCTTCTGAAAAAACAGTTCTGACATGCAATGTCCTTGTAAAACACTCTTAATGTGACTTCCCCTTTGCCTACAGAATAAAGTGCAAGTTCTTGACTGCCATTGAAGGCCCACCACTAGCCTGTCCATCCTCCCACTTCAGCTTTATTTACCAATAGAGCCCGGTGCACAAATTCATGCATCGATGGGGTTCCTCAGCCTAGCCTTCAGAGATTGGGCCAAAACTGACTCTCTGACATCCCCAGAGGGGTCCCAGATTATGAGAAAGTGCAGGCCAGGCCGAGGGACCCCACCGATGCATAATCGGGGCTAGGGAAGGACTGTGAGTGGGCTCCAGGGCATGTCCGGCCCATCTCGCCCTATTTGCCAGACCCCAGCAGAAAGCTAACCTACTTAAAAGAGTATAAATCTTTATAAGACTCTTGATGATTCCAAATATTTGAGTCTTGGTGTCTGGAAAGAACAATTTTCTTTCCAGAAAACTTTTTTCAGTTCATACTCCCACCAGCTGTGAGTAACAGTGTCAAGTCACACCCTTGCAAGCACTATTTTTTTTCCAACCTTTGTTAATCTGATAGTCTAAAAAAAACATCTCATTTTAATTTGCATATTTTGACTACCAGCCATGTTTAAAATGTTTAATGTGTTTATTAACCTTTCATAACTTTGTTTCAAAGCTCCTTATATTTTAAAAACATTATATTTTGCCATTTTAATTGGAGATATTGTTCAATGTTCTAAATTGCCCATAAGCATTGGAAAATAGTACATATTCTTTCTATTTAGGATGCAACTTTTACATAACTGCTTTCAATGTTTAGATGGATAATGGTTCATTAAAAATGTTTCAATAAACTTGGCTTTTGTAAATCTCAAAAAAAAAAAAAAAGAAAGAAAGCTAACCTACTGGTTGGAGCATCTGCCCCTGGTGGTCAATGTGCATCATTGCAACTGGTTCGTCAAATGGTCAGAGAGACGTTTAGCATATTAGGCTTATATATAAAATATATAAAGATAGTACCTCTTCACACAAGTGCTCCCTGCAAACTCCTCCTGGCTCTCTGCCAAGCACTACACATCTCTGATTTCAACGCCTTGACTGGCTCTCTGCTTGGAATGTCCATCTCTAAAACTTTGCCTGTGAAACATACCTATTACTGCCAAGCTCAAGTCTATGTGAAGTACAACCTTCTCCAGCCTGCAGATTCCAGGACTGGCCAGCTAGAGGCAGTCCTATCTTTCTGGGAATGGCAGAGCAATCATAACTTTCTATTTTGTGTTAATACTTTTGGAAAGAAGCTCACTCTCTTCTCTTGTACCACATATGTGGGAGCCAATTTCATGTCTGAGGCCTTGCTGCATATTCTTCTATCACAATTCCAGGGCCTACCATGACAAGAACATGTGAAATACTTGGAGAACTGGAAAGTGTGAATAATCTCAGCCCTCAAGAGAAAGATATCCTAGGTGGGTCCTCTGATTAAGAAATTGTAACCACTTGCCTCTTGGCTGCCTGGGATTCAGTCACTCATTCAGCAAATATATAACTAATGCTGGTTTTGAACTCAACCCAGGAAAAGACAGGTAAATTAGACAGACCATCATCTTCTGAAGCTCCAATGTCCATGGAGGAACAGAAATGTATATAAGACACTTCAAGTGCAGGGTTAGCTATAGTAAGTACCTCTCTGAAGCAGTCTGATGCTGGACAGAAAGGCACGCAGATGGCCACACAGTTTTCTTTGGAGGCTCAGGAATGTTCTGTGTTTGCCTGTTCTTTGACCTGCAGCATGTCTCCCTAGGGCAATAATGGATACATAATTTACAGGGTACAGGGAAAAATAAAAATGCAGGACCACTTGTTCAAAAAAATACTAAGAGCTGAGACCGGTTTGGCTCAGTGGATAGAGCGTCAGCCTGCGGACTGCAGGGTCCCAGGTTCGATTCCGGCTGGAGGCATGTACCTTGCTTGTGAGCACAACTCCAGTAGGGGGCGTGCAGGAGGCGGCTGATGAGAAGATTCTCTCTCATCGATGTTTCGACTTTCTATCCCTCTCCCTTCCTCTCTGTAACAAATCAATATAATATATTTTAAAAAAATACTAAGAATTTTGAAGGGGCAATAGCAAAGCATTAAACAAAGCATAGGACCCTTCTATGTGCAGAGCCTATCGAATTGCACAGGTCTCACACCCATGAAACTAAACCTGTCACAGGGCTAGGAAGCATACACACAGGAGGCCTGAATGTTCCCTGCAGTCTTCTCTCTTGCACCGAGTCTGAAGGGAGTCCTCATCACAGTGAACTTAGTGGCACTAGGATGCACAGTTGTACAAAGGACATACCAAATATTTGTTGAGTGTCTACCCAGAACTCATCTAAGTTTCAGATACGTGGTAGAAAATCAGACAGATACATTTGTGTGGTTTTGTTTTGTTTTGTTTTGTATTTGTCACTGAGTTTACTCCAGTAGGGGAAATCCATTGTAAACAAGTTCACAGAGAATTGTCCAAGAAAATTATTAGTGAGCCGTGTTGTGAAGATGACAAGCAGAGTTGATAGGATGGAAGTGGGAAAGGATGTATTAGACTAGTGTAATACAGCAATGCCTCTCCAATGAGCCACCAGGTTAACGGGGATGCACACAGCCCATTCTACAGCAACAGGTAAGGATGCTGCTAGTGTTTGGCATCAGCTTGATACCCAAATCTCTGCAATTCTTTCCCCTCTGAAGTGAATCATGAGGATCTAGGCAAGAAAATTAAATCCAAGGATACTTCTGACTCTTGAGATGTGCTCCCTGAATGGGGACATTTGACCCCCATCCCCAATGTCAGTGCCTTCTCACTTTTTCTGGCATCACGTAGAGCCAAGTCTCCAGAAAGATTTGACCAGCTGATCTTGCAGAGGGGATTTCCAAGGTCCCTCCACTCCAGGTGGTCCATCTCACACCCAGGCCCCCAGGCTAAACCAGAAGTTAGTTGTGTCAGTGTCTCTGTGGAGTCCTCCAGTAAATGCTTGATCCTGGTCTTCTGTTTTAAAAGCCTCTTAGTCCCCCCCAAAGACCTAGGAAACTGGTCTGTATGCTCAGTGGTCGACAAACTCATTAGTCAACAGAGCCAAATAGCAACAGTACAACCATTGAAATTTCTTTGGAGAGCCGAAAACTGACTTCTGTGCATGAGCCACGAAGTTTCAATCACACTGTACGTGCTTGCCCACATGTGGTATTTTGTGGAAGAGCCACACTCAAGGGGCCAAAGAGCCACATGTGGCTCTCAAGCAGCAGTTTGCTGATCACTGGTATAGCTCATACTAGAGCTTGCTAGGTAAATTCCCAAGTCTCCTTCCCTTGTGTCAAGGAAGGTGTTAAATAACCTAGTTGCTCTTCGGATGCTCTGAATGACTGGAAGGTATGGAGTGAAGGTGTGGGAAATATCAGAAAGGAGGCTACTTTTGAAAACAATGTGGCTCAACAGGTGGTGGTGAGAAGCCAAGGACTGGAGAGCATAATTCCAGCCTGCAATGCGTCAGTGGGCTGGAGGGGGTCATGGAAGAAGGAGAAGCCCACCCAGCCTATCCATGTTGCCCTTGCCAGGCCCAATCTGCTGCTGTCTTCACAGCAGCAGTCTCATACTGCTGGTCTCTTCTGCCTGGGGCCCCGCTTATTGCCAGCTCACCAGCATCCTCCCTCTTCCGTCCCCGCCCCTGGCTGTCTGGCTGCGCTGCAGTGGTGACGGCAGAGGGGAGCGGGGGCCCGAAGCGACAGGGCTCCCTCCCCACCCCTCTCTCCTCCTCCTCCTGCAGCCCTCGCAGACCGCCTCCCTCCACTCTCTGCTGCTGCAGAGAACACGTCGTCGGAGATTTCCAGCGGGGCCCAAGAGGCGGAGCCAAGTCGGAGCGGGTCGGGGGAGTGAAAGTTGGAGCCCAACAAAACCCTCCACCCTGCGCTTGGTGCCGCAAGACCGTGTGCAGCGACCTCCGCACAGGTGGTCGCTCCGGTCTCTGGCAAGATGTTGATCAAAGTTCTCCTGATCCTCCTGGGCTTGCCCATGACGCTGCCGTCTAGGTGAGTCTCCATCCCGGAATCCGAGAGCCTTTCGCGCCCAGCTCCCTTTCCCTGGGAGCGGCTCTGGGGAGCCGAGCACACCTTGCCCCCAGGGCTGGCGCAGCCATCCTCCACACTGCTTCCTCTAGGACACGCTTTGAACCCCTGAAAGGACGCATCGGGGAACGAAGGCAGGATGCCTGTCCCCACGCAGCTGCAGTCCTGGGCTTCCCCTCTCCAAACCAGTGCGGCGGTTGAGAACCAGCACGCCCTCTCTCTCAGAGTCTTCCGTGGGAAGAGGCGAGCGCTCCTGGGGCGGCCAGTTAGGGCAGGCTCTCGCTTCTGCTTCTTGGCAATGGAACTGGGAGTGTGCGGGGAGGCTTTGGGAAGATAGCACCTAAAAACGCGCGCGGCTGGGGAAGCAAAACTGTGCGGAAAGTGTTCGAGTGTTGGCTAGTCTGCCTTCTCGATCTTTTTTATTTTTTTTCCCTGAGCTATAGAACTCTGACTTTACTTGCTTCTGCACTAGCCCTTTCAAGGAATGCTATTCTCTGAGGTCTATGGCTTGGGTCCTGGATTTCAGTCTCTCATCACTTTTCTAAAGGCAATCAGCAGGTTTCCCTTGAGCAGCCAATTTCTCTAGCACCTTCTGGCCCTGGGACTTTGCTAAGAATGTTCCCTGAATTGCTGGCTTTTTAGGATGGAAGATAACTGCTTCATATTTTTGAGAAGGTTTCTTGCTGACTGTAAGCTGTCAACTTTTCCTAAGCTTCCCGATCTGCCTAGCATTCTCGAATTCTTCATGGCACTGGGCTTGTGTCTTGATTGTCAGTGTTGGGGAGATTGAAGATGGCTTCTTTTCTCACCTTAGAATGCTTTAGTTCCTCGAGGGAGGGGCTGGCTGTATTGCTCACTGGTGCCCTCACTTGGGGGTGAAGACTGCAGAGGCTTGGAAAATATTTCTGAATTTGTGCTAGGAATTTCCAGTTATCCACGTCCATCCAGATGTGAAATAGACTGATGGGGAGAGCTGATGTGATGACTGGCTAGGGCAAAAGAGGGGTGGGAGCAGGGAAGAAAGAGGGAGGGGGGTAGAAAGGGAAACAAGCAGGAGGTGGGCTATAGAGATGGAAACTACCTTTCTATCCTGGGGGAAGGCTGCAATAACCTTGTCAACATGGCAACCCATGACGTCAAGAAAGAGCTGGGGGGGGGGGGCAGAGGGGTATGCTGGCAAGGGCCACATCAAATCAGGAATACTTGCTCTGGTCCAGGCTAAGCCTCAAATTCATTGTGTGATTTTAGGCAGAGCCCTCCCCTCATCTGAGTCTCAGTTTCTCCATATGTAAAGTGAAAAAGAGGGCTGATTAAAAAAAAACAACAACAACAAAACAAAAACACCCATAGCCCTTCTCCTATTCCCTTCCCTCCACCCAGATAGTTAAATGAACATCCTCAGTGGGGGCAGGGGTTGTTGCAGAAATTCAGCTCCATCTTGGACCATCACGTCTTAAAAAAAAAAAAAAGGATGTGAAAAGCCCCATGGAATGATTCCACTAGTCCACTGCATGAGTGTTTTTCAAGTTTTTTTTTTTCTTGCCCTGAAAATGGGTTTAATGGCTGAGGAAAGGTATGCCTTGTCATCAGTTCCTTAACCTCAAGGATCCCAGGATCAAAGTGTTTTTGTTTGCTTTACTGCTAAATATAATGTAGAATTACAGCAACATCAACTGCCTCTGATATCATTTTCATTTCGAGCTAGTGTATGAGCAGGGGGGTTTTGATGATCTCTGGCTTTTGCTTATTTGCCTCTTGAACCTCAGATTCTTTGTTTTCGGCTTCAGACAGGGAGGGGCTGCTGCAGGTTCTTGGAGAGTCTTGGCTGGCAGTGCGAATCCTGATTGTGCTATATCCCTGGCCACATTACTTATTTTACGAGGTCTCAAGTCCCTGTTCTCCCTCTTCCTCTTCCAAAATAATTGGTATTATCTATTTGGGGGAACTAAGGGAAAACCTCAGGAAAAGGGGACATCTCTGGATGTGGTATATAGAAATGGAAACTGTTTTTCCTAAGCCCACTTCTCCCCTTGCCCAAAATGGGAATTAGCCACTTCGTTCATGAGAAATGGCATAGATGTGGCACATCTGTACACCAAGTAAGCCATTTTAAGAGCTTGAAATAGTATAAGAAAATGCATTTTGCTGTTCAAATCGACAGTCCCTTGGTCTGCAGTACAGAGGCCATGTCCACATCTTCTGCCCTGTTAACCCCTTATTTTAGGAAACAAGTTTCCTTATGGCTTTTTAAAAAAAATAAAATAATTTTGAAGGTATAATATACAAATATAAAAATATAGAAATCTGAGCAAACAGCTCATTGCATATTCACAAAGTAAATATGCCATTGTCATCCCCATTAAACCAGGGAATAGAATATTCCAGTCACTTTCACCCTCGCCTCCTACAGCCCTCACTACATGCCCCCATACCAGTCCACTCCTTTCAAATGAAACCACTCTCCTGTTTTCTTGCATCACAGATCAGTTTTCCTCATACCTTATCAAAAAGCTTTTTATTATATATTTTTTCAAAGATATGTAAAAGTAGAGGGAACAGTAGAGTGAATCCCCTTGTACCCATCATCAGCCTCATTAATTATCAACTCATGGCCACTCTTATTTTCTCTGTACCCAACAAACTTTCAGCTTAAATTATTTTAAAACAAATCTTCTAAGTCATTAAATCATTTTATATGTAATAATTTTAGTATGTATTTCTAGTCATAAAGCCCTCAAAAACAAAATAAAATACGATTACACCAAAACTTTTAGAAGAATTTCTTCATGCTGAAGAAACTCTAGTCAGTGTTCAGATAGCCCTTATTTTGTCATAATTTTGTGTTGTTTTTTTTTAGTTTGCCTTTTAAAATCAGGGTCTGAATAAGGTCCATAAATTAACAACTTTATTAGCATTTTTATTTTTCAAAACTTCTTATTGCATTAGAACGTGTATTCACAAAAGTGGTCAAATCATAAGTGTACAGCTCATGAGTTGTCCAAAAATTGCCACACTGGTATCAAGACACCCACATTAGGAACTAGAACATGATCAGGATCGCAGAAGACCCTTGGTAACCCCTTTCTCACTGCCCCTTAGCAAGGTAGCACAATCTTGACTAAATAAATATATTGGCAGGTGGCTTTTAAAATGTTTGTTTTAATTTAATTCTTCTTCTTAGTTTCTTGGCTATGGTGCATGGCTGTGGCTCTCAGGGTAGATTTCTGCTGGCCATTTATTTCTTGGATGACAGTCTTTGGGTGAAAGACCCCTGCCCTTCTCAATGCTTAGAGTTTCCCCCAACTCCCAGCCTCTAACTCCAATGCAATGAGTATCACAAAAGCAAAGAAATGCAGACTATTCCCACAGTATTCCAACCCTCTCTGGGAGAGGTTTCTCTGGCTTTCCTGAGCATTCCTCAGCAGTCCTGGCCTTCTGCCTGCCCATTTGCTCCTGGACGGTGCTGGTCAGGGGACTGGAGACCAAGCCTAGCAACTGCAGCTGATTGGCTAGAGCTTATACATCAGTGCCTTCACCATTTTACATTGAAAAATTATTTTAAAATATTGAGCTCGGTTTTCATATTGATTAAAAAAAAAGAATGAGCATAAAAAAGGGATAGCATGGAAAATTTCCAAAGCGCAGCAAGATTTAGAAGAAATAAATAAGTATAATATGTTACTGGCTCATAATTTACTGTTGCTAGTCACTCTTTAACTGTGCCTTAGGTTGCAGATTATTTTGGTTTGCTTCTGTCCAGAGAGATACCTACTGAGGCACCTACAGATTGAAGGACAGAGCTTTTATTTTTGTTTGTGTATTCTAGCATGGAAGAAACTCCTGTGGAATCAGAGATAGGATCATGTCCTCGTTATAATGATGTCTATGGCCCCAAGCCCCAAGATCTCAAAAAGAAACTCCCCTCTGAAGAAATAAAGCCCACTACTACTGATACCCACGATGACCATGGAAAATTGGCAGAAGCCACTCAAATCCTGGACAGTATCCTGAATAACTCTGATTACAGACTGCGCCCTGGCATTGGTGGTAAGTAATAGAACTTAGTCCTCCCAGAGGGGAGTGAGTTTGAGGGCATAAGTATAGAAAATAAGCCTAGGGTGTTGGTGAGGGTGCCACGCATGTGGGCAGGAACATCTGTTGCTCACCTCTCAGGTAAGAGAGGTCAACTATAGCTCAGCAATGCCATTTATCTTGGTCTAGACTTTTTCCTTCTCTCATCCCGTTTTTCCAGCTATAAAATGAGATGACTGAACTAGGTGATATGATCTTTGAGGTACGTATATTTAACTTTTAACAGTCTATGAATTAGCTCTTACCATGAAAGAACAAAGAAAAGAAAAGGATTGGATGTTGAAACCATTTAGTTTAACCCTGATTCTTCTCTTTTTCTCCCTTCAGACCACACCCTTCCCTGTCACATGCCCCTGTAGGAAACTTATCTCTGCTACTTCTGCTTTCTTTACAGAGAAACCCACTCTGATCACTGTTGAGCTCGCTGTCAACAGCCTTGGTCCTATCTCTGTCTCAAAAATGGTGAGTACTGAGCTTTGATACAGTATCTTCTAAGTTAGGGAGTTGATCCATGAGTCCTTTCACATACTTCTTTTTTCTGCTTTTTGTGTCTGCAACACAAGTTTAGGACAGCAGGGAGTTTGGGGGTAGAGATTTTAACCAACACTGACTTAAAAAGGAATCTGGGAAAGGTAAGTAAGTCCCTCACTGCCTGAAGAGGACTTTCAGAATCCTGACTACATCTTCCAGTCTTTCATTCAAAACAAAAATAATAAAGCAACTTTAAATACCACAATGGAATGGCTTTTTTTTTTTCCTTCTGATAATGATTTTTATGGACCTAAGACTATAGTTAGCAACTCTAGCTCAAAGATTGTTTCTCTAATATCTTTCTGGTTCCTCATCTCCTTTTCTACTGCTATCATTCTAGTGTTGGTTCTATCCCCAGTTATCCTGCATTATCTCCCATTAAGAACACAAAATTCAAGGTTTCTGCCTACCCCAGTCCACATACCAACCTGGCCTCCTGAGTCATGTATCTCCTACAATTCTGACCCTGCTTAAACCCATACTCTAGCAATCAGCTCAGGACTCTGGTTTTGTTTCTTTTAGCCCCTCAACTCACAATAGACTGTGTGTTCACAAACTATCTTGTGCCTCTGAGTCATTGTTCAAGGTATGCCATTGCTCCAATTTTCTGTTTGGCATGAACCTTATCCTTCAGGATCTAGTTCAAATAACATCCTTTCATGGCATTATTCCTGACCTCCGCAGCTACTTATTGCTCCCTTTTTATAAATAGCCCTTTCTTCAACATGCAGATCTTTCTCGTTTATATCCCAATTGTTTACTTGACCTTCCCTACTTCATCCTAGCTAATAAAATGGTAATATACAAATTAACCACCATTCCATCACAAAGATGGCGGCACCCATAGCCATAGATGGGAGCACCGAGTCCCCTCAGCCTTGCCTGAGTCCCCTAGTCCTGAGGGGACTGCTGCTGAGAGTGGGCAGTAAGCGGCCTGGTGGAATGTTTGCTTTGTTGCCATGGTGACACCCCAGCAGTGGAGATCCTCTGGGAGACAGAGGGGCCACCCCAGTCTCCACGGCCTAGTGCAGAACTGGAGAGGAGAAGACAGGCCCATCTCCTATGGAAGCAGTGCGGTTCCCGTGGAAGCAGTGTGGCTCTAGCCACGCGCTGCGGTTCCTCCCAGCTCCTACAGAAGCGGAGGGTGGCTTACTCTGTGCGATATTTTGCATAATAGGCTACTAGTTATGTTATAATTATGTGCTCTATGTCTGCCTTGCTCTCTCAACTATGTGCTTCTTAATGTCAAGCTCAGTGGTCAGCAACTGTGGCTCATGAGCCACATGGGGCTCTTTGGTCCCTTGAGTGTGGCTCTTCCACAAAATACCATGTGCGGGCATGCAGGTACAGTGTGATTGAAACTTCATGGCCCATGCACAAAAGTCAGTTTTCGGCTCTCAAAAAAATTTTCAATCGTTGTACTATTGATATTTGGCTGTGTTGACTAATGAGTTTGCTGACCACTGTGTTAGCTGAACAAGTGAATTATGAAAGATATTCTGCACAAATCTCTTTAATCTACCCAGCCTGATAATGAGAAAGGCTGTGGTAACCAACTTCATTATAGCCATAGCCTTGGCCTGGCTCAGGCAAGACACAGTTTTAGTGTGTCTGGTATCCTACAAGCATCACTGGGTGAGCTCAGAGTCTAGGCTTTGAGATGGGATTTGCAAATAAACACTCAGAGGTAAATAAACATTCATGGTAGATCAAGATGTTTATATAAGCTGAGTGGAAGAATGAGATTCTCCCTTATGATGCTTTGGCTACCAGGTTCTTGGGCATGGTGTACTTATGTATTACTTTGTAACAAACTACTCCAAAATACAGAATCTTAAAACAACAAATAGTCATTAGTTCACAGATCATGTGGGCTAGGAGTCCAGACATGATTTAGCTGAGTCCTCTATTTCAGGATCTCTTACAAGGTTGCAGTTAAGGTGTAAATTGAGAGTGACATCTCATCTGAAGGCTCAACTGAGGAAAGATCTACCTCCAAGCCTTCACATGTTTGTTGGCAGATTTTATTCCATACTGGCTATTAGCTGGAAGTCTCCCACAGTCCTTGCCATGTAGGCCTCTATACAGTGTAGCTCACAACATGCAGCTGATTTCCCTCAGAGTGAGCAAGAACATGAGAACAATATTCACAAACTCGTAATCTAATTTTGGGAGTGGAATTCCATAGCTTCTGTGGTATTCTGTTCATTAGAAGCAAGTCATTAGGTCTAGCCCCAGATCAGTGGAGAGATTACATGAGGGCATGAACACCAGGAGGTGAAGATTATGGAGGGCCTTCATAGAGCCTGCCTAATATACATGACCATGATCAAGTAAAGGCCTGTAACAACTAAAATGACATGCTGGGGAATAATAAGGAAGAAGATAAGCATGAGAGCAGATAGATCTTTTTGAGTTTCTATAGAGAGTTTAAAGTATTTTCTCTTCCCTTAATGGCATGTTTACTTTTTGCTATTATCAATGTGCTTACCATTAACTGAGTGATTTTAGCAATTGATTTGATTTAAAATTGTTGATATACTAAGAAACACTGGGTTCTGAGCAAGACCCAGAAGTTGAGGTCTTGTGGTCCCACTATCATGACCACTATTTACTCTTAATAGAAAATGGATCTTTCCGGTTATTAGTGTGGGGATGCAGAAAGTGGCCTGAAGAATAGTGGACAGTTCATGGACACAACCTCTTTGCTATCTGTGTAAGATACAATTTTGGGAAGACAAATTCTATCATCTATGAGATACCTTGTGGCGCTAAAGCAGTAGCCCTACCCATAATAGCTGAATTTTCCATCTCTTCTTGCTCTGCCTCTAATAATCCTGGTAGCATTGGCCTTACCTGAGGTGCCAGGAAGCACTGATACCTGACAATCCCAAGTGATGCAGTCTGATAACTCAGCAGTCATCAAATCTGACATCCAACACAGAACTAGTCCAAAGAGGAGTCAACTTGATTTTCTTTGGCCAGTAAGGTAATGCTTTAGTCAAGTTACTTTAGAAGATTCTAAGCACTTCTGTGGTATTAAAGTTCCTGAGAAGCTTGTCCTTTTTACATAGTTCCACATTGTTCTTGAAGCTGTGGGATTTACAGTTCTTGTACAGCCTACTTTTCCCTGGTGACAATAGAGAGTCCTAAGATTGATGTGGCTCTCACAGCACTTGGATCCTCATGGCATATTCTATGGCAGGCAAAGCTGCCACTGTAATCCCCACTTTATGTTTAAGGCAACTAAGTCTCTTAGCACATGGAAGTTGTTGTTTGAATGTTCTTTGAGTTCCAACACCCTTTATTCAGATGTTATGTGGAGGACAGAAATTATTCCCAAGAGAGAAATCTAAGCCCACAGCATATGGATTTAAATCAAATGTTTCCACTAGTGTCCTGGCTTGAGATTAGAAGACAGTGACCAGTCTGGGAATTACTTCCGATCACAGCACCAAAAGTTGCTAAGGCTGCTTCTTGCTATGGTAATTACCATAACCAAGTCTAATTAAGCAAACTCCTTGATACTGAATTTCTAGAGTTTTAGCGGAGCTAAGAGATGTGCAGCCTAAGCTCCCTTGTCAAAGTGATAGAAAATGTAACTGTTAGCTATTAGTTGATGTGTAGTGAACTTACATTTGGTAGCTTGTTAAATATAAACTAAATGCTCATTTGAAACACCATAACATTGAGCAAGTGCACAGTATGGATTGTGGAGGGAAATGCTCCTCCTCATTACCAAGCACTTCATATGGCCTGAGAACGAAGGAGACTGTGCAAATCAAGTTGGAGCTGCCAGCCACTTGGGACTGAAGAAACACTCTGAAGGCCACTTGTGAGGGCTGGATGGAGGAGCTTGATGGGTCAGGGCTGAGGGCACCCAAGTGAATGGTATCCAGGCTCTGTCATCTTTTTTTCTACCTGCTTCTCTGGACTACTGCATGGAATATTCTCAGTCTGGGAGGCTGTATCCCAGCAGTTCTCACCACTTTTGGGGTAAGCAGCAAAGGCAAGCAGGGATTATCTTGACCTTCCCCACTGCAGGCTCTACTGGTGTCCAGGGTTATGAGTGGCTGGTTGGTGTTCATTGTTTGATGCAGGATAACTCAGGGTAAAGACCTATGTATTCTGCAGAGGGAAATTGGATCTTAGTACCCAAAGAGATCATTGGTGCAAGTGAAATAAACACTGGAGAGGGAAATCAGTGAAGCTTGTCTCAGGACAAGGTTATGGTAATGGTGCTCTGAGCATCAGCTCCCATGTGCTATTGTTAACTATTTGTGTGACCTTGGACAGGCTTCTTCCTTTCTGAACCTCAGTTTCTATATCTGTAAAGTAAAAGCAGTTGAGCTAGCCCTCAGGGTTCTACCTTGGCTTAGTTCTGGCACTTATTATTTAAGCTGCTTGCAGTTCTATTACAATCTGCTTTTTCTCCCTTCAGTACCAGTGGTACAAATTTCCAGTTACTCATGCTTCTTCATGCACACCTATTCAGAGGCTAGGTGCTCATGTTTAAGAAGAAAAACAAAACAAAACAAAACTATTCAAAAAAACATTCAACTAAATAGACATTTCTCTTGTGACTTGAAGCACTTCGTTTTTAATGTAATTCTGGAGGGTGAAGGATTTAGGTTCATTAAAATCCGTGTTCCCTAAATAAAAGTTGAAAGACAAAACTTCACAATATATAATGTTTGTGAATGTTTGAAATTATTTTGAGCTGAGATCTTCTGTTTGCTATGAAACAATGAGGGGGTAGGGGGCTGCTGAGAAAGTGTTGACCTGGCTGGAGTAGCACAACAGTCCTATAAGAGAGTGGTGATGTGATGAGTCCAGCCCATGAAATTAAGCCACTATTGCCTGTCTGTTTCTAGATGAAATGTGTCTTCCCAGACTGTTATCCATTTGGGAATATTTCTTTCCTTTTGGAATACCTGGAAATAGAAAACTCCTACAGCCAAACTCAAGCTGTTTTCCTCTAATGCCAGTGGTGGGGAACATCCTGCCCATAGGCCATAAAAGGCCAGAGAAATCATTTGTTCTGGCCCTGCCAAGGCGTTAGGGGTGAGTTAATAAAAAAGTGTTTGACCAGCCGAGACCGGTTTGGCTCAGTGGATAGAGCATCGGCCTGTGGACTGAAAGGTCCCGGGTTCGATTCCGGTTGGGGGCATGTACCTTGCTTGCGGGCACATCTCCACTGTGGGGCATGCAGGAGGTGGCTGATCGATGTCTCTTTCTCATTGATGTTTCTGACTTTCTATCTCTCTCCTTTCCTCTCTGTAAAAAATCAATAAAAAATATTTTTTAAAAACGTGTTTGACCAAATATAGCAGACTAATTTTTAAGTTGATAATTTTGTATGGCCCGTCAATGCTTTTATAAATATCCAAATGGCTTTTGGCAGAAAAAAAGGTTCCCCATCTCTGCTATATGGAAACCTAAGTGTGTTTCTATCTGCTTAATAAGCTTGTCACAGGATGCCATGGGCTTTATTTTATCTTTTCCACCAGGAGTACTCCATTGACATGACCTTATACCAGACCTGGTATGATGAACGCCTCCGTTACAATGCCAGCTTTGAGAGCTTTGTTCTGAATGGCCACATGCTGAGCCAGTTGTGGATCCCAGATACTTATTTTAGGAATTCTAAGAATGAGGATGAACATTCGGTCTTTATGCAGAGTCGGGTGGTCCGCATCCACAAGGATGGCAAAGTGTTGTTCACAGATAGGTATGTCAAACCTCTGGAATCTCATCCCTTGGGACTCTTCCTCCCCTTCTGAGACTTTTTTGCCAAAGAAATATGGACAGAGGTTTCATCCTCGATGATGCTTCTAAGGGTCTTTCCAAACTTTCTGAGATCACGAGCATAACCCCCTCATGTATAAACAGAGACAGTAAGGCTTCAAAATAGAAAGATGGTACTTAAGGCCACATCAAGTGGCAGAGCTGGGACTGGTAACCAATAACTAGGCTCCAAGTCCAGAGCTCTCCTACTAGAATATATCAGTATGACTGCATTGCTTGGACAATTCCATCCAGAGAGGGCACTGGATGTTAAGATACATTCATAGTGGTGGAATTGTCTAGGTGAAGCAGTAACACAGTGGTCAGAAAGATAGTAAAGACCAGATTGGGTACCTGAATGCCTGACAGAGGAAGGTTGTGAATGGCTGGTGTAGGGGGTGGAGCGGTGATAGAGATTGGGACAGTGTTGGCAGTTTCTGAAAGCTGGGATGAGCAAGAAACAAAAGCCCATCTACCTCAGTACTTAGTTTTCTGATGATGAAGACCAGAGTAACCAGATACTTCCAAGCTATTCTTCCTGTCTTTTTGTCTTTCCTTTGAGCTTTTTTGACTCAAATCCCACTGTTGCCATTCATTGGTGGTAGTCCTTGGGCCCAAGTTGAGTGTATATGTAAGTGTTCAAAGTCAGCCTAATGAGGCTTCTTTCTCCCTTCCAGGATAACCATTGATGCTGGATGTTCATTCAAAATGTTCAAATATCCAATGGATTCTCACACTTGCCCTCTGTCTCTTTCTAGCTGTGAGTACCTACTTAGGTTTCGGGTGCCCCAGAGTCATACTGGGATCCTCCTTTTTCTCATCTTTGCCCTTTATATTTCTCCTAAGTTGGTGCCAGGATTGCCCAGGGCCACCCGATCCATGCTCATCTCCTTTCCTGCTGGCAACACTGTGTTGTTCAACCTGTGCCTTATGCTGGTTTCTTTCTTTCCCTTTCACTCCATCACAAGTCTGTTATCTACCACTGAAGTATATCTAACGTATGTCTCTTCCTTTCCATCTCCACTGTCACTGACTTGGATAGGTCTTTGTCCTCTACTACTTGAACTTTTGCAACATCTTCACTTTGAAGCTGAATATGTCCAAAACTATCCTACTCCCAACCTCTATCCCCCAAACAAATGTGCTTCTTCTGTGTTCTCACCTATTTCATTGAAAGGCATCATCACCAAATAAGTTGTTCAAGCCAAGAACTTTGATGCTTCTTTCTCCTTCACCTGCTACATCTAATCAATTACATTGTGTTGATATTCTCTTCCAAATCACTATTGATCCTGTCTGTCCCTCTGCATTTTCACTGCCACAGCTTTGAATCCTGCCTTCATTCATTTTATTATGCCTGGATTACTGCATTGGCCTCCCATAACTGGTATCCCTGTCTCAAGCTATATTCATATTATGACCAGAGTGACCTAGCTGAAGAATCGTTTAGAACAGGTCATTTCTTAGTTTCAAATTCTTCCTTATCTCTCATGTATCAATTCCAAGTCATTATAATGTTCCTCAAGGTCCATCACAAATTGGCCCCTGATACCTATCCTTGTATACTTAATTTAACATCTGTTATCTATCCATTCTGAAATTTTAGCATTGCCTAATATGTCAGATATGTGTATCTCTCTGTGCATAGAACACCCTCCTCGTCCTTTCAGCCTCATACATATAAAGAAAACTGACTCAAATTTAAAGACTTATTGGGAATGTCACCTACTCTAAGAAGTCTTTTCTGGATATATCCCCAAGTGATCTTTCCTCCTCTGTCTCCCTACTGTCCAAGGGCAGAGGTTTCTCAAAACAATTTTAAGAATTACAGAATGTATACTCACTGTCTGGCTCAATAAAATGTGAATGCTTGAGGGGCAAGGTTCCTGCCTTATTCATTTATGCATTTCCAGAACAAGGCCTGGTACTGAGGAATGCTCAATAAAGGCACTTATTGAATGGACTTCAACAATGAGGTAAGAGAGGCAAGGTGCCACACTGGTGAGGCCAGAGTCAGGACTCCAAAGCATTGTTCAGACTCCATGCTGATGGAGACCTAGACGAGGCTTCCCAGTCTCACATGACCCTCCTTCCCACATTGCTTTACAGTTTCCCACCCTGAGAATGAGATAATGTACAAGTGGAAAGATTTCAAGCTTGAAATCAATGAGAAAAATTCCTGGAAGCTCTTACAGTTTGATTTTACAGGAGTGAGCAATAGATCTGAAGTTATCTCAACTATGGATGGTAAGTGCTCCCATTGGAACCAGGGCTAAGCAGAGTCCCAGGAGGGTGGTAGGGATGAGTGGAGGTAGTCATCATACATATAAATACTATGTAATCATACCATGAAAATACTGTAGAACTTGGTTCCTGTCTTGTTAATGCTAAGCACTTACAACTGTTTGCAGAGGAAACTGAGACTTTGTAACTACATCTCAGTCTCATCTGCAAAGAAGTAAGTGCTTTGCCAAGCCCCATACAGGGTAAGTAGGTAAAGTTACATTGTCAGAATTTGCAACTAGCTTTGTCATGCAGACCCTTCAGTTTCAAGTCTTTGTTACAACTGTCCTACTTGAATGACTATTGAAAATATAGCTCATGTGAGTTCTCCATATCCAGAACCAATCCAAGCCAGCTGAGTGAGAATCAAAGACTTTCCTAATAGGAGATAGAAGCTAGAGTTCTAATGTCAACCAGGTGAAGTCTGGGGTAGTATGAAAGGAAGTTTCAGTAGCTACAATGGCTGCTGCATCAACATTTATCTCTGACAAGCACAGATTCCTGTCAAAGGCTTCATGGTAAATTCAACACGGGTATGTGGTGACTATTGGTTTTCTGATCTTGTTCCTAAAAAGGACCAGATGGGAGGGTCCTGGGTCTCATACTTCAGCTTCCAACGAGGTGTGAGCATCTTTGCTTGTGTTCCTAGGTGATCTGAATAAGGAGCCAAAAGACCTCCTCAGGGTTGCTCCCAGAGCAGTCCTGGAAATCCTCTTCACACATACTGACCAAGTCAGGGCAGTGGAGGCACTGCCCTCATCGTCTTCAGAATGCGGATGAAGCCATTCACCAAACCAACCATTTGCCATGGAGGCATCTTGCTTTGTGTCCATGAGGCTAGGCAGGAAATCTGCTTTTGCTTTACTTGTTGAGTCACTGGGTGAGAGATAGCTCATGCTCATCCGGCTAGAGCTTTGCTTGCACAATACTAGGTAGGGGGAGAGGTCTGCCTTATAAATGCTTTCCTTTTTCTTGGGAATTCTGGATAAGCAGTTTTACTACTTTTGACTTGGAATTCTTGATCTTCTGTCAGCTAACCATGGGCCTGCCTCTTGCCTTTCTGCATCTCAGTTTCCCCAAACAGGTAGGACCTATCATCAAAAGTGGAAAAGGAGACAAGGCCCAGGGGCTTTCAAGTCACTAGTGGTTCCGTTTAGTAGATAGTTTGCATTGTTTCAAAATGGTACCCTAGTGACTACAAAGCCCCAGAGCCAGCATCATCACTAAAGCAATGGCAATAGGTAAGCACCAGCCTTCCCTGGGAGAGATATGGGTCCTTACGGAGAAAATAAAAAAGAGGGCTTATTTTTCTTCTGCTAGAGACTAGTTGATCTGGAATCATGGTTTCTCCAGTATTACAGTCATCTTTGGGACTGATCCCAAACTCTTTCACTTCCAGTAGCCTCAAGGCCAGTCTCTCCATAAGTAGTGAACTTAAGTACTAAGCTCCTAAAGGTTCAGAAAGCAGTGGTAGTTTGCTACTCTGGCTACCTTTGGTGTAGAGCCAGAAGGTTCTTAGAGATCCCAGCCCTGACTTCAGTGAGTAAGCCAGCCTTCAGTAGTTACTGTTGGGACTCTGATGAAATTTTACCTATGATTAGGACTTTGCTTTCTTTTCTTTTTTTAAATTTGTCTTTATTGTTGATAGTATTACAGATGTCCCCTTTGTTTTTGTTTTTTCCCCATTGAGTTCCTCCACCAGGTACCCACCCCTCTGAGGTCTTCACCATATTATTGTCTGTGTCCATGGGCTAGGTACATATTCATATAAGTTTTCCGGTTAATCTCCCCCTATCCACCTACCCACCCCTGTCTTAGGACCTCACTTTCTTGGAAGAGAGTTTCTTCCTTCTCTAGACAATTCTATCCATCAAAAAACTCTTCCTGTTCACCTGAAATTAGAGTCTCTGGAACTTTCACCCATTAGATCTAGTTCTTTCCCCCTAAAATTATTGAGCGTATAGTAAGTCTAGTCTCTTTCCCACAAGGTCAAGATTAAAGGGCCAGTATTATGGTTGCAGCCCTGAGTCATATTCTTGTATAGGCTATAGAATACTAGTTCCTTTTTCTTCCCTTGTTACTAAAAGTTTTGGGTCCGCTCATCTTTCTAGTCCCAGTCCTCTGGACACCATCTTTTAATTGTGCTCCCCTGACAGCGCAGTGACCAACTGGGGGTCTGACCAAAGCAGATAAGAGCAGAAAACATCTCTGCCTTATTTTTTTATTTATTTTTTTTTTTTGCTTTGGCTCCTTACCCTCAGATATTTCCATCCCATTTTCCCCTTACTCATGCTCCTGCATTCCTCAGAAATAACAAAGTGGTGTGTGTTAGTATCTTTCTATCAGCCTTCAAAGATAAATTTCTCTTGACAAGTGGAGGTTCATTTTTGGCTGGAATAAGTAAAATAAAAGAGTAAAAGCCAATAAGATAATAAGTCTTCTTGAAATAAGAATATATACACTCAGCAAACTTTTGTGTGAGTGGTTGTAGCTAAATAGGGTTGTGTTAACTTTTAGTCAAGACCCCAGGACAACAGAACTAGGAACTTGATAAATACATTCTGGCCAGAGATAAATGTGAGTGGTCCCTGCGACAGCCTTGCAATTCAATCCCCAAAGCTACTAGTCTGGACACAAGTATTTCACTAACCCCAGGACATGTCCTTGCCTTTTTTCAGAATATTCTGTGAAATCTTGTCCATTGTCAGTGCTGCCAAGGTGAGTAGGAAAGGCTGTTGTTCTCACTCAGCTCCAACACACTCAGACTGGACAGGTGATCTACTTTTCAAAATTGGAGGACACATGACCAAGTTAGTGCTCTGGTCTGCTGCACAAGGCATTGTGAGGCAGCAGCAAGACTTGCTAAGTATGTGCTAGGTTCCAGGCTGTGCCAGGCTTAGATGATAGGCATGATCTAGGCCCAGGGGTGCTCTGAAAGGGTTTGAAAGGGGTTTCTAGGCCAAGGAATTCTATAGTATCACTGAGGTGGAGGGGGGTGGGAGCTTAGCTTCACTAAGGAGCCAACATTTGAGCTATTATACATCCAGTGTGATGTTGACAAAGAAAAGGGATGTTTTGGGTTCAAAAAAGCCGCCAAATTTCTGGAGTCATGGTGGGCATGCAAGTGTTTGAGGTGAATGTGTCATAGTAGAGAGGAGCATGGAAGGTACAATAGAAGATACCAATTGGAGAGGTAGGTTGTCATTAGGTCCTATTGAAGTCATCAACCACCTAGGAAGAGAGCCAACATCAAGTACATGATACCCAAATGAATGTCAAGACCCCAGCAGCATGTGGGTATATACTCTACATATCTGACATCTAGAGGACTATATAAAATTTTCACTTTCAGTTAATGTTTTTTCAAAACATTCATTTTGGGTTATGGTACTAGATTAAGAACAGGGAGTCCAGGGTTCTAATATATGTATAAATATACAAGCTATTGCAGGGAATCTGGGAATAGATAGGATTAGCTTAGGGTATGGTGGTGTGTGCATATGCATGTAAGATATCAGTCCATGGTGGGCCTTTGGTGTCAGGTACATAGTGTAAACTTGATTCTGTAGGTCAGAATCAAGTTAGAGTCAGTCCGTGGTGAGCCTTTGGTGTCAGGTACATAGTGTAAACTTGATTCTATAGCTCTTCTGGAGCAGGAAACCACCAGAGGCTTGGGATTAGGCTAGTGATTTCTTTTGGACATCAATGGAACAGTGCTAAGGTATTTCACCAGCATATGAATGAATGGGAAGGAGGCCTAATGGATTCTGTGCTTCCCCACGACCTCACAGACCACCCTTGGCTCCTTTGTTGAGAATAAATATAGTAAGGGCCAGTAGTGCATGTGTAAAGCTGTGATTCTGCAGAGTAGATGTGGCAGCTCAGTGAATGTAAAGGCCTCAGTCAGACATCTGGACATTAGCTGTGTGGTCCTAATATCTGGAAAGCTAGCTGATTTTTCACTTTCATCTGACTCTTCTGCCATTCTGGAAAGGCAGTCATCTGACCCTTCCGCCATCCTGGAAAGGCAGATGTAGGGTGTGGGACAGTGAACTGAGAAAGAAGCAATTAAGGTTCTTCTTCTGGCTTAGCTCTTAACTGATCATGGCTCTTGCAGGGTGTCTCTTTTCTGGGCTTCTCATTCTCAGTAGGTGGCACTGGAATAATATGCCTCTATCCTAGGACTGTGGTGGGGATTTCATGGGCTGAACCATAGGACTTTAATATGCTTGTCCTGACTGGGGAAGACCCTTATGTCATTGCTGTAATGAAGTGGTATTTTTTATGTTTTCCAGGTGATTTCATGGTCATCACACTTTTCTTCAATGTAAGCAGGAGATTTGGTTTTAGTGTTATTCAACCCTATGTCCCTTCTTCTATGACCACGGTCATATCCTGGATTTCCTTTTGGATAAAGAAAGAATCTTCTCCAGCCAGGACCTCTTTAGGTAAGTGGGTAAGGTGGGCATCCACCTGGGCACAGAATTGCCTTCTTAGGGATCCTTTCAGCAGTGTGATATATGGATACGTAGCTAAGCCTACCTCCATTCCTGTGCTTTAACAGGTATCACCTCTGTACTCACCATAACCACACTGAGTTCCTGTACCCAGAAGAATTTCCCATATGAATCCTATGTGACAGCCTTGGATGTCTACATTGCTGTTTGCCTCCTCTTTTGCTTTTGTGCTCTGGTGGAGTTTGCTGTGCTTAACTTTCTGATCCAAAACCACATGAGACCCCGTGATTCTCCGAGACTTCGCTATGTATGAGCTGGGTATGGGAGTGGTAGCATGGTTTGGGAGTATTGAAGCATGCACGTAAGGGCACTAGAATTCATGGCACATGAGTAGACAGCTCACTGAGTAGTGGGGGTTAACCTGAATGTTATGGGGAGTTGAATAAACTTTCTAATGTGATGGTGGGAATTTGGGGAGGAGGCAAAAAAAAAAAGTGTGCCCAGGACAGAATCTCTAGAAACCCCTGAGGCTTGGTTCATCTTTTCTTTACTATTTGCCCTTCCTTGGTCATTTCAGCCTCTTAACTGTGCCTGTGACCTTACCCCACCCCGTACCCATGACAAACAACAGCAGCAGGAAGTTGTTTTTGTGTCTGGCTTCGAGGAATCTGGTGAGGAGACTGATGAAGAGGATGGCCCATCTTGCCCAGTTCAGCAGTCCCTCAACCCAAGTCTCACCCAGCGCCGTCGTAGCTGCTGCAGGATCTGCAAGTACTTGTGCGTGGTCCGCAGTTGTGATGGCAGTTTTTGGCAGCAGGGCCGCCTCTTCATCCACATTTATCGCCTGGATAACTACTCAAGAGTTATTTTCCCAGTGACCTTCTTCTTTTTCAATGTGCTCTACTGGGTTATTTGCTTTAACCTGTAGATACCAGCTAGTACCTATGGGGCAACCTCCCAAGTTCTCCAGGAGGTCCCTCACCCCTTTCCAAGGGAGTTGGAGGAAAGCAGCAGCAGGAGCAATTAGAATGTGTCTTTCCTCCTCCCACCCTGGTCCATTCACTGAATCTCCATGGCATTCTGTTTAGAGTAAAATATCTTATCTCTCTATTCCGTAAGGGGCATTGTTGTTGATGTTCAGGCTTAAAAATTATAGGCTGTTGGTGACCAGCTCCCTAAGGCTATGCCCATGTATGAGCAGATTAGCTATCTCCCAACAGTGTTGACAAACACTGCTTTTTTCAAGAATCCTAATACTGCCTTTGTGGTTCCAGGCCCAGATCTGGCCTCAGCCTCAAAGTGCACAGACCACCTGCTTGCCTGTTTCTGACACTTCCTTAAGATGCTGGGCAGCAGTGTAATAAGGTGTGTGTATATCTCCCATCCTTAGATGAGATTATATTATTGGTTCTATTTCCCTGCCCACCCTTTCCCTGCAGATAGATAGAAACTGACATTATCCCTTTAAAAGGAGAGCCAAAACTTGAACTTCTTTGAGACAGTATCCCCCTTCTGCTGCTGGAATGCCTCCCTCTCCCTCGCCAACCCCTGCCTCTGTCATTCATCTGCACTACCAATTCAATGCCTTTCATACAGTGGGTTTATATTTTTGTGTGATAATAGTAATAACCCCCTGCTTTATATGCCTCCTTCTCCCTCCTCCTTGACCCCTGTGACTCTTAATGTAACTACCCCAGTGACTTTCCCAGCCCCGACCCAGGTGCTAGGCCATGGTGATTTCCCAGGGCCAAGAAATGAAGGGAACTCTGCTTTGCAGTGGGCATTGCTTGAATTGATTGGTGTCCTCTAAGGCACAGCATGGAAGTTCTGCCACTTCCTTGGCCCCTGGATCCATGAGCCAGTCCGCTCTTATCGTTGGGGCACTCTCACAATCACAATCAATCTATTGAATTCCCTTAAATTTATATAGCACTTTATCTTTTGCAAAAACACTTTTGAAAAATTATTTTATTATAGCCCTGTGAAAGATTCGGGGCAGGATTCTTATCCCCATTTTGCAGATGAGAACCCTGAGGCACAGATTTCTATGGGACTGTGGATCTCACTGGAAACTACCCAGGAGCCCACTGTCAGTTTCTGGACTTCATGACAGGGCTAGGCATCTGTGTTCACCATGATTCAATTCTATAGCCTCTGCTGGCACCCCAGTGGCAGGGCCCAGTGTAGCAGACTCTCTTCAGCTTTGGTCTGCTCAATTCCTGGGCCTCAGGTGCTCAGACTGCCCCCAAGATCCAACCTCTCTTGGCTCTGACAACCCAGTGAGGTCAAATTTGAACATGCCCCAATGCTTGTATATGCTAAATGAAATCTGTGTCTGTATTTTATTGGGGGGGAGGGGTTCCATCTGCTTTTTATCACCATCATCTGAAAAGGGGAAATATATCAATAAATATATCAGCAAAGCATACAATGTGTGACTGGTTTCTCAAGCACTCAAATTTGTTCTCAGCTCACGTTTTAAATCTTAAAGTAATGATCTAACCTTTTGACTGTTTCACTCTCCCATCCATGATCTACAGACCTACAAAGCATGCATATGAACCTGCTCTCATGCAAGAGTGAGAGAGACTAAATAGACGGCCCCTTTTATTGATCTCCTTACTTGCTTCTATACCTCTGCATAGAAGCCTTATACCTCTCCATGTCTATTTTGTTTTGCCCATCATTCTAGCCTCACCTAGAATGTTCCCACAGACAATCAAACTCAGAACATTTTCCCCACCATGTGAAGAGGGAGATGCCGAGGCAGAGAGGCTATAGTCATATAACCAGTGAGTAATGGAGAGGGATGAGACCCCAGAAATCCCAATATCCTGTCTTGGCTGTGAGTAAGCTTGGAGATCTTGGTTGATACATTCTTCAAATGAAATGTTTCTAAAGGTATGTTAGGAAGTGTTAGTCCTAGCATCCTGTGACACATCTAGTTCTGAGGAAACAGAAACAATAAGGAGAAATGAAGAGAGAAATGGCATCGGAACACCCAACATTTTTGCCATAAAGTTTGTGAAATAATGCTGAAACACCTTCCCTATAAGAATTTCCACATGTCCTACTGTGGGTGTCCTAACCCATAACAACTTACAAGTAATAATTTAGAAGAAGGTAAATAGCTCTTCATTTTTACTTACATTACAATGAAGCTGGGGGGAAACAAAAGTTAGCCTGGCTCTTCAGCAATGAAGACATGCAAATTTATTAGCACTCATATTCAAATGCATTTTGAAACGAAGAATTAATACAAATGGAATACCTTAGTCACACTGCAATAAAGCTAAGAACAAAGAAAATTCTCACCATTTGTAGAATTTTGAAAAAGCTTATGCAAACTGTTATTTAAAATGAAGAAATGGAGAAAGATGAATATCACATGATCTCACTCACTTGTGAAATATAATGAACAATATAAACGTATGAACAAAAACAGATCCAGAGACAGAAAAGCATCAATCAGACAGTCAAACCTCAGAAGGAAGGCAGGAGAGTTGGGATTAAGTGGGAGAGATCAACCAAAGGACTTGTATGCATGCATATAAGCATAACCAATGGACACAGACATGGGGGGGTCGGTTGAAGGCATGAGTGAGGAGGTAAGGGACCAATGGGGGGATAAGTACACATATGTAATACCTTAATCAATAAAGAAAAAAGTTCTCAAGAAAAAAAAATATTAACCAATGTCACCCCAATAAATTCAATAGAATTTTTTTAATGAAGAAATTAACAAATAAGTCCAGAGACATGTAAGCATGGAAGAGAGGAGAGATCACAGAAGAAAGAGGGTGGCTGGGAGAGATTGACCAAATAGCTTGTATGTATATATGCATAGCCCATGGATACAGACAATAGGATGGTAAAGGTCTGGGGTGGGGCACGACTCCAGTTGATGGGGACAATTAAAGAAAAGATGGGGGACATCTGTATTATTCTCAACAATAAAGATACATTTAAAAAATAAAATAATTCAAAACATAATTGGGGGCATAATATCGAAAATGAATTTTAAAATCAAAATATTAAAACACATCAGATGCAGCTAACACTGCACTTAGAGAAAATTAATAAATTAAGCATTTAAATTACTAGACAGAATGGAAGAAAATGAGTTAAGTATTAACTTGGAGTTAAGTAGAAATTATAAAAAATGATAAAAACATATTATACCTTAGACAAGTTTTGGGGAAGATTAATTTTAAAAATAAATAGTGTAGAGAAAGCTAGTTAATCGTGTAAAAAAAACCAATATAAAGATTACCTCTACTCTCTTTACATCAGAATTACAGATCAATTAAAGACTTACAAACTTCTAAAGAAAACCATAAGACAATATAAGTGAAAATGTTTATATTTGGGGGATGGAAAAGAAAACACCAGAAGCTATACAAATATTGAAAAATTTGTCCCTTTTAAGAATGAATAATAAAAGCAAAAAAAAAATAATGTATAGAAAAACATACTGTCACTGGTTAGTTTTTCTCTTCAGCAGTCTCTGAGACTGAGATTAGCATTCAAGGGATTGACTTGGGAGTTCTCTTAGGGTCAATGCCATGGGAGAAGAGATTGGTGTGCAATGCATTCAGAATAAGGGCTCATCTGAGGTTGGTTTGGGCCTTCTGCATTTTATAAATCAGGGAAAAGGAGCCGGGCTGGTATACTCTTGCACTGACCAGTCACTGAATGCCAGTGTGAACTTGGAAGGTACAAAAACTTGTGTATGTGTGGATAACCCCTCAACTATCATTCTCCAACAATCTTAGCAGCTGGAAAAACAATAGATTCTATGCCAATGACAATAACCCTCATTTCTTGGAGGAATTTCTGAGAAAGTCAAATTTGCCTTAAGTTCTCCAACTTTTTCAAAGACGAATATGTGACAGGTGACTAACATGTGACAAGTGATTTTAACTACAGGATCACATGTAATTTCCATAGGATCCTGTAAATATCAGTTCAGTGGGTTTGCCCTCTCCACTCAATAACACTTTTCTACACTTCCCTTTGAGATAACCTATATAATCTCAGTTGGCCGAGAAGGTTCTCTTTCTTTTTGATGCATGACCAAAATCTTGTGACTTTCTGCTACCCCCTACATGACTAAGCATACTTGAACACCTATACAGGTGCCATAAGGTACACAGAAAATGATTAATTTCCTGGGGTACAGACACACAGACATTGAACAGTGGGGGAAAATATAATTATTTTTTCATTTGTAATTAGGATGAGCATGTCTACATAGAAACTATTTTTCACCTACAAGGGGGCTCCAAGTTTGGGGGAATTTAGCCTCTGTAGATGTTTGCTCCACAGTGATTTCCATGGTCTTTCTGCATCTACCACTTATGAAGGAGGCACTGGGATTTGACCACCTAGGTAAGCTGATTCATCTGTGTATGTGTTTGGTGGCCAGTTTCAAATAAGACACTCCATTAAACCCCTGCTATAAATAGCAGGTATTCTAAGAAACCTTCTGTCTAACGTCAGGGATACATCTCCAAATTGGTAGATTATGGGTCCAATCATATAGTACTCACTGATTCATTTGGAAATCATTTTAAGAATGTGCCAAAGACGTCCCCAGGATGTTCGAGTATCTAAAGGTCACTGTTCAAACTCAAAGAGATTTTTCCATCAGAGCGGTTCCAGGAAGAGGGATGGATGACCAGTACTTCAGCAGGGAGTAGAAATGTTCTAAGCTGGGGCATCATGGTGTGGGATGTAGGGGGGTAGAAGATTCGGGGCTGTTCTACTGTTATTGACCGGAGCCTTCAGAGGAGGCAGGCATGAGAAGCTGGTCATCAGACCAGGATGCAGGGATGGACAACAGGCCACAGTGGGGAATCCCGCGGGAAGGGCGCTATCATGTGGAGAAATGCATGGACTGGAAAGAAATGCCAACATCTCAGCTCTCAAGGGACCCTGGGACTTGGGCAGGAGGAACCTTGGTAAATAAAGGCCACAGACAGCACCCAGATTGTGTTTGATTGGCACTATCACCTTCCTTCCTTAGGCATGCTTTTAGTGCCTTGGTCCCAGGGTCCCTCTTTTTATTGCCTGAGAGACATCATGCAGTACTGAAAAGAAAAGTGATTTATGAGTCAGAAGGTTAGGCACAGTCTGGGATGGGTGTGAACAGCATGGACTTTAGATGGAATTCAGACCAGGGATCCAATCTCTGCCTGTCACTTTCTAGCTATGTGATCCTGGGATATTAGCTGGCCCTAAGAGCCTCATATTTTTCATCTGTGAAGTAGGTGGGTTTGATAAGCCCTGTCTCATAGGACTGCAGGAATGTACTGTTTGTAAAGCACCTCCCACAGTGCCTGTCAGAGATTGGGACTATGATGAATGACAGTTATTTTTAATATTATATTACCCCAAGCCCTACCACTCTGAATTCTGGAAAATTTGTGGCATTTTTTTAAAATTTGTTTTTATTGCTGAGTGTATTACAGATTAACCCATTTCCTCCCATTTTGACCCCCTGTATCTGGCTCCCACCCTACCCCAGACTTCACTGCACTATTATCTGTGTTCATGGGTTATGCATATATCCATTCAAATTATTTGGTTAATCTCTTTCTACCACCCCTCTCCCTTCCCTCTGAGATCTGTCCATGTGTTTCGTGCTTCCATGTCTCTGGACCCACTTGTTTATCAGTTTATTTTGTTTATTACATTGCATATATAAGTGAGATTATGTAATATTTTTCTCTTTCTGACTGGTTTATTTCACTTAGCATAATAATCTCCATGTTCATCCATGATGTTTCAAAGGGTAAGAGGACCCCCCCCTTTTTTTTTTACAGCCAGGTCTTATTCCATGTTCTAAATGTACTACATTTTTTTTATCCACTCATCTACTGATAGGCACTTGGGCTGTTTCAAAATCTTAGCTCTTGTAAATTGTGCTGCTAATCACATAGGAGTACATATACTCTTTCTGATTGGTGTTAATGGATACATTCCTAGAAGTGGGATTGTAGAGTCAAGTGGCAGTTCTATTTTTAATATTTTGAGGAAACTCCATTCTGTTTTTCCCAATGTCTGCACCACTCTGCATTCCCACCAGCAGTGTTCTAGGGTTCCCCACAACCTCACCAGCACTTGCTGTTTGTTGACTTATAGATGGTTGCAATTCGGCAGGTGTGAGATGATACCTTATTGTCATTTTAATTTGCATCTCTCTCATGATTAGTGACATTGAGCATTTTTTCATATGTTTCTTGACCAACTGTATGCCCTCTTTGGAGAAGTGTATATTCAGGTCTTTTGCCCACTTTTAAGTGGATTGTTTGCCTTCCTTTTGTTGAGTTCTTTATATACTTAGGACAGAGAATATTAAGTTAGCCAAAAATACTGCCTTATACATAAAACTCAGTACAATTTCCTTCTTAGAGGATCAATTATTGTTTTAAATTGGTTTTTATTTACTTCAGAGAGAGAAAAGGAAATGGAGAGAGGGATAGAAATATCAATGATGAGAGAGACTAATTGATTGGATGATTCCTGCAAATCCCCTACTGGGGATTGTACCCACATCTGGGCATATACCCTGATCAGGAATGGAACCATGACCTTCTTTCTGGCTCATGGGTCAATGCTAGATCCCTGATCCACACTGGCTGGACAAGGGTGAATTATTTAATTTGGGGGTGGAGGGTCTTCCCCGGCTTTCCCTAGAAGCAACTCAAACCTCCTAGAATATGAGTCAAAGAGCAACTTCTTCCCTCCCTCTCAGCGGCTCTTACAACCAAACCAAAATTTTCATTCATTTGAAACTTACCAAATATCAAACCTTTGCTTAGATCTGTGCCAATTGCACTCAAGATCATCTAATTAAAATATTTTATTTAATAGAGTGGATCTGGCATTTCATGGCCTGAGAAGAGTATTAGTCTTAGAGGCTTCTGGGTACCACCTCAAAGGAATATCACTGGATTTTCCAGAAATCCTTGTGGTTGATGAGTATAAAAAATATACTTTGTATAATGTATTCAAGTGTATTGGGACAACAGTGTAGGACACCTTCTCTACCTGTCCTAAATGCAGACTGCAATCCCCAAAATAACTGCTAAGTGCAGTTTTCCATTCTGGGCTTTTTTCTCATCCCCCAACACATGCTGTCTGTGAGTCTGACAATGGCCTCCACCCAGTTTCCTTACAGTCAACTCCTACTGAGGGAATCACAGTTTCTCAAAGCCCTAAGTGTCCTGGCTTTGGCTATTTACACTTGATTGCTGTTCCCTGGAGCCCCACCACTTCTCCCCTTCTTTTATTGTTCTGTAGGTCTTATGAGACACTTCACTCCCTTCCTTATATGATTATGGTTTCTAGACTATCATTCTATGGGTGGATGTGTACTGTTTATACTAGTGTTCCCACTACTAACACAGGGCCTTCCTGAGAGCCAATGTTTAATTAATGATTGTAGAAAAAAAATCAGCCAATGAGTAGGAGTCTTATTTAATCATATTTAATTTCTCTTACATTTTTAAATAAGCCACACATATCCAGGTATATATATTTTAAATTTATAGAACAACTAGAAGCCCAGTGTACAAAATGTGTGCACTGGGAGGGAGTGTGTCCCTTAGCTCAGCCTGAACCCTCTCCAATCTGGGACCCCTGTGAGATCGGGCCTAAACAGCAGTCAGACATTCCTCTCACTAACTGGGACTGCTGGCTCCTAACTGCTAGCTTTCCTGTCAGCCTGATCACCCCATAACTACTCCCCTGCCAGCCTGATAGACACCTAACTGTTCCCCTGCCAGCCCAACTGCCCCCAACTGCCCTCCCATGCCAACCTGATCACCTGCAATTGCCCTCCCCTACATGCCTGGTCACCCCTAAACGCCCACCCTTGCCAGCCTGGTTGCCCCAACTGCCCTTCCTTGCTGGCCTGCTTACCCTCAAATGCCCTCTCCTGCTGGCCATTTCGTGGTGGCCATCTTTGACCACATGGGGGCAGCCATCTTTTGTGAGGGTGTGAAGGTAACTTGCATATTACATCTTTATTATATAAGATATGATAAAAGAGATAAGTTAGAATCAATATTTTAAAACTTTTCCTGTATTTATTGACCCCATAAATTTTACTGCTGACTTCTTTCACATTTCCAAGGAAACTTGTTTTCTCAAAGCCATGCTTATTCCAGATCACAAAATAAGATGGAATGTTTCCCAATTTGTTTTACAAAATACTAAAATGGAGGAAATCTTAAAATCAGCTAAAGAAAAACAACTTACTATATACAAATGAACCCCCACCCAGTCCCATAAGACTATCAGCAGATTTTTCAGCAGAATCTTTGCAAGCCAGAAGGGTGTGACACAATACAGTCAAAGTGCTGAAACATTCAACCATGAATACTCTTCCCAGAAAAGTTATTCAGAATTTGGGAAGAGATCATGATATCAATACAAGCAAAAGCTAAAGGAGTCCATTACCACTAAATTGGCCTTAAAAGAAATATTAAAGGGACTTTTTTTAAACTGAAAAAAAATTGTGTTCATTAGTGGCAAGAAAACATATGAAAGTATAAATCTCAGTGGTAAAGGTAAATATACAGTAAAGGTAGTACATTAATCAATTATAAAGCTAGTCTGAAAGTTAAAAGACAACAGTAGTGAATGACTATAAATACAAAATTGGGAAAACACTTCTTAAACTGGATAAACTGCAACACATTTTTGACCAATGTCATTTGTAAACTTATAATTTTGCATTAATTAAACTTTCTATTAATAAGAACATCAGGAGAAACCAAGATGATGCCATAAGTAAGCACCTAAACTGCTGCCTCGCACAACAATTTCAAAACTACAACTAAAAGACAAAACAGACATTATCCAGAACTACAGGAAGACTGGTTGAGTGGAAATTCTACAACTAGAAGGAAGGAGAAAAACACACTGAGACTCAGACTAGCTGTAGAAGACAGAGGTACATAGATGCAAATGCAGAGAGGGCTGGCAACTGAGTACATAGCTGGCTTTCTCAAGCAGGAGGGATACAAAAGCTCTCAACTGCTCTGAACTCCAGTTCTGGGAGAGACTCTAAGGACCCAAACTCATTTGGGGAGAAACTGGACTATCATCCAGCAGGTCAAACTCAAGGGCAGCTTGCTCTCAGAGGCCTTTGCAGTGATTACCATGGAACACTGAGACCCAGGGGCCTCTTAGGGCAGGGCTGACAGGAAGTCAATGCTGATTGTTCTGCCCTGAGATTCTGCCCCTTCAAAGCTGAGCAAAGGGGATTTAAAAAAATATATATTTTATTGATTTTTCACAGAGAGGAAGGGAAAAGGATAAAAAGCCAGAAACATTGATCAGCCGCCTTCTGCATGCCCCCTACTGGGGATGTGCCCGAAACCAATGTACATGCCCTTGACTGGAATCAAACCTGGGACCTTTCAGTCCCCAGGCCGATGCTCTATCCACTGAGCCAAACTGATTTCAGCTGAGCACACAGGATTTTACAAGTCTTGTCTCATAAGGGTGTCTCCAGCACAGAAGTTCTCCCAGTGTAGACACAGCTCATCCTCACAGCCAATTGGCCTGAAGGTCATCCCTCCCAGTGATACCAACAACAATCAAGGCTTAACTACACCAACACTGTGCACACAGCCCACAAAGGAGTGCACCAAGAGTGTCCATCCACTTCAGGTAACGGGGGAGGGTGTGCCACTGGGCCCTATAGGATACCTAGCACACAAAGCCACTCTATCAATTCAGGGAAGCAGCCAAAATGTGGACACAGTTATAAGGTTTTTTAAGAATTTTCTAGAAAAGACCAATAAATTTAGCAAGACCCTCAAGGAAATGAAAAAGGACCAACTACAAATTAGGCATACACAGATTGAAATAAAAAATAATACACAGAGATCAGACAGCAGACTAGAGAATCACAAGAATCAAGTCAAAGATTGGAAATACAAAAAAGCAAAAAACACCCAACCAGAAAAGCAAAAATAAAAAAGAACCCTAAAATATGAAGATAGTATAAGAAGGAGAAAAAAAAATGGTGGCAGAATAGACAGACGTGTCCCAAGCCTTTTCCCAGACCAGATGAAAAAAATAGCTGAGTGTCGCATGGAGAGTGTTTGTTGGTGAGATAAGGGACAAACTATACTACAGGAGAAGGTGGGGGACTGCTGGATGGGGCTTCCTGACTGGGCAGTTCCCACTGCTTTGGGTTCCCTCCAAGAGGCACTGGCTTAGATACAGAGACCATGCCATCTTGAAGGGAAAAGTGGATGTTATTGGAAGCCTGAAAATTTACAACTACGGCACCCACCAAACAACTGTGAACAGCACAGTACCAGTCCCCAGTTTGAGGATTCAGAGGAGCTCTACACTCCAACTTGGAAAGCTCAGATTTCGCATGGGATAAGGTGAGGTCTCTGGTCTTGGCAGGACAGAGAAACATGCGCACTGCAGGAACTGGAGGACTGTGGGAAGTCTGAACCTAGAAAAATCTGTGGCTGTTGGGGCTCGTCTTAGCTGTGAATGTGGAAGGGGTTCCTCAGAGCTGCTAACAGAGGGGATCTCTAAAAAGCAACCCATTTTGATCTGACGCAGAAGGACAGCCTACATTTTTTAAAAGTGTGTCGGCTGCTTGGACACAAGGAGGAAAAAAACTGCACAGACTTGCATGCAGCCCTGGAGTTCACACACATGGGCTTTTTCCTCTTTAAATCCTTGCTTCTGAATGATAAGCCCAATAAATAGGATCACCCAGTTGGGGACACCCTAGGAGATTGCAGGGGAAAGTTGTTTTTCTGGAGCCTAGGGATCAGAGCAGGGAGTGACTATCGGAGAACCAGCTCTGGGGCAGCCCACTCCCACAAACCAGTATTGAATGCCGCAGAGAAATCAGGATCTAAGCACAGGCAAGAGGGAACCTGTAGACCTGGAGGTCTTTCTGGGTTGAATCACAAATTGATTCTTGTGTAATCACAAATAAAGGAATACAAGAAATTAAGACACACTGTCTGATTAAAAATCAGGATGGGCTGAAACCAGTTTTGCTCAGTGGATAGAGCATCAGCCTGTGGACTGAAAAGTCCCAGGTTTGATTCATGTGTCTTGGTTACAGGCACATCCCTAGTGGGGAGCGTGCAGGAGGAAGCTGATCAATGTTTCTCTCTCATCAATGTTTCTAACTCTCTATCCCTCTCCCTTCCTCTCTGTAAAAACATCAATAAAAATATATATTTAAAAAAATCATGATGGGCTTACAACACTGAGGAGCAGTGGGATGCAGGGAACTGCAGTTCTGTCCTGACTGGGAAACAGCAAGGTCATACAGAACAATAGAGAAAGTGAATGACCTTCACTACTGCACATTTTATTTCTTTTTTTACTTTTATATTAAATAAATCTTTATCGTTCAGTTTATTACAGATGTTCCTCTTTCCCCCCCATAGCTCCTCTCCACCTGATTCCCCACCCCCACCGCACCCCATCCCCTTACCCTCTACCACTGTCCTCATTCATAGGTGTAAGATTTTTGTCCAATTTCTTCCTGCACCCCTCACTCCTCCTTTCCCCTGAGAATTGTTAGTCCCTTCCCTTTCTATGCCCCTAATTCTATTATATTCACTAGTTTATTCTGTTCATCGGATTTTTTTATTCACTTGATTTTTAGATTTACTTGTTCATAGGTATATATTTGTTATCACTTTGTTGTTCATAATTTTTATCTTTACCTTTTTATTCTTTTTCCTCTTCTTAAAGAAGACCCTTCAGTATTTCATATAATCCTGGTTTGGTGGTGATGAACTCCTTTAGCTTTTTCTTATCTGTGAAGCTCTTTATCTGCCCTTCCATTCTGAATGATAGCCTTGCTGGGTAGAGCACTCTTGGTTGTAGGTTCTTGCTATTCATCATGTTGAACATTTCCTGCCACTCCCTTTTGGCCTGCATAGTTTCTGTTGAGAAATCAGCTGACAGTTATATGGGTACTCCCTTGTAGGTAACTGTTTTTCTCTTGCTGCTTTCAAGATTCTCTCTTTGTCTTTTGCCCTTGGCACTTTAATTATGATGTGTCTTGGTGTGGTCCTCTTTGGATTCTTTTTGTTTGGTGTTCTGTGTGCTTCTTAGACTTGTAAGTTCATTTCTTTCACCAAGTAGGAAAAGTTTTCAGTCATTATTTCTTCAAATATGTTTTCAATATCTTGCTCTCTCTCTTCTTCTAGCACTCCCATAATTCTAATGTTGGTACGCTTGAAGTTGTCCCAGAGGCTCCTTACACTATCTTCACATTTTTGGACTCTTTTTTCATTTTGTTTTTCTGTTAGGGTGTTTTTGCTTCCTCATATTTCAGATCTTTGATTTGATTCTTCGGGTCCTCTAGTCTGCTGTTGGATTTCTATATATTATTCTTTATTTCAGAGAGTGCATGCTTAATTTCTGACTGGTCCTTTTCCATTTTTTTTTTTGGCATTTTCATTAAGATCTTTGAAGGTCTCACTAAGTTTCTCAGAGTTCTTAATAAGTTTGTCGAAGATTGAGTATCCTTATAAATGTGGTTTTGAACTCTATGTCCAGTTGTTTGCTTTCCTCCATTTCTTTTACTCGTGACATGTTTCTTGGTTTCCGCATTTTGGCTGCTTCCTGGTGTTGATGGGGTGGCTTTGTGTGATAGTTGTCCTTAGGGCCCAGTAGCTTTGCCTCCCCAATCCCCTGAAGTGGACACTCTTGGTGAGAGACAGGGGATAGGGGATGCTCGGGAAGTTCAATGGGAGGAAAAAGGATATATATATATATATATATATATATATATATATATATATACTAATATATGTAATACTTTAAACAATAAAAAATATCCTATATAATAAAAGCTTAATATGCTAAAAAAATAGTGTAAGGAGAGTCTGGGACAACTTCAGGAGTACCAACATCAGAATTTTGGGGGTGCCAGAAGAAGAGAGAGAGCAAGATACTGAAAACCTATTTGAAGAAATAATGATGGAAAATTTCCCCTACCTGGTGAAAGAAATAGACTTACAACTCCAGGAAGTGCAGAGTACCTCAAACAAAAGGAATCCAAAGAGGACCACACCAAGACACATCATAATTTAAATGCCAAGAGCAAAAGACAAAGAGAGAATATTAAAAGCAGCAAGAGAAAACAGTTAATTACATACAAGGGAGCACTCATACGATTGTCAGCTGATTTCTGAATAGAAACTATGCAAGTCAGACGGGAGTGGCAAGAAATATTCAAAGTGATGAATAGCAAGAACCTACAACCAAGATTACTCTACCCAGCAAAGCTATTATTCAGAATTGAAGGTCAGATAAAGAGCTTCACAGATAAGAAAAAGCTAAAGAGTTCATCTCCACCAAAAAAGTATTATTTGAAATGCTGAAAGGTATTCTTTAAAAGGAAGAAGAAGAAAAACGTAAAGATAAAAATCATGAACAACAAATACATATCTATCAACAAGTGAATTAAAATTTCAGTGAATAAAAATCTGATGAACAGAATAAACTGATGAATATAATAGAATCAGGGGCCTAGAAGGGGAGTGGACTGACACTTCTCAGGGGGACCGGGGTGTGGGGGTGCAAAAGAGACTGGAAAAAATTGTACACCTATGGATAAGGACAGTGGCGGGGGGTTAAGGACATGGGATGGAGTGGAAACCAGGTGGAGAGGAGCATTGGGGGGGCGCGGAAGATGAGGAACAATTGTAATAATCTGAACAGTAAAGATTTATTAAATAAAAAATAAATAAATAAGAACAACATCAGAAAAATTCCAAAACCAAATATTTTCAAACTACCCTTATAAAAGAGGAACACCAAGATGTCATATACTGAGTCCCCCAACCCCTATTCAGTCTATCCATTACTTAGAACATTTTGACTGCTCACTTCAAAACCAGAGTGAAAAATCTCTCTCAGATTTCATTTAGGGCAAAAGAAGCTGATGGACTCTAGAATAGGGCCAGACCCTGGTCCTGCCTGCCCAATCTCACTGACAGCAACTCTTACTTTGGATCTCTCTTCCTCATCTTTCAAAGCCTCCTCATAGCAGTGAGGGAAGACCATGGGGATAGTATCATTGATCTTGGTCAAAAAACTTGAGGACTTTAACCTTAGTGGTGTCAGTATGGGCCCTAGGACCCCACAGAAACTCATACTATGCCAGATGGCTGTTGGGCACTTGCTGGTACACCAGGTACTGTTCTTGCACCCACACTTTGGTGAGGATTTCCCTGGGCTCCTCATAGATGAAGTGCTCCATCCCATCATATACCCCCACAACACTCAGCATTTTTCAGGGTACAGCTGTCATTCATGAAGATCATACCCAGAATATTTATTAAGAAGCCAGTCTAAAAATGCTCTGCTCATCATTCAACACCTCATTGCAGGTAAGGCCCAAGGTATTTACCAGGACATAGGAGTGGCTGGTAGGATCCACTTCCTTCACATAAATGCCAAAGACCAGCTGCATGCACTCTGACACTTGGTCAAAGATCACAGGGAAATGGTTCTTGTACTCTTTGATGACACTACTCAATACTTCTGCTTTTGTGACTGGTTCCTTTGTTCTATATTTGAGGAGTAGGAACTTCACCAGATCAGCCACCTTATCTTCTATGGCATCTCTAAGCAAAGACCCAGTGTCTTGCAGATCCTGCTAAGTGCTTGGCCCCTCCCTTTTCTGGCTGCTGGAACCCTGATGTGCTTTGATTGATGGAGTGACTGTCAAGAGAGTTGGAGAGAAGTAGGCTCTCTGAGGAATCTGGAGGGGATGTGGTGCCCTAGCAGCAGCATCGTGTGCCTTCATGATTTCCTGTTGTCTGAGGACTGCAGGAAAGGGGAGAAGAAGAGGAGAAAGAGGAGAAAGAGGAGGAAGGTGAAGAATAGCAAGAGGAAGAGGAGGATGAGGAAGAGAAAGACAGAAGGTACATTCTCTTGTGGGTTCACTCACTTTTCTCTCACAATCCTTACCATGAATCCTCAAAAGGCCTGGGCCTCCTTCCTCTGCCTCCCTGAGTATAGCCCTCTGTGGTTAAACCTCTCCTTTCTCAGATGCTCAAGCAGGAAGTCATGAAATATCACATTCTCAGCCCATCCCCCACCCCCAGCTGAAGTGACCCTGTTTCTGTGGAATCCCCTTTGTTCTGGGGTCCAGAGTACCATAGTCCTCCCTCTGTGTTCTCACCATGACTCACAGCAGGACTTTGGACCCTCTTCTGCTGACCTGGGGTTCTCTGGTCATACCAAACCCTCAATCTCACTTAGCCCAAGATGCAGAAGTTAAGAAATTCCCCTATGGTCATCCTGCACTGCAGCATCCCAGGCTTACTCTACTCCAGAGTCCAGGTTCCCTCCATTTTCCCTTTCTGTTCTAGTACAATCTAGGTCCTTCCACTGTTATGCAGAGGCCGTTTTTGTTTTTGTTTTTCTTTACATGAAGCTTCCAAAATCTCTCAGATCCCAGTGGGAAAGTCAGGAAACCGTGATCCTCCCCCATCATGGGCTCCTAAGAGTAAGTGTTCTTGGATCCAAGATGCCTTAATCCTCCCTCTGCATCCACACTTTCACTTCCTGCTGTACCTGAGCCTCCCCTCTGTGAACTTGAAGCCATTTTCTCCTTCTTTTTCTCCTTCTTCTCCTTCTCCTCCTCCTCCTTCTCCTTCTCCTCCTCCTCCTCCTCCTCCTCCTTCTCCTTCTTCTTCTTCTTCTTCTTCTTCTTCTTCTTCTTCTTCTTCTTCTTCTTCTTCTTCTTCTTCTTCTTCTTCTTCTCCTCCTCCTCCTCCTCCTCCTCCTCCTCCTCCTCCTCCTCCTCCT
>JAAGEH010000015.1:633753-723818 GCA_011751065.1 Lasiurus cinereus
CTCCTCCTCCTCCTCCTCCTCCTCCTTTGGCCCTTTTAAAAATTATTTTTATTTTTATTTATTTATTTTAGTTGAACTTCACCTAAGGATATTTTTCCATTGATTTTTAGAGAGAGTGGAAGGGATGGGGAGAGACAGAGACAGGGAAACATCGATGTGAGAGAGACACATCAATTGGCTGCCTCCTGCCTGCACGCCGACCAGGGTCAGGGATTGAGCCTGCAGCCTAGGTACGTGATCTTGACCAGAATCAAACCCAAAACCCTTCAGTCTGCAGGCAGATGTTCTATCCACTGAGCCAAACTGGTTAGGGCTAAGCCCTTTTCTTTATACCAATTCCCTAGTATCTCTCAGACTAGGCCTTTTTCTTTATACCAATTCCCTAGTATCTCTCAGACAAGGATGTAAAAGCCAGGACATGCTGTGTATAGTAATTCTGCCCTCTGGGACTTCCAGGCCTGATTCTCTCCTGGGATACAGGGTTCCTCTGTCCTCCCTCTGCATTCTCACCTTGATCATAGCAGAACCTGGGCCCTCCCATCTGTGAACCTGAGATCCTTTTCCTGATACCATATTCCCAGGATCTCTCAGACTCATATGTGGAGTCAGAAAACACTGTGCGTGGTATCCCATGCTGGAGACTCCCAGGGCTGACATCAAGGATGGGTTAATGAGGGGTTCCCTCTGTTATAAGGTCCAGGGTCGCTACATCCTCATGTTGACTCTGGCAGGGCCTGGGCCCTCCCTCTGCAGACCTGAGGCCATGTTCCTTAAAATGAATCCTCAGTCTCAGAACAGGATGTGGAAGTCAGGAAATGCTGCCTTTGGTCATCCCACTCTGGGGACTCCAGGGCTTACAGCTGGGGAAGGCTTTGGTGGGTTCCCCTCTGTTTGGTGGGTTCCCCTCTGGCATCCAGAGTCCCATTACTGTTTCCTGGGGGTCCTCATTTGACTCTGGCAGGACTTAGGCCTGTACTCTGCATATCTGAGGTCCCACTGCCTAGACCAAAGCCCCAGAGTCTCTGAGACCTGGATGTAGAAATCACCCTGGGTGGGATAATTCTGTTCTAGGGTCTAGGGTCCCTTCATCCCCTCATGTTCCTCACTTTGAGCCCTGGAAGGTACTTGGATCCTCCCTCTGTTGACCCAAGGCCATACTCTTCAGACCAAGCCCTGAGTACTCTGCAGGAAGTCAGTGTACATCACATCTGGTGCCAAGCTCAGCAATCCCAAAGCCTGATGGCAGGGGCTGAGATGGATTTCATAGCGTCTTTTAGCCCTGCATCTGATTCATACTTTGATAGGGCCTGGGCCTCTTGTCCTCTATGACTCCTCAAACCAAGGGTCTGACTACCCAAGTTCCCTGAGAAGGTGGGGCGGGAGGAGGTACAGTTTTCAACATACAAATAGGAAACCCAAATTTGGTAATTTATTTTTTATTTTTTAAATGCATTTTATTGATTTTCTTACAGAGAGGAATGGAGAAGGATAGAGAATTAGAAACATTGATGAAAGAGAAACACCAATCAGCTGCCTCCTGCACAGCCCCTACTGAGGATCTTCCCACAACCATGGTACGTGCCCTTGACCAGAATGGAACCTGGGACTCTTCAGTCCTCAGGACAATGCTCTATCCACTGAGCCAAACCAGTTAGCGCTCAACTTTGGGAATTTAAATTCTTGCACCATTCACTTTATACTGTTAAATCCCAAATCTAGATAAAATACCTACTATTATCACCCCCAATGTTAAGATAACCAGTTGAGCCACTCTATTCATTAAAGACAGCCTAAAGGCAATGATTCAACCTTGAAAACAGAAAGCTGGGGAGAGCCACATGGACAGTAGAAAAGTGGGGGTAAAATGGAAACTTTCTCTGATAGTAGCCAAGAAGTCAATGGTTTTCAAGGTGCATAAGATCAACCTGTACTAGGGAAGCAGGATGATTCACATCTCCACAGAGACAGTCACAGTACCTCGAAAATATTTTAGGTAAATCTTATGAAAACTAGCTAATGGTGAAGGATGAGAAAGAACAATGAACCACTGAAATGGGGGACCTAAGGAATCATTTGGAGGAAGCATCATCTCCCTACCATGTAACCCATCAGAAATGAACATGGGGGTCAATAAGTTTGAGAAAGCTTAGTAGTGCTAAAGAAATGCTCCATTTCTCTTACCAAAGCATCTTGGCCTCTTCACTCCTCCCCATGGAAGTGCCAGGATGGTGCTTTATGATGTCTAAGTTTCTCTCTCAGAGTTCCCTTTAGCTGGAGGAGAAGCTTCCTGATTAATTAAAGCCTAGGGAGTGTGGCTCCTCATTGTCTTAGAGAAAAGCATATGTTCAGGAGGCCTGAGGTAGGGCCCTGGGAAATTTTGATATGGTGAAGGTGACCAGGAAACCACAAACTTGTAGTACAGTTATGAAGCAACCAACCCCATTCACCAAAAGAAGATAAAAGAGGAATAATCCCCATTAACCCAGGCCCAGTGTCAATGATGAAAGGACCACACCCAAACTTCTCCTCCTCTTCTTTAGTGGCATCTCCCCAAGACTCCCTGGTCTTGCCTGGAAGATTCCATCCTCAATCCATACGTTTCCTAATGAAGACTTTTTTTTTCCCCTTACATCCCAGCCATTTCCTCACAAACCAATGTCCTTCTGCACTCACTCTGTTGTCCTTCCAGGTACTAAAGACATCCATGGGGGTGAAAAGATGTCTTTAAGCTAGTTCAAGGAAAGGAGCCTTCCCAAAAAGTCCTATTCCTTCAAGAAAACATACAAAAACTATAAAGCCAACAATATGTGGCCATTATCACAGGCCAAATGAGGAACTGAATAAAAATGACTCAGAGAAAGATCAAGACAATATAGAATAATTAACCACCTTGAGTGACAGCTTGGGCAGCCATTAACTTCAGAGCAAGGTCAAAGACCTCAGAACTATCCACGAAATCTCTAAAGTCTGGCTCCCAAGAAATGCTGGCAGTGGAAGCCAAATTTTATACTTACAGGGTACACCAATAAATTTTTACTTTGATTAAAATAAAATTGATAAGTGATTCACTTCCAGTGTAAGCATAATTTGCAGACAATTTTCATTAAATTTATTGGGACAATATCATATCTAATAAAAGAGTAATATACGAATTGACCTCACCTCCACTACACCCTCAAGCCATGCCCACCATCCACGCCCACCAGTCTATCAGAGTGAGTATGCAAATTAACCCAACCAAGATGGTTACAGCCACAGAGAGAGCAGGAGGGAGGCTTGGGTTGCCCCTGGCGATGGAGGAAGCCAAGCTTTCTGCACACCCTAGCTGGCGCTTAAGGCAACAAAGTTTCAATTGTAGAAGATAAATAAATTCCAGATACCAGGGTATCTACTTGGGTCACCTGGGGGTGTGGCTGGCCTGCAAACCACCACAGGCCCCTTGCTCAGGCCACCCCATCCCCCAAGGGAACACCCACCCTGATCCAGGACACCCTTCAGGGCAAACCAGCTGACCTCCACCAGTGCACCAGGCCTCTATCCTATCTAATAAAAGATTAATAGGCAGATTGACCATCACTCCAAGACACAAGATCACTACTCCCATGTGGTCAAAAGATTCTGCCCCAGGTGGACACAAGATGGCCATCACAAGAAGGCCAGCAGGGAAGGGCAGTTGAGAGGGACCAGGACTGCAAGGGGACAGTTGTGGTGATCAAGCCTGCAGGGGAGGGCAGTTAGGCGTGACTAGGCTGGCAGAGGAGGGAAGTTGGGGGTGACCAGGCCAGCAGAGAAAAGAAGTTGGGTGACTGGGCCTGCAGGGAAGGACAGTTGGGAGGGGACCTAGGCCTGCAGGGCAGGGCAGTTAGGGGTGACCAGACCCACAGGGGAGGACAGTTATGGGTGACTAGGCTGGCAGAGGAGGGAAGTTGGGAGTGACCAGGCCAGCAGAGAAGGGCAGTTGGGTAACTGGGCCTGCAGGGAAGGGCAGTTGGGGGGGACCTAGGCCTGCAGGGCAGGGCAGTTAGGGGTTACCATACCCACAGGGGAGGGCAGTTAGGGGCAAACAGGCTGGCAGGGAGCAGTTAGGCATCAGTCAGGCTGGCAGGGGAGTGGTTAGAGGGTGATCAAGCTGGCAGGCAGAAGCTGTTAGGAGCAATCAGGAAGGCAGGCAGGTGAACAGTTGGGAGCCAGCATTCCTGCATTGTGAGAGGGATGTCCAGGTAGGATCAAGCCTTAATGGGCAGTCAGACATCCTTCAAGGGGTTTCAGATTGGAGAGGGAGCAGGCTGGGCTGAAGAACATTCCGCTCCCCCACCCACTGTGCATGAATTTCGTGCACCGGGCCTCTAAGTGGTTAATAATATTAAATAAGTTTCAAATGTACTCCTCTGTAACACATCATTTGTATACTGTATTGTATTGCATATTCACCTTCAGTAACTATTTATTCCCCCTTTGCCCTCTTTTACATGTCTCCTTCCCCCTTTCCCTCTGGTAAGCACCATATTGTTGTCTGTGGCTATATGATTTTTTTTTTGTCCTTAATCACTACTGAGCACCTGAAACCCTCTCCACCCTGAGAGCTGTCTGTCTGTTCTCTGTATCTATCAGTCTGTTTCTATTTTGTTCATAGGATTTCATAAGTGAAAGCATACGGTAGTTGAATTTCTCTGGCTTATTTCACTTAGTTTGATGCCTTCTAGATCCATCCAGCCTACCGCAAAGGTAAGACTTTTTTTCTTCTTTATGGCTGAGTAGAATTCCATTGTGTAAATGTGCCACACTTTCTGAATACATCCATATAATGGTGGGCACTTGGACTGCTTCCAAACCTTGGCTATTGCAAATAGCATTGCAAGGAACATAGGCAGGCATATATTGTTTCATATTTTAATTTTAAAAAATGCTTAATTCTCAACCAATGATAATATTTTTATTGATTTTTGGGAGAAGAGGGGAGAGAGAAGGAGAGACATCAATGTGAGAAAGAAACATCAATTCATTGCTTTAAGTACTAGTATGTGCCCTGATTGTGTGGATAGACCCAGCAACCTAGGTATGTGTCCTGACTGGGAATTGAACTCATAATTTTTTGGTTTATGCAAAGATGCTCCAACCAACTGAGATACTCAATTAGGGCAGGTTTTAATTGTTTTATGATTAAACTTTTAATTTTGGAATAAGTGTAGACTCACATGCAGTGGTAAGATATAATGCAAAGAGAGCCTTGTGCCCTTTAGCCAGCTCCCCTTAACGGTAATAATACTATAAAACTGTAGCAGTGTAATATCACAACCGGTATGTTGATATGGACATATTGGAGATACAGAACACTTTCATCATTTTAAGAATCTTTCAGTGTTCCATTTAGGGACACTTCCTCTTTCCTCCTTTCTCTATCCCCCCTTAACCCCTAATAACCATTCATCTGTTCTCCATTTATATACTGTTGTTACTTCAAGAATATTATATAAATTGACTTGTGCAGTATGTAAGTATTTGGGATTGGCTTTTTTCTACTGAACATTATTCTCTACAGATTCATCCAGGTCATTGTTGTATATATTAATAGTTCATGCCATTTTGTTGCTGAGTAGTATTTCATGGTATATATGTACCACAGTTTGTTTGACCATCGCCTCATTGAAGAACATCTGAATTGTTTCTGGTATTTTTTTTATTGTGAAATTTGGTAGTTTGTAATGAAACTGTTCTGAATGTTCATGTACAGGCTCTGGATGGAAATAAGGTGCTTTTTTAAAAAAGCTTACATGGAAGATGTCTGGGAATGTATGGATCATATGGTAGTCACATATTTAGTTTTTGGTAAAAACTTGCCAAACTATTTTCCAAAGTGGCTGTGTGTATCATTTTATATCCCCACAAAGAATGTATAGTATTTCTAAACTTTACTCTTGGAATACCACAGTGACATGGGAGATATGAAACAATGTGACAAATAGTGTATTCTCTTAAGTCAAGTGAACTGACTTAGAAACTCAGATCCACCACTGATAAAATGTATTACCATAGAAAAGCTAACTTTTCCATACTTCAGTTTCCTCATGTATAAAAAGGTGATGACAGCTGGAACCGGTTTGGCTTAGTGGATAGAGCGTCGGCCTGCAGACTGAAAGGTCCCAGGTTCGATTCCAGTCGGGGGCATGTACCTTGGTTGCGGGCACATCTCCAGTGTGGGGCGTGCAGGAGGCAGCTGATCGATGTTTTTCTCTCTCTTTCATACATGTTTCTGACTTTCTGTCCCTCTCCCTTCCTCTCTGTAAAAAATCAATAAAATATATATTTTTAAAAAAGGGTGATGACAATAGTGCCAACCTTATAAAATTATAGAGAAAGTTTATAGCTTGGCGCAATATATGACACTAAGAAAGGTCAGATACATTAATGGTGGCTAATTATTATGCTTATTAAGATAGAAATGGTCTCTTCCATCTGCAAAACTGTAAGTTCTGATAATCTAGGCCAGTACAACTCAAAGTGTAGTCCCCAGACCCATCCTTGATGGAAGTTGTGCCAGAATGTAAACTAAACACACTGTTTCATACAACTGACACTTTTTTCCTGGCAAGATTTTCTCAATGAATGAGGCAGTGCAATGATTTGCATCCTGCAGCAAGCTTCTCATTTTATAACCAATGAGTACTTTGAGTAGCACTTCTTTAGAACACTTATAGACCTCCCTAGTGTAACTAGAGAGAGGAAATGGCTCTGAGCTTTAAGACAGAAACTAATATTCATTTTAGTTATGCCACTGACTTGCAAGGTGACCATGCATCAGTCACTTAAACTCTATTTTCTTTATCTGTAAAATGGAAATAATTGCCTCTGGATTCTTCCTCCTCCATGAGTTTCATGTGGTCTTGAGTCTAACAACAATGCCAGAAGGTACTTTGATGGCCCTGTGTGGGGAGTAAGGAAAAGCAGCCACTGGGGACAGATAAGGTTGGCAGCTTTTTATGGCTGCAGCAAAGTTGAGAAGGAAAGTCTTTTTTAAAAACTTTATTGAGATATAATTGATACATAAAAATTGTACACATTTAATATATACATCTTGGTGAGTTTGGGAGTATGCATACATCTGTGATAGTACTACTGTATGAACTCGCAACCTCATTCCTTGGCATTATTCAAAAGAATTGAAATTAAGAACTCAAAGAGATGCCTGCACTTCAATTCCTTTAGAAGCACTATTCACAATATCCATATATGGAAATAATGCCAATGTCCATAAACAGATGAATTAACAGCCTTAAAAATACGAAAATTCTGTCATTTGTGACAACATGGATGAACCTTTAGTACATTATGCTAAGTAAACTATGCTAGTTACAGAAGGACAAATACAACATGATTCCACTTATATGAGAAATATAAAATAGTCAAATTCATAAAAGAGGAAAGTCAGATGGTGGTTGCCAGGATTGGTGTTAGGGAGAAATGGGGTGGTGTTGCTCAATGAGTATAAAGTTACAGTTCTTCCCTGGCTGGTGTGGCTCAGTTGGTTGAGTGTTGGTTGTCCTGTGCACTGAAAGGTTGCCAGATGATTCCAGGTCATGGCACATACCCAGATTGTGAATTCTAGTCAGAGTGCATACAGGAAGCAACCAATCAATGTCTCTCATATTAATGTTTCTCTATCTCCCTCTCCCTTTCTCTCTCTCTCTAAAATCAACAAAATATATATTGTTGAAGTTACAGTTCTAAAGTCAACAATATTGTATTGTACACTTAAAAACTTGTTGAGAGAATATATCTACTGTTCAATGTTTTTTGAGAGAGAGAGAAAGAGAGACCAAAACCCAGACGTGGTGACTACCATCCTCTTTAAGTTGGAGAGAGGTAACCAAAGGCAACTAAAACCATCATCCATTTTCTCGCAAATGATGTTTTATATCCAAGCTAAGTGCCTTCTACTTGCAAGGTACTCTTTAATTTGGTGTCTGACAATTACATTGACCGTCTCATTGTTTAAAATCTTCCCAAACATACAAACATTATTAGTAAAAGCATAGGACAGATATCAAATGGTATAGGCAGATTAATTGCTAATGGGGACAACATTAAGTCTCAGAGCGCCAAGTGCATCCCCACAGGCAATCAGCCAATCTAAAAAAACATTGGCCCCACACTCTCATTAGAGCACTAATGTGGTCCTTCTTGGAATTAGTAATAGCTCAGCACTAATGGCTGAAAAAAGGACCATACTGTTTCCCCAGTCATTAATTCCCAGAAATAAAAAAAGGACCGCATGGACGTGATTACTGCTTTAATACACCCATCAGATGAAATGAGCAAGTTAACTTCCTCAGAGGAAGTCAGTAATCTGAGTACATGAACTCAGACTTCTCCCCTACATCTATCCTAGAAGCCATCTGGCAGCAACAGTCAATTCTTTGCTAGGAAGCTGCCTAGGTTTACCTGAGGACATTTCAGTTCATACTGTCAGGTTCTCTGCTGCCCACTTGCTCAAGGACTCAACTAGCTGATAAAGTGAAAAGCCAGAAACAGGGTATAGGGGGAGGGGGAATAAATTGGTACAAACATGCTACTGGCTGCTGCTTCTGTTGCTGTTGCTGAAGCAGAGGATCATGGTTCCTAATAACAATAACCAGTTACCAGTTGTGGATTACATAGTACTAGTATGTCAGCCTTCATGAAGGAATTTTAAAACATATAATCTCAATTGAACAGACCGTCAAACCTCAGAGGGAAGGCAAGGGAGGATGGGAGGAAGCTGGGAGATAAGAGATCAATCAAAGGGCTTGTATACATGTAAGCATAACCAATGGACACAGACAATGCGGGGAGGGGGGGGTGAAGGCCAGGGCTGAGGAGCAGGGGTAGGCTGGAAAGATAAAAAGAATAAAACAAAAAAAATCATTTTATTTAAGACTAAAATACCATTAACCTCATTTGACAGATGAGGAAACTGAGGCAAAAAGGTCATGTAAATTACCAAGGTTACAAAGCTAGTAAATGGCTCATCCAGAATTAGAAGGCAAATCCCTGACTCCAAGTGCAGGCTTCTTTCCATTGGACATATTTGCCCCATGTAGTATCAGTGGAAACTATATAAAGTCAAGAAACACACTAGGATAATAATTATAGCTACCATTGTGTAAATACCTCCCAGGGTCTAGAGACTTCCCTCAATTCTTACTTTGGAGCTTTAGTGATACAGCCAGCGGGACTCTCTTAGCAACATTATGACCCACAACATCCCCATCCTTCATTCTCTTACAAGAAACTTCCTCTCTGCCTGTGTGTCACATTAATTTCTCTTAGTATAGAATTATCCTGGCAGCTGCAGTGGAGGAAGGAGTATAGTTTAGATGGGGCAATGGATAGGTAGTTGGGAGAGGACACCATCAGTATGGAACTTGGGAAGACTGAGTTTTATTTTAATTTGGGAAACTGGATTGGTTGTAGAAGCCCCCACAGCTTCTGTGGCTCCCCCACCACAATATTTAGTTGGCTGTATAAATTGCCTTTACCATCACACCATGAGCTTCTGGAACACAAGGATTCTCTCTTTGTTCTCTTTGTGACCCCAGCATGCAACACAAACATGATACATAATAACTGTTCAATAAATGTGTTTGAATAAGTACATGAAAAACTGTCTGGCTACTGCCCTTGCCTTTCTTTGTTGCCTCAGATCACTGGCTCACTCAAGGTAGTTTGGGAAAGCATGTGGAGGTATCACTGTAGAAAAAGCACCACATATGAGTAACATAGAGACAGTCTGTGCCCAAATTTGCATGTGTAAAAAGCCCACCAGGCAGATTTTCTTTCAGATCACAATAGTCTGCCTCAGGCAGATTGGAACAAGCACTACCCTATCACAGCAAACCTTTCTGTAGACAACCTGAAGAGTCATGTTCCCATGTGTAACAACGATTCCCCAGGACACTTGGCTCCACCACTGGTCTTAGTATTAAGTGACACTAGCCTGAAGGGACAGAGGTAGATGTCAACCTTAGGAGGAGAATTTAAATGTTTAAATACTCTGGCCACAGCTACAGGGTACAGTGTCAGATGGGATGGGGATGTCTGGAGGTGGAGTTGCTGAGTATTTTGGCACACAAAACTTTTCCTTGGCAAGCTGGGCAAATTGTTCATTTCCACTGTCCTGTGCCATAAGAGGAGGCTCCCAACCAGATTTGGGAACAGAAAGAATATCTAGGATAAGAATTATGTATCATTTTAAACTCTATAGATGACACAACAATTATCTTTCTGCATCAGTGTCAGAAAGAAATATTGGTCTTACTTCTCTCTGTCCTCTTAAAGCTGTTGATAGAGTTGGAGATATGTCATCTGTAATGCACAGGGAAAAATTGAGTCACAATTGATGACAGTCTATAATTAAGTGCTAAATTGTCTGTCATGAGTCTTAAGTGCTGCAGGAAGCCAAAGGAGGCATAGTCAATGAAGGCTGAGTAATGAGTGGGCAACTGGAGTTCTGATGTCTGAGAATCTATTGCTCTAGTCAGCACAGATTTCCTGGAGAAGATGGGACTGCCACTGGACCATAGAGGGTGGGGATGACTGGACTTTGTGGAGGGGAGGGAGCTGTGGATCAAGCACAGGAAATGGTGGAACAAAAGCAAGAGGCAGGTTGGAATTAGAACCAAGAGCAGGAGGTTTGGCTCTAACAAGAGTGGGGTGGGTTGTATAGGGAATCAGGGTGCTCATATGGCTGGCTACTGGGGAGGGGAGCCACAATGACTGATCTATTAAGCTTTTCAGAAACTAGATAGCAGCTGTGGTCAGATGAATCTAGACTCCATAAAAATCCATTTTCAGCCGGGACCAGTTTGGCTCAGTGGATAGAGCGTCGGTCTGCAAACTGAGGGGTCCCGGGTTCGATTCCGGTCAGGGGCGTGTACCTTGGTTGCGGGCACATCCCCAGTAGGGGGTGTGCAGGAGGCAGCTGATCGATGTCTCTCTCTCATCGATGTTTCTAACTCTCTATCTATACCTCTTCCTTCCTCTCTGTAAACAAAACCAATAAAATATATATTTTAAAAAATCAATTTTCAAAGGTGAATTCCTGAGAGTCTGAAGCACAGCTCCATCTTTCAAGGAGTTCCCACCTTTGTATAGGCAATGTCTCATTCAATTCCTGTGACATCCCTAGAGGGAGGTATTATAGGACTTGCATGCATGTATATAAGCATAACCAATGGATGCAAGACAATGAGGTGGGTGATGGCATGTGTGGGGGTTGGGGGAAGGTCAATGGGGGAAAAAGGAGACACATGTACTACTATTTGTAAGACTTTAAACAATAAAATAAATTTAAAAATAAAAACATAGAATCCAAACAGACAGGCTGAGTGGGGATATCAAAGTAGGTTGGACAGCAGAGACTGGTTTGGCTCAGTGGATAGATCGTCGGCCTGTGGACTGAAAGGTCCCAGGTTCAATTCCGGTCAGGGGCATGTACCTTGCTTGAGGGCACAACTCCAGTAGGGGACATGCAGGAGGCTGATCAATGTCTCTCTCTCATCGATGTTTCTGACTTTCTATCCCTCTCCCTTCCTCTCTGTAAAAAAATCAATAAAATATATTTTTTTAGAAAAGTAGGTTGGACAGTCATCTCCTTTCTATTCCAATGCAAGCACTTTGGGAAGGGGTAGAGGTAGCAGATCTCAACCTGTGCTTCTTACAATCCAGAAGCATCTTACACCCAGAATTCCTTTTTGTTCACTTCTCCCAAACACGCAGCTGTTTAGCAAAGACAATAATACTATCATTGATCTTATCATGTGTCTGTCTAAACTGAACTACATACTTCAAAGAAACTAATTCATTTTATCCTCACAATAATCACATGAGATGAGTGGTGGTTTTATTATCTCTATTTTACAAAAAAGGAAACTGAGGCAGAGAGTTAAAGCAACTTGTCCAAGGTCATATGACTGGTAAGTGATCCCACATCGGGTAGCCTGTCAATGCAGCCAACCCTCCTGCCTGCCTCAATCCAATGCTGCCTTCTGGGCACATCCACCATGGACCCCCAATAGGAAGTGTCTTATTCAATGCCCATAACAACCCTGGATTCAAGGCACTATTCAGGGAGCCAAAATTCTGAACAGATGTCTGAGTAGAGAGATTAGAGTAGGTAGGAAAGTTATGGAGTAAAACGCCCTAATTCAGAGCCAGAGTGCTTCTATTTCCCCACTTGCCATAATCATTGCTGCCCATCCTATCAGCAGTAGTAATAGCAGTAACAACCTTAGCACTTTCTTGGAGCCCCAAGCCAACTTGCTCCATTTGAGCACTCCTGGAGTCCTGTCAAAAGAGGCAGAGCATATATGGTATTGTGGACCATCTTGGGCTACTAGTATGCTAAGAGACTTGGAGAAAGGAGAAAGAGATATAAAAGTTCTGGTAGCAGCCAGGGGAAACAGGTGTGAGAGAAGGTAATAGTAAATTCAGGGCAAAGGAAAATGAGGGAAAGAGAATTAAAAGATCATGAGATGCAGGTATTTTAGAAGAGCCTAGATTGAATAGTAGATATTGAGGGCAAACAAACTACAGTGAGATCAGAGTAACACCTCAGATCAGCCCTTGTGAAAACAACGTGACTTGATGTTGGATAATGAATAGATATCTTCCAGGCTGGTGTCCTACATGTGGAGAGAGTAGGTTTCTGGAGTAGAATCTAGTGAGAATGCAAGCTGCATCAGGCTTTAAACTTCATACACTACAGATCCCAGTTTGCCTTAGACAGCTGTGTTAACCTTTGCTGTGGTGTTGACCCCTTGTCATAATAATACTTTAAATGCATTAAAAAGCATAACATTACAAAGGGAACAAATTATATCAAAGTTTGTATGATATACTAACTTAAATCCTTCTTTATTGATGTATGGAATAAAATACTTAGTGATGAGTATAAAAACTACTGGAATTCCAAAGTAAGGTCAGTTACAAAGGCTATCCAGAGGTAGATTAAATGATAAGGTGATATTAAAATATCTGTGTTTTCTCTTGGAGACAAAGATTAATGTATTACTAATGTTGTTATGGTTCATTGCCTACAAAATGGAATGAAATGAGAAATGTCAATTAGAAGTTAACAAAATCAGAAATTCAATTTTTCTCCCAGTATCACAGAGTCCCTCATTGAGGAAAATGAATAAGGTAATGGGTATTGATCAGGCTTGAGACTGGATGCCTGAAGAGCTAGTCCCAGGTTTCCTAATCATCATGTGCTTGAAAATGGACTCTGACTCTTGATGGCCAGAGCATAATTCCATTCTTACCTCTCACACATTTTTATGAGAATATGAGGCTGCTGAATTCTCTTCCTTGGTTCTGGACATGAATCCCAAGTCCAAATCAAAGTTAATTGACCTACCAGTGCCCTACACAGGTCCTCATGTTAACAGGTCCATTTTTGTTAAATAAGAAATATGGTTCCTCTTGTACTTTGTTAACTGGTTCTAGTGGCTGTGACTGAAAAGAAATGCTGTCAAAGGCCATGATTCTGCATTGTTGAAATAAGCCATTACCACTATAGGGGAATCCTATGAAGCAAGCACCGGCTGGATACAGTGTATAATATTTTTTTACAAAACCAATAAAACTTTCACAGTAAGCCAAAGGGAGTTTGGCAGACAACGCAAATGACAGAGAGTAGGCATTGTGTTTGTGTGTGTGTAAGAGAGAGCACGTGTGCAAAAGAGAGCAAGAGAGATAAACAGCACGAGTAATAGAGACAGTGTGTGAATGAATTCTAGAAAATAAAATTTAGAGGCCTCAGAGGCCATTTGATTCAATTCCTTTGTTTCAGATGGAGACACTAAGGCCCAGAGAGGGTATGTGCCGTAGTGAGCCCACACAGCCATTCAGGGCTGAGTCACTAGTCAGTTGCATGCTCTTTTCCCTCTGCACCTTTTGCCTATTTGACCAAAGATGAGCATAAGCCAATTGACTTGGAAGATACTTCTGGAAACATTGTTCAAAATGGCTACCAGTTCCCATTGTATCTATTCTGCTCTATTTCTCGTGGCAAGCACAAGAATATCACAACCTTGAGGAAATGACCCATATTGCTGGCTATGGTTATACAATGGATATGCTGTGTTTAAATAAATGGCTGGCCCCACTGAGCAGAAGTACAATATGATTCTGTAGGCAGGATGAGGTCAGTTATGAAGTGGATTGGTCAGGGACTTGGGGCAGGAAGAAAAGCAGAAGAAAGGAGGAGAATGGATTTCCTGCTGCTGCTTAAAGGTCTGGGAAAGGTGAAGACAAAAGGTGCTGACTTGGAAAATGTGACATTTAGTGAGATCCAGCCTACTCAATCTGGCCTTGACCACAGGGTATGAAGTATGAGTGTAACTGGGGTTTCCCTGCATCTATAACTTCCTTCTCTGGATTCTAGAGGAGTCACGAATAGATGATTATTATTATGTCATTATAATTATCACTTATTATTTTGCTCTTTTTTTTTTTTGCTTAGTTGAGTTTTTCTCCATTTTGGTTGGCAGATCCCCAGTTCTGATTCACACCTAGGGCCAAATGGGACACTAAAAAAGGTTTAGAACTGTGAAATTGATCTCATTTTTGAGTCCCAGTTCTACCTCCTACCAATTGAGTTAGATGACTTAAACTCCCAGCTTTTCTGAGTCTCAGTTCCAAACTTGCAGAATGATAAAGCAGATCTCTACTGTCAAGAGGAGCACACCATGAGCTGATGTGACAAAACTCTGATCACTGTACTCTGATCTCTGTCTGTGGATGACCAAAATATTGCCTATTAGAAAGCAGGTTCCCTGGAGGTCATATTGCTTTTTGGCTTGCAAGAGGGAGTTCTTGACAGAGGCACCAGCACATTCAAAAGTGGAATCTGAAAAGAATGTAATTTTCTATTTTTTCTTCTTGCACAAATTATTTACTGCTTTGCTCCTCAGAGCTGGAAGTCAGCCAGCTATTTCCACAGCCAGATTAAGGAGTGACAAATCTGTATTTTGCCATTAGAGTTTATGGACAATTTATGAGACTAAAAAAATGTATCAAGCTCTGACCTTTCAGGCCAGAGAACTTTGACAGGGGAAAGGCCAGAGGTCACCTAACCAGCCTCCCACCTCTACAAACACACATTTCATCTCTATGTCAAGGCCAAATGGCCAGCATTTATAACATTAGTGTAGAAATAATGTTTGCTGGGCACTGAAATCCACAAGCCAACCTCTACCCAGAGGTGGAACATTGCAGAGAAAGAGCATAAGCTCTGGAATCAGACAGGCCTGAATAGAACTTTGCATAAGTTCCTTTGCTTTACTCATCAGAGGTTTCACCAGTAATCTTCAAGTACATCTGCAACCTTGACTTCTATTGTATCCCCTGGCTTCCAGATACTTACTAAAAACGTCAATATGGAGCACCTCCCAAAATATTAATCTTTTTCAAAACAATGCCTTGTTTCCCCTCCTTTGCACATGCATCCATTAACCTACCTACACACATGTCTGTAAACTCACTGTTTCCTTCATCTGGTGCCCTTTCACCTATTCAAGGACACTACTCCAGTAATTCCCTCTATCTGCATCATAAAATTGTTCTTCTCTATTAGATCATCTCTATCAATGTGCAAGCATGCCATATATCTCTCATCTTTAAAATACTTAAATCTTGCCTGGCAAGTGTGGCTTAGTTATTAAATGTTGACCTATGAACCAGGAGGTCACAGTTTGATTCCCCGGTCAGGACACATGTCTGGATATGGGCTTTATCTCCAGTAGGGGGGATGCAGAAGGCAGCTGATCAATGATTCTCTTTCATCATTGATTTTTCTCTCTCTCCCTCTCCTTTCTACTCTGAAATAAAAAATATATTTAAAAAAAATAAAAAAATCTTAAACTTCATATTCTTCCAACTACCACCTTTCTCTTAACCCATGCAGAACCAAACACCTGCAAATATTTGACTCTCTAGTTCCTCTTCTTTGCTACACATTATCTCCTTAATCTTGTCAGCTTATGACCCATCAGTTCACCTAAATGGTTCTTATCAAATTATCAAAGACACATCTTCGTGAAGCTCATGACACTCATTTAATCATTCCTTTATTCTTAAAATACTCTTTTCTATGGACTAGACCTAGAATTACACTCACCCAGTTTTTGCTCCACTTTAGCTGCTCCCTCTGAATCTCATTCCTAAAGCTTCTACTTTTTCCTGATCTCCAAATGTTGAAGTGTCCCAGGGATCCATACTTGACCTTTTCTATTTCATCCATACTACCTCTATAGGTGATCTTGTGGTTCAAAATCGTTAGGTAATGAGAACTCCTAAATTTGTCCATGACCTCTCCCTTGTTTACAGCACTTACATATCAAACTACCTATTTGTTATTTCCATGTGGATGTGTGATAGGTATCTTAGACTCAGCACATTACAGAACAGTTTCTTTATTATACAGCTCCTGCCATTACCATGTCTGCTCCTCCCACAATTTCTTCCCATATCAATAAAGGGCATTTGCTCATGCATTTCTCAAACTTAATAGTCAAACTTGACTACTCTTCTTCCATCACAATGCACATCCTACCCATTGAACAGTGCTATCAATAATATCTTCAACATTTAGAATTCAACCACTCCCCAGTACCTGTATTGCCATCACTGTGGCTAAACCTACCATCATCTCCCCAAGGATTATTGCAGTATAACTTCTTTCTGATCTCTTGTTTGTACTCTGCTCTCTTTCCAATCTGTTCTCAGTGCAGAAGACAGAGGGATCATATTCAAACAAAATTCAGCCACAGCTATATTCATATTTTGGCTCGGTGGATAGAATGTTGGCCTGCAGACCAAAGGATCCCAGGTTCAGTTCTGGGCAAGTACCTTTGTTGCAGGGTCCTCTCTAGTCTGATCCCTGATCAGGGCACATGCAGGAGGCAACAAATCGGTTGCCTCTCATATCAATATTTCTCTCTGTCTTTCCCTCTCTTCCACTTTCTCCAAAAATCAATGGAAAAATATCCTCGGGAAAGGATTTTTTTTTAAATAAGGTCACGTCATTCACCTATTCTTCAGTGATTTTATAGCTCTAAGAATAAAATTCTAACTCTAAATATGGTTTAAAAGGCCCTGTTGCTTTGGCTTCTGCCTACCTCACTCTATGATATTAATCTCTAAACACTTTCCCCCTCCTGTTTCATGTCCTCCAGCCATTCTAGTCTACTTGCTCCTCAAACACATGAAGCTTTTTCCCAATACTGAAACTTCATTTGTACTTGCCCCTGCCCAGAAATCTGGACTGTTCTTATTAAAAACCTTTTAATGACTGGATACTTCTTATTCAATTCTGGGTTCACATGTTATCTGCTAGCTCATAAAGAGCATTTCTGATCAACTTAATGTAGCCCTTTAGCAACTGTCACTCTTTAATGCATTACCCTATTGTAATTTTTCCATAATACTTATCAGAACTTAAAAGGTGAAGAGATTAAGAAATAGAAATCAGAAGTTACAAAATAGTCATCGAATTTAAAGTACAGCATAGGGAATATAGTCAATAATATTGTGATAAATATGTATGGTGCCAGGTAGGTACTAAAAATATCAGGGGGGGGGGATACTCTACAAAATATATGATTATCTAACCACTATGCTGTACATCTGAAACCAATACAAAATAATATTGAAAATAAATAAATAAATAAATAAATAAACAAACAAATAAATAAATAAAATCAGTTATTTAGTTATCATTGTCTGTCCCAATAAATTGATGCTTCCATGGGAGGAAGGGCCACTGATGCCTCTCAGAAAAATGCTGCTTCCTGGAGAGAAGTTCAAGCATGCCTGCCAGGTTAAGCCTGAACTAAGGTACAAAATTTAAAGATTCACTTATTTGGGGGCTCATCTAAGTTCAGAATTGTCATCTAAGAATAAGATCCTGTAGGTAGACAAGACAACCGAGGCTTCAACTTCTGAGAGATTAGTGTAGATTAGATGGGTTATTTTCATGCAAGTGTCCTACAAACTCTAGGGATAGTGGTGGAGATGGTTTGAGTGTCATGGGTGTAGGGGTGCACAAGTTGAAGTCACAAAAAGCAGTATCCCCAGGTCACATAGCTTGGGAGTGAATATAGCAGCCTGTAGTTAACCCAGACTGATCTGGAAGAGAAGTAAAAAAAAATGCTCAGAAAAGAGGTGACTCATTAGAGCAAATGGCAATCCTAGGCAGTATACTGCCCACATAGGCATACCCCAGAGTGGCCACATGGGGATATGGGTGTTAGAAGGTTCAGAAGGGCTCATAAAATAGTTGTCTGACTCTGAATGGTTTACTACATAACTTTGGGATGGTCTCTTCTACTCTTGGGGCTTCAGAGTCCCCATCTGGACACACTCCATCTTATAGAGTATTTTGGTTTCATGCTCTTCTTTTACATGACTCTGCCCACTAGCCTAGCTCCTGAGCTCAGGAAGCAACCATTTGTAGGGAGGTACCAGTATCAGAGACTCTGAAGAGAAGTCTGCTTTATATGAATCTCAGCAAGCTCTTGTGCACAGAAGCCTTGATTTAAGACCATTTAAATAAGCCCTGATTCATCATTTTGAAGGTCTTTGAAGAAAAGACAAGTGCCATTTTCTAAATGCCATTATTCAATCAAGCCTTTTTCAGCCAGCCCAGCAGGCTCACCTGCCTACATGCGTGCCCTGACTAATACATCTCACTTTATGTGCCTGGTGTCCCTTTAACAGATAGCCCTAGTTATTTGGGGGCTGTATTGATGATGCAAGGAAGAGAATTGGAACCTGAGACAGGAGACTGACAGTACAACAGGCACTCAGTAAAAAAGCTGTGGGAAATTCCATAGTAGGAGACCTCTACCTAGCCCAGGGTCACTTTTGCCTTTGAGATCCTGAGCCTATTCGCTGAGCTCCTTTTCCCTGCAGGGCGGTAACCCTAACCAGACTTCTGGGAATACCATTGTCCCAAGTTCTTAGCTCTCTGACCCCCTGGAAAGTGAGCTGACCTCTCTATGCCTCAGTTTCCTCATATTTAGAATGAAGATAATAATAAAAGCACATCAACTTCCTAGAGTTAGGGTGACAACTAAATGCTGTAATGTCTATAGAGCACTGAGAATAGTAACTGGCATGTAGTAAACTATAAAGTATTATAGTTCTTACCATCTTCAAGGCAGTACAAATAGGAGTGGCATATGTGGGAGCTAGAAAATAAGGTAGAGATTCCCCAAAGCTATAAAATGTGGGTGGAAGTAGAGCAAGGTCTGGACACTGAAGGCCTGGCTTCAGATTTTGGCTTTATTGTTCACTGGTAGTGGGACTTTATGCAAGTCTAAGCACTGTCATAAGCCTGCTTTCCATCTCTAAAAGGTATAGAGATTCCTCAGGTAATGGGTTATTTTGAGAAGGTTATGACTAAATAGATGGGACTTTGCTTTGTATCCAGCAATGCACATTTTAGTATCAAGTAGGCCAATGGTTCTAGACCAACAAGCAATAGCATGACATGGAAACATGTTAAAAATGCAAGACCTAGTGAAGAAGAAATTTCAGGTGGTGGGCCCAGTAGTTGTGTTTTAACAGGACTTCCAAGATCTCCAGAGAATTCTGATGCATAAAAAAACTTGAAAATATGACTCTAACCTAACCTCATATAGACAAGGAAATGGGAAACCAGGGAAAGCCAAATGATTGCATACTTGCAAGGCACAAGATTCTGGGTAATGAGAAGTGATAACCCTGAGGTAGTCCAATGGGGTACATATGGTATCATGGTCTCTTGCTTCCCAAGTGGTACTTTTGCTAGGACATCAGTTTGAGCAGCGCCTAAGATCCTTTCTCCCAGAGGAGATAACCTCAAAGACCCCAGAATATTGATGCTTGTTCCTTAAAAATGTGCAAATGGAACATTTTAGGTGTTTGTCTCATGACTGAAAGTGAGGCTATGCCCCTGTCTGAGAAGTAGCAGCCCTCCCCATTCAAGGAGCAGCAGCCTCATGAGCAGTCCACCTTTGTACAAGGATCAGCAGCCCTGTGAGCAACCTGTCCTTGTCTGAGGACCAGCAGCCTTGTTAGCAGCTTACCCACATCATAGATGCCAAAATACTCAACAAAATTTTAGCAATTTGAATACAGCATTACATCAGAAAGATCATACACCATGGCCAAGTAGGATTTATCCCAGGGATGCAAGGATGGTACAATATCCACAAATCAATAAATTTGATACATCACATAAAAACTGAGAGATAAAAATCACATAGTCATATCAATTGATGCAGAAAAACCACTTAACAAAATCCAAAACTCTTTCTTGACAAAAACATTCATCAAAATGGGAATAGAGGGATCATACCTAAATATAATAAAAGCCTTATATGATAAACTTACAGCCAACATCATACTCAATGGGCAAAAACTAAGAACAGGAATGAGACAGGGATTCTCACTTTCACCACTCCTGTTCGACAAGTTCTGGAAGTGCTAACATAGCAATTAGACAAGAAGAAATAAAAGGTATCCAAATTGGAAAAGAAGACGCAAAACTGTCATTATTCGAAAATGACATGATACTATACATAGAAAACCTCAAAGACTCCATCAAAAAGTTATTGAATTTGGCAATGTAGCAGGATACAAAAATAATGCCAAGAAATCTATGGCATTTCTATACACCAATAGTAAACTTACAGAAAGAGAGACTAAAAAAACAATCCCATTTATCATCATACTAAAAAAAATTAAGATACCTAGGAATAAACGTAAGGAGGTAAAAGAGCTGTACTCAGAAAACTACAGGACACTGACAAAAGAGATAGAGGAATACATAAACAGATGGAAGAACATACCAAGTTATGGAATGGTAGAATCAACATCATTAAAATGTCCATACTACCTAAAGCAATCTTTAGATTCAATGCACTCCTCATTAAAATGACAATGGCATATTTCACAGACCTAGAAAGAACTCGCCAAAAATTCATCTAGAATAAATAGTTGCAGCAATCCTGAGAAAGAATGACAAAGTAGGAGGGATCTCAATACCAGATATCAAGCTGTATTACAAAGCCTCTGTTTTCAAAACTGCCTGGTACTGGCACAACAATAGACATTATAGATCAATGGAATAAAATAGAGAACCCAGAAATTGACCCAAATCACTATGCTCAATTAATATTTGACAAAGAAGGCAAGAACATACAATGGAATCAAGACAATCTTTTTAATAAATGGTATTGGGAAAATTGGACAGATACATGAAAAAAATGAAAACAGAACACCAACTTACACCATACAGAAAAATGAACTCAAAATGGATAAAAGACTTAAACATAATATGGTAAACCATAAAAATATTAAAGGTATCTACAGGCAGCAAAATCTCAGGCATATATCATAGCAATATCTTTACCGATACAGCTTAGGACAATGGAAACTAAAGAGAAAATAAACAAATGGGACTACATCAAAATAAAAGGCTTCTGCATGGCAAAAGGAACCATCAACAAAATAACAAGAAAGCCCACTGCATGAGAGAACGTATTTGCCAATGTTATCACCAATAAGGGTTTAATCTCCAACATTTATAGAGAACTCATACAACTTAACAAAAGGAAGATAAACAACCAAACCAAAAAAATGTGCAACGGACCTAAATAGATACTTTTTGAAAGAGGACATTAGGAAGGCCAAGAAATATATGAAAACATGATCAAAGTCACTAGTCATCCAAGAGATGCAAATCAAAATGACAATTCGGTACCATCTCACACCCGTCAGAATGGCTACCTTCAACAAATCAACAAAGGACAAATGTTGGCAAGGATGCGGAGAAAAAGGAACCCTCATACACTGCTGGTAGGAGTGCAGACTGGTGAAGCCACTGTGGAGAACAGTATAGTTTCCTCAAAAAATTAATAAATGGAACTCCCATTTGACCCAGTGATCCCACTTCTAGGAATATATTCCAAGAAACTAGAAATATCAATCAGAAAGGATATATGCACCCCTATGCTCATAGCAGCACAATTTACCATAGCTATGATTTGGAAACAGCCTAAATGCCCATGAATAGATGACTGGATTAAAAAACTATGTTACATCTACACAAATGAGTACTATGGTGCAGTAAAAAATAAGGAATTCTTACCATTTGCAACAGCATGAATGGAACTGGAGAGCATTATGCTAAGCAAAATAAGCCTGACACAGAAAGATAAATATCACATGATCTCACTCACTTATGGATTATAATGAACAACATAAACTGTTGAACCAAAACAGATCCAGGGACAGAGAACCATCAATCAGACTGTCAAACCTCTGAAGAAAGGTAGGGGAGGATGAAGGTAAAGGGGAGAGATCAACCAAAGGACTTGTATGCATGCATATAAGCCTAACCAATGGACACAGACAGGGCATGAGTGGGAGTGTGGGGGGAGCAATGAGTTAATAAGGACACATATGAATACCTTAATTAATAAAGAAAAAATTAAAAAAGAAAAAGAAAGTGTGGTTAATATTTAGAGAAGAATCTGTAGGCAATACAGGTAATGTTTAGTAGGAACATGGCCTGGGAAGCAATAGACATTGTTCTCACATGTACCTACCTTGACACTTCTCTAAGGAAGAGCCTCTCTTTTAGCCATGGGACTAGCACTCACAAATGCTGTTTCTACTTTTTAACGTGAAAGTCTTAGGGCCCTATATTAGTCTGAGTTTTTCGGGTTATCTGCCTGGGAAAAGGGGTGTTAGGCCCTCACAGTTCTCCCAGAGTGAAGGCCCAGCATAGTGAGATTCAAGCCTCTTTTCCAAGTCCTGGAGTAGGAGATAGTAAAGATGGGCAGCAGTCGCCATATTGCATGTTAGTTATGTATGGCCTGCAGTGTGCTGAAAAGATGAGAACTGGCTCAATTCTGGAGCTCCATATTTACCTAGTAACTCTTGCAACTGTGTATCTTCCCAGTGGGCATTTGCCCTGTAACTTTTACTGTTTTACAACTGCCCCAAACCAAACCTCTTTCTCTCCATAGTGATAAGGGACAGAGATTCATGGAAGGAGGTCTTCAGCTCCTTTGCAGCACAGGGCCTCTTGGCACTATTGGCTGTCTTGTGCGGGAAGGCACAGGAGCGCCACACAAGCAATAGCTCTGCTTCACCAGACAGGTGAGTAGGACACAGCCCCACTTTCTGAGCCCTTGTAAAGAACGACTCTCTTCCACATCATGTTTTCAAGTCACGACTCATTTCTCACCCTCCCAGACCAGCTGCAGAGCTTCAGTGGTGCGTGGGCACTTCCCCCCCCCCCCTCTGCCTCTCTCCAGCAGGAAGCTCTCCATCAGAAGGTGATTAGATTTGGGGAGGAAGATCTTTTTCCAGCTATAATTGTTTCTTAAATCTTTCATTCTCTCTAAAGATTACATGCAATAACCAGCACTTGATAAATGATGACGAACATTAGTTAATTGATCTAGTTTTCAAGTGGCACTGCTTTCATGGCAATTTAAGTATATATGTTTAAGAGCACATCATCTTTGGGAGCAGTCTAAGTGGACTGCAATTTAAAGCCTGAGGAAGCAGTGACCCTTCCAAATTGTGCCTGAGACATCTGCCAAGGGACCAGGTAATCCAGAAAGCTAAATGTAGCTCCAAAATACAGAGGAAATACAAGATATTTCTTTACCCATTTTCTTATTCATTCAATTACACATTCACTAGCTTATCAATTTAATTAACTTAATCATTTATTCATTCACTCCTTCTTATATTCAGTGGCTCAGTTATTTTTCCCCTTCCTTCTCATCTCCTCACTTGCTAGTTAAAACATTTTTTTCTTCTCTCCTCCTCTTGCTCACTTCCTTACTCACACACTTTTTCATCCATCTCCCCTGCTCTATAACATCTACTGCACCATGATGAATTAGGGTAGTGGTCAGCAAACTGCAGCTCTCGAGCCACATGCGGCCACAGTTTGTCGCTCTGTTGACTAATGAGTTTGCTGACCACTGGGATAGGGGCTTAATCACAAGGAAGAGCAACAGCCTGTAATTATTGGAATTGAGAGTCTAGGTCAGTGGTTGGCAAACTCATTAGTCAACAGAGTGGCAAACTGCAGCTCTCCAGCCCCATGTGGCTCGCAAGCCACAGTTCACCCGCCGACCACTGACTTACAGCTTTAACTGACTTCATATACTTTCTCCAAATACATCTTTATGTATAAAGAAAATAATGATCTTTTATAGTATTAGCTGGCTTTTATTTCATGTATTAAATGACCCTGAGAGTTTTCTCTGTGCAGGAAGCAGAGAAACAGAGATGATATTGACCATAACCTTACCAGGCTTGCTGTCTACTTGGATAAACATTTTAATAAATACCTATATTTGCTACAGGGATCCAAAAAGAAATCTCTTGACTCTGGCAGAAAAGCTTCATGAAGACTTTCTTCCTGAGCATTTATTTTGTACCAGACCCTAGGGATCCAGAGCGGACTAAGACATGGTCCTGCCTTCACAAAGTTCAATATCTAATGGTGGAGGCAGAGGGGATGATCAGGGGTGGGGTTCACTGGGGGGAGGGGCTGTGGGCCTATCAGGAGCGGGGCCAGCCATGGGGAAGGGCCACTGGTAGGTTGGCCGCCATCCTGCCCTTGATCAAGGTGGGAGAGCCCAATCAAAGCCAGTCAAGGGAAGGGGCTGTGAGAAGTTGGCCACAGGCCCCATAGGGTGGGAAAGGACGATCAGGGGGTTCCAGGTGGGGGGAGAGGACATGGGAGGTTGGCCGACCAGCCCCTCCCCCCTGATCAGCTGGTTTGTTGGCTGCAGTGGGCATGATAGCGACCCATCATGCAGGTCCTCATGGCATTCCAGTCATTGGCTTTTATATATATAAACTTAAAAATTGCCTACTCTATCTGGTCAAACATTTAATTTACTTACCCCTAATACCTTGGCAGGGCCAGACCAAATAATTTTGTGGGCCTTACATGGCTCATGGGCCAGATGTTCCACTCTCCTGTTCAACCATACTATCTTGAGATTTACGCATGTTCATAAGTTCTTTCCTTTTAACTACTATATATCTCCATCATTTACAGCTTACATATTCATTTACTCAGTCCTGTATTGGTACCTCTATATTTTTATTTATTTTTTAATATATATTTTTATTGTTTAAAGTATAACTAATAGTAGTACTATTTGTAATAATCTCTCCTTTTTTCCCTATTGACCTCCCCTGGCCTTCCCTACCCCCAGTAAATGCCCTCACCTGCTCCCCCCAATGTCTTGTATCCACTGGCTATGCTTATATACATGCATACAAGTCCTTCGGTTGATCTCTTACAGCGCCGCCCCCAACCTCCCCTGCCTTCCCACTGTAGTATGACAGTCTGTTCATTGCTTCTTTGCCTCTGTATATGCTTTTGTTTCCACCTCCCCCTGATTCTTTTCTTTAAAAACATCTTGGAGAGGAGGAATCCAAGATGGCGGCATAGGTAAACACCTACACTGCTGCCTCGCACAACAATTTCAAAACTACAACTAAAAGACAGAACGGACATCATCCAGAACCACAGGAAAGCTGGCGGAGTGTAAGTTCTACAGCTAGAAGGAAAGAGAGGGGCTCACGGAGACCCAGAGGAGCTGCAAAAAGCCGAGGTACTGAGACGCGCGCGCTGAGAGAGCGGGTGCCAGAGTACCTGGCTGGCTTTCTCTGGGGGGAGGGAAACGGAGACTCCCAATGGCATTGAACCCCTTATTTTACTACGCTAAAACCCATATCCAGCTAAACTCATACGGGGGGAGTTTGGACTGTGAAAAGGGAGAGGTGCACGGAAATTTAGGGGAGTTGCAGAAGATCAGGTCTGGTCTCGCACGCGGACGGTGCTGCGAGCAGGACAGACTGCTGATTGTGGTGCCGCTGGCTTTCGCGAGTGGGCGGGAGACAGACCCTCCCAACTGTGCCACTTCTGACTCCACTAAGCCCCTGTTTTGGGCAAAACCCTGGGGACCTAGACTCGTGTGGTCCTAGTGCTCAGGGGAGCTGGAAAGGCAGTGGTTAGAGGCACTGCGGGTGTGCAAGTGCACAAGGACCGCTCCAGGGATTACCCAGTCACGTGAGACTCAGGGGCCGTGGAGGGCGGGGCCGACTGGAAGGCAAGGCGGTCCCTTAAGCCCTGAGACTCCACCCCTCCCAAGCTCAACAGAGGCTTCTTCGGCTTTGCCTCTGGCATCATAAAGCTGAATCCAACACAGAAGTTTCCCCAGCATAGTGAAAATGCCGAAACAAGGGAAGGGATCACAAACAAAAGAAATGGAGAAAAAAAAAAAAACGACTGGCTATAGAGTTCAAAACCACGCTTGTAAGGTTTTTCAAGAATATGCTAGAAAAATTATATAAATTTAGTGAGACCCAAGAGGAGATGAAAAAGGACCAACTAGCGATACAAAAGAGCCAACTAGAGATGGAAAAGGTCCTACTAAAGATGATAAAGGACCAAATAGAAAGTAAACATACACTGACTGAAATAAAAAATATTATACAGAGTCCTAACAGCAAACTAGAAAAAAGCAAGAATCAAGTAAAAAATTTGAAATATAAAGAAGCAGACAACATTCAACTGGAAAAGCAAGAAGAGAAAAGAATCCAAAAATGTGAACATAATGTAAGGAGACTCTGGGACAGCTTTCAGCCTACCAACATCAGAATTGTGGGGGTGCCAGAAGAAGAGAGAGAGCAAGATACTGAGAACCTGTTTAAAGAAATAATGACTGAAAACTTCCCACATCTGGTAAAAGAAATAGACTTACAAGTCCAGGAAGCACACAGAACCCCAAAGAAAAGGAATCCAAAGAGGACTACACCAAGACACATCATAATTAAAATACCAAGAGCAAAAGAGAAAGAGAGAATATTAAAAGCAGCAAGAGAAAAACAGTTTATTACTACAAGGGAGCACCCATACGACTGTCAGCTGATTTCTCAACAGAAAGGATGCAGGCCAGACGGGAGTGGCAAGAAATATTCAACGTGATGAATAGCAAGAACCTACAACCAAGAATAATCTATCCAGCAAAGCTAACATTCAGAATTGAAGGGCAGATAAAGAGCTGCACAGATAAGAAAAAGCTAAAGGAGTTCATCAACTCCAAACCAGTATTATATGAAATGCTGAAAGGTACTCTTTTAGAAGAGGAAGAAGAAAAAGGTAAAAGCCAAAAATTTATGAACAACAAATACATATCTATCAACAAGTGAATCTAAAAATTAAGTGAATTAAAAATTTGATCAACAGAATAAACTGGTGAATAGAATCAGGAGCACAGAAAGGGAGTGGACTGATAATTCTCAGCGGGGAAGGGGTGAGGAAAGGGTGAGGGGTGTACAGGGAGAGACTGGACAAAAATCATACACCTATGGATGAGGTCAATGGGAGGGAGCTAAGGGCAGAGGGAGGGGTGGGAGCTGGGTGGAGGGGTGCTATGGAGGAGAAAAAAGAGAAACAAATGTAATAATCTGAATAATAAAGATTTAAAAAAATAAAAAATAAAATAAAAAATAAAAACATCTTGCCTCTGTATTTTTTAATTGGTTACTGCTGGTGTATAAGATACTATTGATATTACAGTATTGATTATTTTATCTAGTAAACATGCTAGACTCTCTCAATAGTTTTAATAGTTTGTCTAATTCTCTCAGTCTTTCTGTTTAAATATTCACATCATTTCCAAATACACTTATTTTTATTCTTCCTTAACAATCCTTATACTATTATTTCTTTCTAGGACTTTTGTGTTAATTTTGAATATGATAGAAGCATTTTCTCTTTGCTTTCTACATTAAAGGGAATGCTTCTAATATTTTGCCTCTATTAAGTAAGCTATTTGATGTGGGTTTTAAATAGGTGGTCTTGATAGGGATGAAGGGGCTCCTTTAATGTTTTTTTTTTATCACAAATAGGTGTTAAACTTTATAAAATGTTTTCATGCATCTATAACAATATATTTCCATTGTTTTCCCAGAATGAATTAATGTGATAAATTACATTTACAAATTTTCTAATGCAGAACCATTCTTGAATCCTGGAGATAAACTTTAGAGAGCAATGATGCAATCTTTTTGTTTCCTTGTTATGTTTCATTTTGCTTTTAATAAACTATAATGTTTAGTTAATATTTGGGTTAGCAATTGCAATCTGTTTTCTCAAGTGACATTTCCTATAATTTTTTCTTTTGTTGTCTTTATTCATATTTAACATGAAAATTATAGTAGTATCCTAAATTAAGTGGGCATTCTTAACACTTTGTCTGATCCCTGGAACAAAATGTAGAGAAAATATATTATCTTTCCTTGTGAAGTTTAATAAAAAAAAATCAACCTATAAAATTTTCTGGAACTGGCCCTTTTGATAGTAGTAACGCTTTTCATCACCACTACAATCTTACATGGTCATTGGTCTGTTTAGTTTTCCTAAGCCCAATTAAAAGAAATCAGGATATTTATCTATTATCCCTTACTTTAAGCCTTTTGTTTCCCTACCAAATCTATTATAACATCACCCCTGAAGAACCAAGAGCTAGATTTGCAGTTCCATTCCTGAGCCTGCCATTCTTTGAACAAATGAAACTGAGACTAGGGAAGTCTTCATTATTTCTCTCAACAACCTGCCTATCTAAAGAGTATGAGGCTACTGGACTCCTTATGGTACTTTTTTTTTTCTAATGGTAAACTTTTGACACAACGGTTAGTTGTGGATTCTTGTCTCTTCAGAGCAGCAGTTGACTCAATTCAAATAAAATGAAAAGGGATAAAGAAGAACAAGAGGGGAGAGAATAACAGCTGCCAAATGATTCCTGCCTGCCAAGTCTTGTACTTTGTATACTTTGGTAGAGCAAACCTGATAATAAGACCTTTGAAAAAAAACCCTTTCTGACTCTCCCATCACATTTAGGTAGAAAAGGAGCCCTAATTTCTCAATGAGGCAAAATATCACCTTGTCACATAATGAGGCACTACCAAGATCAACCTTTTACCTTTGAGATTCACTTACCTACCAGTCTCCTGTTTTTCATCCATTCATTCATATTACCTCTGTACCACCTTCTGTGCTGACTTTACTGGGTTTTGCTTTTTTTTTTTTTTGATGTTGTTATACTTGAGGAAGACATGTGTGACTTGTATCTTGGTATAATCATAGCTGTGAAAAAAGAGCTGCAATTAGAACTGACTCAGGTTTGTTTGTTTAATGAGAACAGAACCAGTTTTCCTGGCCTTCTGCCCTAACCTAAGGTGAAAGTTTCAGGGTTTTTCTCTCTGAATTACACAGATTGCTTCTCTAATTGCTCTTTAAAAAAGTCATTTACCAGTGTGTTCAATCTGAGTTTCTTCTCACTTTCTTTCCTCAGATTACTTAGGGATTGTTAGTGATAGATGGCTGAAGCTTTCTAGTAGCACTAACTGATAGGTCCCAACTTGCCCTCCAGGTTTCTTCTTGACCTTTGGCTCTGCCATATCTTTCTTTGCTTGGCCTCAGTATTTGAGATCAAAGTTTCTTACATTATTCACTATACAGATGGAAATGCAGTCTTTCAATAAAAAGAAATAGTGGTCTGAATCATTAATCAGAACTCAAGTAGAAAGGCCCAAAAAGAAAATGGTCCATCCCCAACAGACCCCGATGCCCATAGATACCCACATGGATTGCCTACTGGTAATCATTCTAGGTGGGCATATAGTATCCTCCAACATTGGGTTGTTGGCCCATGAGCGACATCATTATTTAGAAACACTTTAGCTTAGTAGTATTAACATTACCTTCCAGAGGGAAAAGGAAGGAGTATATGGAGAAAAGGCAGGCAGACCAATATAGCCCCACGTTTTGAGCTTTTGAAGTCTATTCCCTTTCAGTCTCATACTGTCATTCTGCTAGAGGGACCATGACCCAATTGGCCCTTGTTCTTTTTCAACTGCACCAACAGCCATTTCTCTCACCACCTGCCTGGGATCTAGCTTGGACATTCAGTTTGATACCTTAGGAATAAATTATTCCTTATTGATGATGATTGACAGTTATAACTGCTACTCCACTGGACATACCTGGCACCTGTGCCCAGGGTACAGCCTCAGATAGACTACTAGGGAAAAGAACACAAATACAATAGGAAGAGGAATGTATCATTTTCTTTCTATGCTTAGGCTTGTAAGAATTAATTTTAGTTAATTGATCTTGAAATAGCTCTCAAAGGAAAATTGTTGACATGATTCTAAAAAGTCAGTGGAGATGTGGTAGATAGAATTCTAAAGATGGTTCCATAAGACATCTGTCCCCAAATTATGAAGTTAAACACCAATCTAGATACTGTTGTAAAGGGGTTTTGAAAATGTAGTTAAAATACCAAGTCAGTTGACTTTAATATATGGCTGGTCTGATCTAATCACAGGTGCCCTTTGCAAACAGAATTTTTCTCTGGCTGGTGGCAAAGGAGAAGTGAAAGGGATTCAAAGCACAAGAATAATTCAATGCACTCTTGTTGGCTTTCAAGATGGAGAGGCCCATGTGCAAAGATCAAAGAGAAATCTCTGGGAGCTGAAAACAGCCCTTGAGTGACACCTATAAAAGAAAGTAGATATATCCTACTATTGCATGGAACTGTACAGTACCAGTAACCTACATGAGCTTGGTAGCAAATTTTTCCCCAGAGACTCAGAAAACAGATTAGTTCAGCCTACAGCTCTATTTGTGAGACCCCAAGCAGAGAATTTAGTTAAGCTGTTCCCAGACTTCTAATCCCATAGAAACTATAAGAAAATAAATGCAGGTTATTTATAGCTCCTATGTTTGTGGTAATTTGTTACACAGGAATATAAAACTAATACAGGACATCTAACCAGTTCCTCCAAAGTATCAAGCCTTCATCTCAACCTTCTTCATGAGAACAAAGTGGACAGAGAGAACATTTAGAGTCTACACAAGAACCCTGTTCCTCTTTCCAGCCTTGAATTAAACTTCTCTCATTGAACTCTCATTAGCTGAGGCCTCTGTGCAGCCCTCCGGTTGGTGAGGTTCTTGTTACAGACTGATAACTAACTTGATCCACTGGCAGGGAGAATATTTTTCAGGACAGTATGAACAACCCATGCAATTTTCAGAAATCTGGGTGCAAAGCACTTTGACAGTGATTATTCTACGGAGGGCAGATTTCAGCAACCCCCAGTGGTAGAAATGATATATTTTCCAAATGAAAACAAGAGACCCCAAAAGATCAATTGGCTGTCTTAAGGTCACACAGAGCTAGCATGGGGAAAATCATTGCTGAGTGCATGGCTGGCTTTCTAAAGCGGGAGGGAGGGAGATGGAAGCTCCCGACTGCACTGAACTGCAGTTCTGGGTGAGATACTGGGAACCCAGACTCATTAGGGGAGAAACTGGACTGTCTGGCAGTGGGTGAAACTCAAGGATGTCTCTCTCTCAGAGGTGCTTACAACAATTACCGAGCGACAATGAGACCCAGGGGCCTCATAGGGCAGGGCTGACAGGAAGCCAGGCTGTCTGCCCCGCCCTGAAACTCCACCCCATCCAAACTGAGCACAGAGGCTTTTGCAATTTTGCAAGTCTTGTCCTATAAGGGTGTCTCCAGCATAGAAGTTCTCCTGGCATAGACACAGCTGATCCTCACAGCCAATTGCCCTGGAGGTCAATTCCTCCTTTTAATAGCAACAACAATCAAGACTTAACTACAAGAAGGCTGTACACACAGTCCACAAAGTGGTGCACCAAGAGTGTCCAACTCAGGTAACTGTGGTGGCTGAGCCACTGGGCCATATAGGACACCTAGCACACAAAGCCACTTTACTAATTCAGGGAAGCAGCGAAAATGTGGAGACAAAGAAACAGATCATAAACAAAAGAAATGAAGGAAAGCAAACAACTGGATATGGAGTTCAAAATCACAGTTATAAGGTTTTTCAAGAATTTCCAAGAAAAGGCTGATAAATTTAGTGAGACCCTCGAGGATATGAAAAAGGACCAACTAGTAATTAAACATACACTGACTGAAATAAAAATATATATATACAGAGTCATAACAGCAGACTAGAGGACCACAAGAATCAAGTAAAAGATCTGAAATAGAAAGAAGAATAAAACACTCAACTGAAAAAACAAAAAGAAAAAAGAATCCAAAACTTTGAAGATAGTGTAAGGATTCTCCGGGACAACTTTAAATGTATCAACATCAGAATTATGGGGGTGCCAGAAGAAGAGAGAGAACAAGATACTGAAAACCTATTTGAGGAAATAATGACTGAAAACTTCTCCCATCTGGTGAAAGAAATAGACTTACAACTCCTGGAAGTGCACAGAACTCCTAACGAAAGGAATCCAAAGAGGACCACACCAAGACACGTCATAATTAAAAAGATATTAGCAAAAGACAAAGAGAGAATATTAAAAACAGAAAGAGAAAAACAGATTGAGAACTGCTAGCAGGGTTGCCTAAAACCATCAGAAAACACAGATATTTATATTATGTTTCATAATAGTAGCAAAATTACAGTTATGAAGCAGCAATAAAAATAATTTTATGGTTGGGGGTCACCACAACATGAGGAACTATATTAAAGGGCTGCAGCATTAGAAAGGTTGAGAACCACTGACGGATGACTAAGCTCAAATGGACTACTTTGAGTGTTTGAAGGGGCTGACCAGTGGTGTGTACTAGAGCCAGTTCATTGGTTCTGACATCAGTGTGTACCCCACTAAACTTTCAGTGATGTCAAGCTGGTAGCTTAAAATGAACCATTATAGGATTATTTACACCATGGAAATAGAAAAAACACACAAACACACAAATTAGAAATTTTTATTCCAGAAAACTGATTTTTTAAAACATTTATACAAACACCACTGAACTGATCCTTCTTGGAATATCCTTTTCTGAGATCTTTACTGGCCCTTCCTTCAAGATTTAGTTCAAGCAACATACCACCAAGGCAGTTTTCTCTCTACCCCTTTCTGCATCCATGCCTCTCCTTTGTGCTCTTATGCAAACATCTGTCATTTTCCTATGAATTCCTTAGGGGTAGAGCTCATGTCTGAGTCACACTGTGCAAAGTGTTGTGTGGGTTTTCAGGGAATGTTTGCTAAACAGAATGACATTTCTGATAGAGCTGAGGTACTTTGATGCCTATAGCCTCTGGATCATGGTAAGCCTGCTTGGAAGAGTTTAACCCTGGGGACAGCTAGAATAGGAATTAATAAGTCCTCAGTCTCTCTGAGAAGTCACAAGATTAACAACTCAGCTCTAACAGAATGTTCCATCATCCTCTTCCTTGCTCAGAATATCGGGCTTCCTTGATCTTTTCCTAGCTTCTCTCAGACATCCTGTATGGCCTAAAGGCTGTTATTGAAGAATAAGTTCTCCTAATGAAGAAATGATTATTCACACCACATAACTGAGGAAATACCTGTTGAGAAAATCAGTATGCCAGAGGCAAAAGTTAGAGAAATGTATTCCATTCATTGCAAATAGAGATTTGTTTTCTTTTTGCAATAATCCCTTAGAATATTTATCATTGCACTAGCTAGTTGGTGCTTGGAACATCAATCTAGTCATTGTAAAGATCAACTTTATATCCCACACAACACTTTGGAAATATTGAGAAGAAACTGGCTGGGTAAGGTGTCAATCACTGTAATAATAATAGTCAAGAGGGACTGAAAGGTGGCCTGATGATCGGTAGGAATAAGAAATCAAGATAGATAAGATAAGGGAACATAGGATTGTCATGACAGTGTGGTTTTGGCTATTGCATGTTGGAGCAGTGGTCAGATTAAGCAATTTTGTGGTATTCATTTTGGAAAGTGGTTGCTTAACATGGAGAAGGTGCAGAACTGAAGACTTAACAATTTTACTTTGGAAATTTGGTTTTGGTCCCATTGACCCTCTCTAGCAAAAATGTCTCTCTTTGGCACTGAATTGATGGAAAAAATATAACTTATCTATGTTTCATATCATCAACCTGAAAACATTCCCAAAGTATAGACACAGGCTGTCTTTTTTTTTAAATATATTTTATTGATTTTTTACAGAGAGGAAGGGAGAGAGATAGAAAGTCAGAAACATCGATGAGAGAGAGACATCGATCAGCCACCTCCTGCACGCCCCACAGTGGAGATGTGCCCGCAAGCAAGGTACATGCCCCCAACCGGAATCGAACCTGGGACCTTTCAGTCCGCAAGCCGATGCTCTATCCACTGAGCCAAACTGGTCTCGGCAACACACACAGGTTGTCTTTACCCTACCAGAGAAACTTGTACTTACCTGGCTGTAGCACTTAATACTTATTAAGGTAGCTCCTTGTGAACCTGTGTCCTTGTATAGGGTCTTGGGTCATCAGTGGATGGGAGTAGGAAAGAGGGGATCAAGTGAGGGAAAATGGGGATATCTGTAATACTATCAACAATAAAGATATATTTAAAAACAACAGAATTAACAGCAAAGCACTTTCAAGACCATCAATCTAGATCTGAAAGAGCTGTAACACCCTCTGAGTATAATCACACTGTGGGGTAGGCTTCTCTGTGCACAAACAGGTCAGTGGCTGACTGATTAGAAGGTAATCTGCATTCAAAAGTGAGGTTTGGTCATGCATGGTACCCATAGTTGTTAAAACATCAGTCATCCACACAGAAGGGTTCCAGTCAAGGGCACATATCTGAGTTGCAGTTCAATCCTGGGCCCATGGCTCATGTGAGAGGCAACCAATTGATATGTTTTTCTCACATTGATGCTTCTCTCTTGCTCCCCTTCCCTCCCTCCTTCTATTCTCTAAAATATAATGGAGTCCTAGCCAGAGTAGTACAGTGGTTAGAGCTTTGGCCTGTACACCAGAGTCATGGGTTCAATTCTGGTCAAGACCATATACCTGGGTTGCAGGTTTGATCCCTGGCCCCAGTTAGGGCACATGTGGGAAGCAACCAATCAATGTGCTTTTCTTACATTGATGTTTCTTTCTTTCCCCCCTTCTCTCTATCTTTCCCTCCTATTCCTTTCCTGAAAATCAAAGGAAAAAAATATCCTCAGGTGAGAATTGAAAAAATAATAATCTATACTAATAAAAGGGTAATATGCTAATTAGACCAAGAGGCCTTCTGGACATCCTTCTGAACAAAGCCATGGTGGCGAGCCAAGGCAGAGGTAGTTAGGAGGAATCAGGCCAGGAGGGGAGGGAAGTTGGGGGCAAGGAGGCCAGCAGTGGGGGACAGTTGGGCATAATCAGGCTTGCAGGGGGGCAGTTGGGGGTTTGCAAGGTGGCGGGGGAGGGGGCAGTTTGGGAAAAGAAGGCCAACAGGCAGGGTGGTTAGTGGGGATCAGGCAGGCAGGCAGGTGAATGGTTAGGAGCCACTGGTCCCAGATTGGAGAGGGTGTAGGCAAGGCTAAGAGGAAACCGCCCCCCCCCATACATGAATTTTGTGCACTGGGCCTTTGGTAATATTAATAAAAAGCAATGGAACCTGGCCATTGTGGCTCAGTAGTTGAGCATTGACACATGAACCAGGCGGTTGAGGTTGAATTCCGTCAGAGCACTTGCTGGAGTTGTGGGAGCATACAGTAGGGAGCATGTAGGAGGCAGCCGATCAATGATTCTCTCTCATAATGGATGCTATCCCTCTCTCCCTCTACCTTCCTCTCCGTGAAATCAATAAAAAAATATATATTTTTTAAAAAAACAATGGAAAACATATCCCTGAGTGAGGGTTAATAAAGAAAAAAGTGAGGTGTGGGTGAGAGGTATCTATTGCCAAGCTCCATAGATATTGCTTCTTTGAGAGAGAAAAAAAATAATTCATCCTGAACCACATATCTTTTCATTTCTTACAGGAAGTTAAGTTCCAATATAACCTTATGGAACAAGCATTATATAGGCAGTTCATTGTTGACTGAAATATTATTATGTAGCACATGACTATTTGTGTGTGTTTATTCATTGATAAATATATTGTTGGCTCTGTTCATCTGGAGAACCCTGACTGTTGAAGGAGACAACAGATGTAAATCATCTGAAATGGACCCAGGCACATAAGTTGTACTTAAGGTATGGTAACAACTCTAGTAACCAACACTTCTGACCATCTTTACCCTTCACCTGATATTGTCCTAACTTTTCTAATTATCCAGATCAGCCAATGGAGCCTCACCTTAAATTTTTCCAGTTTCATGACAAGCTCTAATTGAATATTACTTTGATTTACCCTTTTTCTTTTTTAAAATTTTTATTGAATTTATTGAGATGACATTGGTAATAAAATTATACAGGTTTCAAGTGTATGATTTTATAATACATCATCTGCATATTGCATTGTGTACTCACCAGCCAAACTTAAGTCTCTTTCCATCACTATTTATCCTCCCTTTACCCACTTCTACCTTCATGCAGCTCCATTTGCCTCTAGTAATCACCATATTGTTGTCTGTATTTGTGAGGGTTTATTTTCTTAATCCATTCACCTTTTTCACACAGTCCCCCAGATACTCTCTCCTCTAAAAGCTGTGAGTATGTACCTGTATTTATAAGTCTGCTTCTACACTGAGTGACCAGATATTATGATCTCTGAACACATAATATTCTGGCCACTCAGTGTCCTATATAATAAAAGGATAATATGCAAATTCTCCCCTCACCCTGGCCAGGCTGGCTGGACCCCTCCCATGCACGAATTCATGCATTAGGCCTCTAACATATATATATGGACATCCCTCAGTCTTGGATATATATGTGTTAGAGGCCCAATGCATGAATTCATGCATGGGTGGGTGGTGTCCCTCAGCCCAGCCTGCACCCTCTCCAATCCAGGACTGCTGGCTCCCAACCACTCACTGGCCTGCCTGCTTGATTGCCCCTAACCACTTCTGCCTGACAACTTAATCACCCCCTAACCACTCCCCTGTCAGCCTAATCAACACCTTACTGTTCCCCTGCCATCCCGATTGCCCCAAACTGCCTTCCCCTGCTGGCCTGATTGCCCACAACTGCCCTCCCCTGCTGGCCTGATTGCCCACAACTACCCTCCCCTGCTGGCCATCTTTTGGTGGCTATCTTGTGTCCACATGGGGACAGCCATCTTGTGTGTTGGAGTGATGGTCAATTTGCATATTACCTCTTTATTATATAGGATATATATATATATATGCATACACATACACACACACACATTGAGTGGCCAGATTATTATGCATTCAGAGATCATAATAATCTGGCCACTCAGTGAATTTTGTTTGTTGGTTTATTTTGTTCATTAGATTCTACATATAAGTGAAATTAAATGGTATTTAGCTTTAATGTATCTTAAACCTGGATAAACATTATAATCATCTAGACAGCTCTTCAAAATTACCAGTGTCTGAACTTCATCTTCAGATATTTTTATTGAACTGCTTTGGGGTGGAGCCAAAACATTAATAGATGTTAAAAACTCCCAGGAGATTTCAGTGCACAGCTACTGTTGAGAGCCATTATATAGAGTATGCCAAGTACATGCCAAAAGAAAAGACAAATTTTAGAAAGATGTACCCCTTCGTTCAAGTGCTCTACTGCCAAGTATATGCTTTTCTCCTCAATGAAGGGCATTACTCTCACCCAGTGCCCAAACCAGAATACCAGGAGTCATCCTTGATTCTTCTTTTCCTTCTATTTTTCAATTCATCAGCCAGCCCTACTAACTCTAGCATAAAAAAATATAGCCGAAACAGGTTTGGCTCAATGGATAGAGCATCAGCCTGCAGACTGAAAGGTCCCAGGTTTGATTCCGGCCAAGGGCATGTACCTTGGTTGCAGGTGCATCCCCAGTAGGGGGCGTGCAGGAGGCAGCTGATCAATGTCTCTCTCCCATTGATGTTTCTCTCTTCGCCCTCACCTTTCCTCTCTAAAATCAGTAAAAACATTAAAATTTTAAAAATATGTCATGCTCCCTGCTCTCTGTCTTCACTGTGACTCCTAGTCCTAGCTTTACAATCTTTTTCCTGAGACACTGTATTTATTTCTGGGTCCAATCATGACAGAGAAACTACACAATAATTTAAACAAGGACAATTTAGTATAAAGAATTAATTACTAATACTTTCGCTGTGTACTGTAGGATCTGTGTTCTGGAAAAGTTACAAATACTGTAGGAGCCTGAAAAATGGATAACCACATCCTATCTAATAAAAGAGTAATATGCAAATTGGCCATACCTCTGCTACACCCACAAGCCACTCCCACCAGCCAATCAGGAGCAAGTATACAAATTAACCCAACAAAATGCTGCAGTCATAGAGAGAGCAGGAAGCTTGGGTTTCCCTGGAAATGGAAGAAGTCAAGCTTACTGCACATCCTGGCCGGCCTTGGCATCTGCTCAGGCTACAAAATTTCAATTATAGAAGATAAAATAAATCCCAGATCCCAGGGCCTCCACTTGGTTCACCAGGGGGTGTGACCAGTCTGCAAACCACCACAAGCCCCTCACTCAGGCTACTCCACACCCCAATGGAACACCCACCCTGATCCAGGATACCTTTCAGGTCAAACCAGCTGGCCCCCACCCATGCACCAGGCCTCTATCCTATCTAATAAAAGAATAATATGCAAATTGACCTTCACTCCAACACACAAGATGGCTGCCCCCATGTGGACACAAGATGGTTACAAGATGGCCAGCAGGGGAGGGCAGTTGGGAGGGACCAGGCCTGCAGGAGAGGGCAGTTAGAGCTGACCAGGTCAGTAGAGAAGGGAAGTTGGGGGCAATAAGGCTGGCAGAGGAGAAGTTAGGTGTTGATCAGACTGGCAGGGAGGTGGTTAGGGGGTGATCAAGCTGGCAGGCAGAAGTAGTTAGGGACAATCAGGAAGACAGGCAGGCGAGCAATTGGGAGCCAGCAGTCCTGGATTGTGAAAGGGATGTCCAACTGCCCATTTAGGCCTGATCCTACTGGGAAGTCAGACATCCCTTGAGGGGTCCCAGATTGGAGAGGGTGCAGGCTGGGCTGAGGGACATACCCCCTTTGCACAAATTTTGTGTATCAGGCCTCTAGTATATTATAAAGGGGAGACCTGAAATAGCTATCCATACAGGTGCAAGAGACTGCTGATGAACACATCAGAACTAGAAGGAGAAAAAAAAAATAACCCTTTTCCTCCCGCAATGTCTCTTCAATGCTCTTTACTGATAAAGTTTTAGTGATAACTAGCAAGGAAAAAAATAGTTGGGGAAACCAGATGGAATTTCACAAAGCAGGCAAAAAGGGTAAATTTGGAGTTAAGGGGCTATAAATTAGTAAGCAGCACAATCTCCTTGCTAATTTCTCTGCCTCCATTATTACTCACCTGCAATCCAATTTCCTTGTAGTAATCAGAGTAATCTTTTCAAAATAAAAACATATCCTATCACTTCATTTTACCACAAGAACAGGCATGTAAATCAGAGTGCCCAGAAATAAAACCATGATTTTATGGTTAATTAATATTTAACAAAGGAGGTAAGAGAATAAAATGTAATAAAAACAATCTCTTCAATAAATGGTGTTGGGAAAATTGGTCAAGTGCATGCAAAAAAAAAGGAAAGGAAAGGAAAGGAAAGGGAAGGGAAGGGAAAGGAGGAGAGGGGAGAAGAGAGGAGGGAAAAAGAAACTAGACCACCAACTTACATCATACAGAAAAATAAACTCAAAATGGATAAAGATTAAATGTAAGTCATGAAACCATAAAAACCCTAGAGCCCTATTCAGTTTGGCTCAATGAATAGAGTATCAGCCTGTGGACTGAAGAGTTCTGGGTTTGATTCCAGTTCCCCAGTATGGGGTGTGCACGAGGCAGCCAATCAATGATTCTCCCTCATCACTGATGTTTCTGAAATCAATAAAACTATATTTTTAAAATGACTTGTATGCATGAATATAAGCCTAACCACTAGACACAGAAACCAGGAAGTGAGGGCATGAGTGGAGGGTGGGGGGCAATGGGAGGAAAATGACACATATGTAATACCATAATCAATAAAGAAAAAAAAACCAATGTTAAAAAAATCCTAGAAGGAAACATAAGCAGTAAAATCTCAGACATCTCTCATAGCAATATTTTTACCAATATCTCTCCTAGAGCAAGGGAAACAAAGGTAAAAATAAACAAATGGGACTGCATCAAACTAAAAAGTTTTTGCACAGCATAAGAAACCATTAACAAAACGGGAAGAGAACCCACTGTATGGGAAAACATATTCGCCAATGATACATCTGATAAGGGGTTAATAAATAAAAATATAAGAAGTCATACAACTTAATAAGAGGAAGACAATGCAATTAAAAATGGGCAGAAGGACTGAATAGACACATCTTCAAAGACAACATACAAATGACCAATAGACATATGAAAAAATGCTCAAGGTCACTAATCATTAGAGAGATGCAAATTAAAACTACAATGAGCTATCTATCACCTCACACCTGCCAAAATGTGTACCACCAATAAATTAACAAACAGGTGCTAGTATGGATGTGGAGAAAAGGGAACCCTAGTGCACTGTTGGTTGGAATGCATAATGGTGCAGCCACTGTGGAAAACAGTATGGAAAAAAATAAAAATAGAACTAGTGTTTGACCCAATGATCTCACTTCTAGAAATATATCCTAAGAATCCCAAATATATGCACCTATGTTCATAGCAGTTCTTACCTCCTTTGTCAAATATTAAGGTCTGGAAACAGCCCAAGTTCCCATCAGTAGATGAGTGGATGAAAATGCTGTGGTACATTTATGCAATGGAATACTCTACAGCAGTAAAAAATGAACTCTTTTCCTTTATGGCAGCATAGATGGACCTGGAAATTATTGTGCTAAGAAAAATAAGCTAGTCAGAGAAAGACAAATACCATATGATGTCATTAATATCTGCAACCTAATGAACAAAATAAACTGATGAACAAAATAAAACTAGAGGCATGGATACATGAAATTGACAGAACTGGGTAAAAGAAGGTGAGAATCACATACTTTACAAAGTGTGCCCCCTTATATATACTAATATATAAAAGCCTAAGCAACTGTTATGACCAAACAATCAGAACAACCAGTCGGCCAGTCACTATGATGTGCACTGACCACCAGTGGGCAGACACTCAATGCAGGAAGCCCCCCTGGTGGTCAGTGTACTCCTACAACCAACCTCTGCGGCCCTTCCCCCTGGCTGGCCAGCCCCCATTGGCCCCTCCTGCTAAACCATTCATAGAGCAGCTCCCTAAATGAGATCTATTGAAAGTCAGCCCTCCACACAATGGTTTGTCTCGTTCCTGTCCTTTCCCTTCTCTGGGGACCGCCTGCCTGCTATGGTGGCAGCAAGGTGGCAAGGGAAGGAGGAAGGGACAGTTGAGGAACTGTGCAGTGGTGGGGTACTGATGGTGGCATTGGTGCCTGGCCCAATGACTGTTGCCTCCTCTCCCAACCCCACTGGGGCCTTCAGGCTTGGCCTGGGATGGGGAAAGGAGGGTGGGTGGTCGTGGATGCGGCCCCTTTCCCAAGGGAACCAAGGGCCGGGTCCCTCCATGGGACCAGTGGCCAACCTCTTGCAGTCCCTCCCCCAGCCAGCCAACCTCTCATGGTCTCTCCCCTTACCCCATGCACGAATTCATGCACCAGGCCTCTAGTATTTTCACGAAAATATCGGTCAAAGAACATATGTGTATAGCCCATGGACACAGACAACCTGTGGTGAAGATCAAGGGAGGGGTAAAGGAGTGGGGTGAGGAATGGTGGATATCTGTAATAGTGTCCACAATTAAAAACAACAGCAACAACAAAAATAAGTAAATGAATTCAAATGTTAAAAAAAAAGTCAAACTCCTTCCAATGGTCTAATGATCCTATGTATTCCAGCCTCTGTCTCTTTTTACTAATCTTTTCCTTTGCTTTTATTTCATGCAGAGTTTTTTTCACAGTCATTTCTCTGCCCAGAAACCCATCCCTACCCTGCCTCTTCCTGCCCCTATTCTGCTCATTGGCCACTTAATATCATTATCTTTATATTTCAGCTGAGATGGTTCTTCCTTGTGGAAGCCTTGCCTGCCGCCAGGCTTAATCAGCTCCCCAAACACATTGCACCTGCCCTTTTGAAATATTATCACAGCCTTGGCCAGGTAGCTCAGTCAGTTAGAGGATTGTCTGGGTAAAACAAGGTTGCAGGTTTGATTTGCAATCAGGGTACATACAAGAAGCAACCAATGAATGTATAAATAAGTAGAACAACACACTGATGTTTCTCTCACATACAAATAAATAAATAAATAAACAAATCCTATCTAATAAAGATAAATATGCTAATTGACCCTCACGCTGTCACAAAGATGGCAGTGCCCACAGCCAATAAAGAGGGAATATGCTAATTGACTGCCCCGCCCTCAAAGATGGTAGCACCCACAGCCACAAGATGGTGGTGCCCAGTCCCCTCAGCCCCACCTTGCCACATGCCTGCCTCCAGAGTCCCACAGTCCCCTCAGCACCCCAGCCACTTAGGACCAGCCTGAGGTGCAGGCAAACCTCAGATGGTGGCTGCCCAGCTGCCCATTGCTGGCCTGAGGCTCAAGCAAGCCTGGATGGCAGCTTCCCAGCCACCTATGGCCACTCAAGGTACAGGTAACTAATGCTGGCCTACACTGGTTTGCACTGACAGCAGTGGCAGCAGCAGAGGTGTGATGGGGGCATTGCCTTCCCCTGATTGCCGGGTCACCTCCCACCCCTGAGGGCTCCCAGACTGTGACAGGGGGCAGACTGGGCTGAGGGACCTTCCATCCAGTGTATGAATTTTCATGCACCATCCCTCTTCTAACCAAATAAAATATTAATCACACTTGTTTCATGTCTGCATTTTCCACTGTACTGTTCAGTTCATGGAGAAATAACTATGTTATTCATGGTCATAATCATATCCCCAGGGCCCAGCACAGTACCTGAAACTCAGTAAATGGTCAGTAATATTGTTAAATAAAATCTAAGTGATGATATACAACTCATTGTAACTGCATTGAATCTGTTAGTGATCACTGTGTTTGATGGAATGAGTCAGGAGATGTCTGAGTGAGTGGATTTAATAAAGAAAAAATTCAGCAAGTATATTGCATTTTATACCAAATAAGGAAGAGATGGTGGGTGGAACAAGATTGCCATAAAAAAGGTAGCATCAGTGCATGGAATATAATACTTAAGAATATTGGCTTTACTAAATCAGAAAAGTTGGAGTGGAAAATAGGGAAAATGAGGCTAGAGAGGTGGGGTCAGAAGCAACAGCAGAAGGGTCACACCTGTCTAGGTGATCTAGAAGCTCCCAAGTATAATTAAAACCAGATGTTTTTGGATAATATGCATCTTAATGGGCTGCAGGGAGTGGAAAAGAGCAGGATGGGCAAGGAAGAAGTCCAGTAATCAGTGGCTAAACTTCAACTATTGGCCAATGTAGGTAACAGAGGAAAGTGTGTATAGACTACATGGTTCCTACAGAAATAAAACTAAGAGAGACTGAACTACATACTGGACTCTGTGCTGGGTTCAAGAGGTAAAAGAGTTGTGGTCTCCTCTATGTGGAACTTCTTAGTTGGAGAGACAGATATTAACCAAATAATCACAGAAATGAATTATCATTGCAAACAGAGCTAAGTACTAAGAAGGAAAATTGCAAGCTACTCTGACAGTGAATACCAAGATGGCCTGACTTAGCTCAGGGGGTGAGGGAGACCATCCCAAGAAACTGATGAGAAAACTTAGATCTGAGTTAACTAGGTAGTTGTGGTGATTGTATAGTGAGGCCGTGGAGAGACATTCAAAAAAGAGAGAACCTCATGTTCACACACTCGTATGTATATGTGCACATGTCTTGCATCTACTCTTCTATCTTTTCAGGTTCTAAGGGACCTGTCTAAAACAGAAAGCAGGCCTCCAGAACTATCTTGGGGCCAGGAAGGCTTACTATGGCACATTTGTCCTCAACCTCCACTAAATCCTTTGTGTATTCTCAGCAAATCAGCGCACCCACTCACAACAAACTTGTTGACTTGATAGGAAAGCCATTTCACAGAAGGTGGAAGTGATTGTTTGAAAACTGCATAGAGTGATCCCATGTGTTACACTAAAGATTCTATTTTGAGCCAGATTCAAGTTGGGAGTCAAGAAATCAATCAAGTCAGCAAACATAAGTCGGTTTCAGCAATCAAGAAAACACGTTGGTGGTATTGTTATTGACACAGCCACAATGACTCAGAGACAAGCTGAGTAGTAAGGCCATATCTATACTTGTCAATAAACCACCTTTGGTCCTGAGAAAGCAAGCAATTAGAACCAGCTATGTTTAATTTTTCATCTCCTAATCAGGAAGCCCTCCAACTACATCTATCAATGCAGGAAGGTAGGGCTGAGCATTGATGTTTAAGTCATTATAGGGAAATGAGGAAAATAAGATCATAGGTTGAGAAATTCCACATGAGCTATTTTTCAAAACGTTTAGATCTCAGAAGTGTGAGAAAACTGTAAGCAACCCAAAAGAAGGCCCCTGCCCTGCCCTATAACTCCTCTCCATATTTCAAAATATTACTGGCACTAACTCATTCCAAGCTGAAAAGGTTACACACACACACACACACACACACACACACACACACACAGCACTTTACGTTGGGAGGGAGAGAGGATTGGGGTCTCCATAGCCTCATGGGGCAAGCTTGGGAACCTCATTAACTATTTCTAATTTCTACTTCTCCCTTGCTCCCACCTCTAGGCTCACAAGTCCACTAAGGATGTAATATCTTTCCAGTCTAGACTAGAAGTTTTGTGAAGGAAAGAACAGGAGTAGAATCACCTCTGTGTCCTTTCTGTGTCCTAAGTGCCTGGCATTGAATAAGTACTCTGTTAATATTGCTTTCATTGAAACCCTCCCTGAATTCAGAATAAAATTTGTTTTTCTAGAAATGCCACAGCCCTGATTTAGATGTCCCTGACTTCTGCCCACAGATATACCCTAGACTATATTCTACCTTTCTTGTCATAGCTCTGGGCAAATAAGTCCCCTCTACACCATGTTATTGTCATTCTTTTTGACCTAGCACAGAGTTACTTTATTAGAAGTCTCCTGGTCACTTCAGCCAAGTCATCCATCTACCTGCAAGGAAAGCTGTGGGCCCACATTTCTCCCAATCTCCAGAAAAAAACATAACTCCCACACAAACACATCACAAGACCAAGCTCATTTGTATTTGACTTCCCAGAGCCTCATCTAAGTCAGGTACTAAGTTTGACTTGGTTTATAAGAAGGTTGTGTTTTGGGTAAAAGTCCAAGCACCCAGAATTGTGCTCCCATATAAGTGGCCTCAAGGCTTTATACATGTGGAGATGACAACACACAGCCTTGTCAGCAGCTAAAGGACACAGTGGTAACCATGAGTAATCCAGAGGGGTCAGTGATATCTTTCTAACCCCAAAAATGAGAATTAGTTTACCTGGGCCAAAGAGCCTCTGCTGAGATAGGGAGGCTCACCAGTTCTATATTCCAGCCAAAGCCCCATCTGAAAGATGCCTATCCTTTCTCAGATGACCTAAGGGATTTATATCCTTGGCATGAGTCATTGACCTGGTGGTGACCAGGATTCCCAGGACATCCTGAAAGAGGGCATTGAAATGTAGCCTTAAAATAGAGAGAAAATTTGGACAGAAAGCATACAAGTGAGGGGATTTTACATTGAAGAGGGTATTCCAGGTTAAGCTAAGAGCATGAGCAAAGGGATAGAGGTAGAAAACCCAGTGATTGAAATTAACAGCACATCGTTTTGTTTTCTTAAACTCTAGGACTCTGGGAAAGGAATGTGGAAATTAAGGCTGAGGAGGGCTGGAGGAGCTGAATTCTCCAAGGTCTCAGACATAAGTTGTTGTCAAGGGCTTGAAATTTGTGCTGAGGGTGGTTCCAAGCCTCTGAAATGTTTTGAGAAGGGTAACAAGAAAATGTATGCTTTAAAAAAGATCTGTCTGGTTACCTTGTGGTGTTTGGAAAACCACTCAGGAGGCTGGAATGGTTAGACACTGAGATGATGATGGCCTGAAGGTCCTAGCGTTAAATAGAAGTATATTTGATCCAGAAATCATTAAGAAGATAAAGGAACTGGCACAGTAACTGACTGAATTTGGAACATAAAAGCCAAGAAAAAGTTGAGGCTTCATGAATCCATATGACATTAAGATTTATGAATCTACAAAATATCTTAACTAGCTTTTACTGAGCATCAAATGTATAAAGGACACTGTGCTTCAATATAGGGACCAGAAGTACAAATCTATAGTGCCTGCATTCAAGTAGCCCCAGGTCGGATGGAAAAAAAAATCAGGCAAGAAAGTGACAAAGAGGAGGGTTTCCACATCTAACCTCAAGAAGATTGGAAAGATAAAGGGAAATGTTTCACAAGAGTTAACTGTTAATTGAGTCTTGATGGGGACCAGGTGAAAGGAAGAGGGGACAGATCCTGCAAACAAGTGCACAGAATAACAGTGAGAAGTGAAACAGCATGGTGCATGTGTGTGAACCAGGAATGAAGAGGATGATAGTTGTGATCTGGGACACAGAAGGAATCTTATGATGATGGTGGTAGATGTTGGAGGCGATTCAGGGTTAGGTTCAGTCTTGGACATACTGTGTTTTAGGTACTGGAGGAATAGTTAAGAAATCTCTGTAAAGATCAGAGCTGAGCTTATGAGGGATGATGATGGTGTTCTGCATGGGTAACCTTGCCCTTCACCTTCATAGTAACATAAACCAGTGGGGGTTAGCAGGACTGAGAAAAGGTAGATAGGGACTATCTACCACAGTGCCCTTTGATTGCAGAGCTTACATCACTGCAGAAGACCCATGTTTGGAGTGGAAACTCTTGGACTACCTGAGATCTGAATGGTTGCTGCCCCTTTGGTGCTTGCAGAAATATACTTCTCCTGTTTGGTCTGAGGAGGAAAGTGGATCACCACACTCATGTATACACCAGAAGAGCAAGGGGTAGCAAAACTCACAATGGCCATCTGGTCTCACAACTCCTTCTTTCCTAAGCCACTTTTTTCCCCCCACTGTTCAGAGTCAAGGTTTAATCCATCTATGCTAGCTTCATATTCCCAGTCCTGCTCCTCCATTCAGACGACTGCAACACTTGAATGGAGGGTTGATCTCCTGGCTGTAAATGATTGACTCTGAAGCCAGGATTGTGATTGAGAGACAAAGAGACATATCCATCCACAATGATATCTAATTTTTCTTATTTGATTTACCCAGGAGGATAGACATGTTTTCAAAAGGTGTTAAAAAGAAGAAGAGGAAGAGCAATGTATATACTAGGAATGGTGAGTTTGCAAGAGAGTCAAGGGGAGGAGCTTAGGACAGTGAAGAAAGGGGAGAGTAGTGGTCTTCAGTGGAGAGAGAAGTGGGCCGAGGTTTATCACTGAGGGCTTTTTTTTAAAATATATTTTATTGATTTTTTACAGAGAAGAAGGGAAATAGATAGAAAGTCAGAAACATCGATGAGAGAGAGACATCGATCAGCTGCCTCCTGCACGCCCCACAGTGGAGATGTGCCCGCAACCAAGGTACATGCCCCCGACCGGAATCGAACCCGGGACCTTTCAGTCCGCAAGCCGACGCTCTATCCACGGAGCCAAACCGGTCTTGGCTCACTGAGGGCTTTTTAAATCAGGTTAAGGAGTTTGAACCTTGTTGTTGCAGCACTAAGAAGTCATTGGAAGCTTCTTTTTCCCCCTTTCCCCTTAAGAATGACTTTTTTTTTGGTAAAATTTATCTGTTCTAATTAGAAACTAAATCAATATAGAAAAGGTCAGAGAAGAAAATTAAAAATAACTTCTTCCACCACACAATAATCATTATTAGGGCAAACCTCTGTCTAACCTTGCCTTTATGTTCATACTTAGAGATGAGAATGAGTATAAAGATGGAGGAAGAGACTTAAAGAATTTTCAATGGTATCCTTGTATAAATTATATCTTAAACAAAAATATGAATTTTTAATTTCCCTTCAATTTAAGAGAAGGTATCATCTCTTAAAGAAGATGTAGCATCTCAATTGAAACAAGTAATTGTGTATAGGTTTTAAGAAGATCCTTCTGGCTGCTGTGATGAAGAAAAGAGTGAGAAGAAGTAATGTTGGATTTTAGAGGACAAGGTAGAAGCCACCATCATTATCCAGGTGAAAACAGTGAAATTTTGAATCAGACAAGGTTAGTGGGCTTGGAGAGGAGGGGTGAGCAAAAGGTCTCATGAAGGAGCAGAATTCCTCTGACTTACTAGTAGATTAAAATGAAAGAAAATACAAAGAAGGCTCTACTACATAACTTATAGGTTTCAAGTCTTGGTGATTAGGAAGTGTTGGTGTCATGATCAAAAATAGGCTAAGCGGGCAGAACAGGTTTAATGGGGGAGACAGTGTTGCTTCAGATATGAGAAGATTCTGCTGCTGATGGAGCATCTAACAGGTAGTTGGAGTTAGGAATCTGGGGCTCAGATGGGAACAGGACTAAAGATAGGGACCTGGGAACTATCCACAAAAAAAAGTGAGCAGTGAAACTGTGGGAGTGTGAGCTCTCCAGGAAAGAGAGTGTCAAGCTAGAAAACTGGGCCAAGGACAGAAACTTAAGAAGTTGTTTATGTTAGGAGATTGGAGGAGGGCGAGGAACCAAGGGGAGTCAACTGGGTTGGGAAGAAGCCAACATTCCTATCTCAGTACTTTCTTGTTGGTAGTTTTCAGAACCCTATGGGAGACTCAAATGCAATGTGTTTGTAAACAATGTAAGAGATGGCAGCCGGGAAGCAAAGACCTTTATCTCAGGAGAGTGGTAGTAGCTCTGTACAGAAGGCTTGAGTAAATAGTCGGCAAAATGGGGCCATTGGATTTGGCAGTTAGGATATCTCGAGTCCCTGTTGTGGGATCAGATTCTGGGAAGTATTGGGAGACAGAGACATATGGCTGGGAGATGAGGAGGGAGCCAGGGTGAGGATGGGATGGCCTCCAAAGCAATCTCTACTCTCCAGATGTTTGGCATAAAGGCAAAGGAAAAACCAAAGTAGTTCAGAAAGCTAGGATATGCCTAGGAATTTTATAGACTGCAGAGCCAAAGCCAATAGGGCAAAAAGAGACTAGCAAGTAAGCATGGATAGTGATTATTCATAAAGCTAAGACCTCAGGAAACTGGAGGGAGAGGGGAGTGAGAGTGCCAGTAGGGAGGTGGGCCTCAGGACTAGAAGAAAGTAGAAATATTGACATGGAAAATGCAATATTTTATGGTTGCTAGGAGAAATTATGCCATCAGCAACAACCATTCCTTAAGCATATGCATGGTGCCAGGCATCAGGCTGAGGACTCCTCGGGCATTATTTCATGTAATGAAATAGGTACAGTTATTAACAATATTCTATAGAGGAAGGAAATAAAACTCACACAGATCAAATACATCACTGCTGGTTAGTAAGAGAGACAGGAATCCAGCCCAAGTCTATGGAATAACAAAATCTAAGTCCTTGTTCATTTGTGATGAATATAGCCTTACAGAACTCAAAGTCACAGATAAGTTTACTGCAGGCAAGGGAAGTGAGAGTGTGTTTGGTAGTGAGACAAGTATGTAAAGGCCTTTGAAGGACTGATTTGGAAACATAAAGTTTGGGTTAAACAGGATGCTACCAGTAAACAAGACATGATCAGAACCTTAACCAGAGTCAGGGTGCACCTAGTTGCCCTAGAGTCTCCAGTCCATATTCAATGTCCATATCCATAGAAATATGATTTCTCTTTTACAAATGAAAACTTGAGGTATAGTAATAGTGATTTCCCCAGCATAAATGGCTAAGCCAGGACTGGTACACAAAGCTTCTGACTTCTAGGCATACTGCTTCTTCTAGTCTAGTGAATGCACACAGGTGGCTAGAAATGCCAAGGCACTAGCCCTTCCCAGCACACAAGGACACTCAGAAACTGCAGTTCTCAGTAACCTGGCTCTGTGGAGTATTCCAGATCTGGATTTAAGTGCCAACCTCACCACTTACTGGCCATTTACCCTTTGGGTGGTTATCAAACACTCTTAAACTCCAAATCCTCTGTAAACTAGAAATAATAATAGAACCTGCCTCACAGCATTGTAGTTTGGATAAAACATAAAAACCCATGTGAGGTACCTAGCACTGTTCCTGGCACTGAGTGAGTGGTCAATAAATGCTCACAGTTCTTATTCCTATTGTGGTTGCTATTAGTGAGAAGAATATGATTTAGAGGCAGACAATTTGTTTTTTGAAAATATATTTTATTGATTTTTTTACAGAGGAAGGGGAAGCGATAAAGAGTTAGAAACATCGATGAGAGAGAAACATCGATCACCTGCTTCCTGCACACCCCCCACTCGGGATGTGCCCACAACCAAGGTACATGCCCTTGACCTAAATGGAACCTGAGACCTTCCAGTCCATAGGCCGACATTCTATTCACTGAGCCAAACTGGTTAGAGCTAGAGGCAGACAATTTGGGCTCTTGTCCCTGCTTGACCAATTCATTGCTCTAACCCTGGGCAAGTTGCTTCACACTAAAGCCAGTTTCCTTAGCTCTAAATAGGGGATAATTCACGGGTGGCTGTGGGAATCAGGTAGTAGGTGTAAAAGTGCTTTGAAAACTACAAAGTGCCCCAAAAATTTCATTTATTGAGTTCTCCCTTGGAACTAAATGATCAGATTTCTAGAGAAGCAGGCACAAAGGATGAGAAGAGGGGTAATAACTAAGTTAATAAAACTCCATAAATCAAAACTGAGAAAGTTTGGAAGAAGGAAAGAAAAAGACTTTCTACTTCTCTGAGGTAAAAGATACATTTCATTCTAGTAAGCATGTATTTGGAATCTGCTCCTGACCAGGATTTGGACAAACACAGTTTAGGTCACAGTGTTGAGTGAGCTTTGATTCCTGTCTGCCATCAGCTCCCCCAGGTCACTTGCACACACCTAATTCTGCCACCAAATAGACAAAGGAAAAGCAGAGCAAAGGATGTAGATATCAGGATGGGCTTCTTTAAAAAAAATAGCATTTGGGCTGGGCTTTGAAGGACAAGTATATAAGAAAGGCATGAGAGGTAGTGGTAGTTATCAGAGAGACAAAAGGAAAATCTTGAGCAAACAGCATAGTAGCATGGAAGGATATGAGTTTGGGGAACAGTGAACTCATGCCTCTCCTTGAATGACTGAAGAGAAGGACGTGTGTGTGAGGGGTAAGAGGGGCAGATGAACCTAAAGAGGTAGATTGGGAACAGCTCACAGAGCCTCCCAGAGTGACTGAGAAGCTTGGACTTTGTCCTATAGATAATAGGGAAGCACTGGTGACCAGTGACTTCCAAGTGACCTGGCTTCATAGTATTCTAAACAGTATAGATATTAGAAAAAACATTTTGATTGGTAAGACATATGCTATGGTTGTAACTTCAGTCTGACTTGTTCCCACCAAAACAGAATTGACTTCAGCCAAAAGTAATGGTTGGCAATGTCCTCCATAGCTCAGGAAAGCAGCTCTCTATGCAGGGCCCCAGAAAGACCAAGCTCTGCCTCAGCCAGACAGCTCTCTGCTAGAAAATGGAAGGCCATGAGCACTCTGGGATAAGCCTACTGAATCTTATGCTTCTTCCCTTCCCTTAAATACTTTTCTCATTTGTTGCTTTTCCCCTCCAGCCTGCCTCCTGATCATTTCTGAACTCTGGTACTCAATGTTGATTTTGATGCCTGCATGACCTAGCTAGCCCTTGATCTTTATCAACTTGCCAACCATTACTGCCCTATATGTTAGTCTTCTCCTTGCCCCACTCCAAACAAACACAAAGCAGGCAAATTCCTGACAATATGCAGAGGTATATTTAGCAGTGCCTTTGAGTATACATTCTTCCACCTCTTTAGTATTAGGGAGCTGCTCTGTCTGGGTAGGTCAGCCTTTTACAAACTTGACAATGACTAATTTGCCAAGTGGTGCTTCATTGTTGAAAGATTCATAGTTTTGCTCAAAAAAAAGGTCAGACTCATTGGTTCTAGTCAATTAGAAAATAATTTATTGTCTCTCTTCCTTCTGCAACCTCCAAGACCATATGTGGGTTATCAGCAAGAGGCCAATCTGCAAGGCAAATCCAGGCATACCCATAATCCCCCAAAAGACAGAAAAGAGGCAACTGAACTATCCCCAGTTCTCTGGATTAGAAGTCTCAGCTGGGTCTTGTTCCCCACAGATCCACATCCCAAAGAAATTAAAGTAGGTTACATGTCCATCAAAAATACTCAGAATCACCAATATTTTAGAAATGTGATCATGTTGGTAGATTTTAAGAAAAAGGTTATTTCCTCTCTAGAACTATCCTACAGTTAGAATAAACAGTCACTGGGTAGTAGATATTAGAGTCTTGATTATGTAATTCTGGTAAAAAAAAATAGACTCATATTTGGAATGGCTAAATGAATAAAATTAATAAACTTTACTACTCAATTGTAAGCTAGCAAGGAGACCGTTTCATTAATACAGCTGGGCATTAAGATAAACTAGAATGACTTAATGTGAAGCACAATTACAGCAAGATTTAGAGAAACACAAATTCCTAGGAACTTTAAAGAAACTTCCTTGTTAAGCCTAAAATAATCAACTCAGCACATTCTTTCTCTTGCTTTAATCTGCATGTTTATACTGGGCTTCCTTCAAATTTTTGACTGACTGCCATCTCAAGCAAGGGAGCTGAGGAAAAAGAACAACTTGTCCACTTCTCCTTTGATACCCCCTCCCCCATCACAAGCTGTAATGTTGAAGGAATCATTCTTGTGACCTTCCCCAATAGCCCTCTACTAAAGTCATTAATAAGAAATGCAATTTTCTTCTCATTGCAGTGTTTCTGCCTTTATTTTCAAGGAATTTAAGAGAATCCAAAAGGGGAGAAAAATGGCCATGTATGGGCTGCTTCCCAGCATGAAACTCTGTGATTGACTTTTTCCCAATCAGGAGAGACTAAATGTTCCTTTATCCAAAAGTAAGTCCCTTGCTCTCTAAAGCATGTGGTATTCATAATATATGTTGGATGGCCCCTTAACAATCACCACTCCTCAAACTGTTTTCTGTTAGAATTTGGACTTGGGAAACTGAACTATGCCATAATGGAATGATTAAGAGAATATTCCAAGAGCATAAGCAGATTTTTAAACAAGCATATGTAAATGTTTTTCCATATGTGCTGTGAAATCAGACCCAGCATCAGAGTCCTCCACTGTAGCTCTGTTCTAGGGTCCTTGTAGAAAATGCCCAATTGTGATTTTTTTTTTTCCTGTGGGGTGAGGATAGGAACTCAAGGACTTGGGAGTTGCTTGGTAGGCTGCTCCTGAGATGGCAATGATTCACTTGAGTCTGATTAGGAGATAGGCATCCAGTTTTTTGTTTGTTTGTTTAGATAAAGAGCTACAAAGAAAGCTTTGGAAGCAAGAACTTGCAGATGCAGAGAATGGAGAAATGCTGACAAACAGGAAAAGCATGATGAACTTTTCCCTTTAGGATAATCGAGGAATTCTGAGGCATGGGATTCTGGGCATTATCACAGAGACAACATTGTGGAAGAGGAAGAAAATGGAGACCAGAGACAAACAGTAGTATAGGAGACATTTGGAAGATTTCAGGACATTTTCTAGAATTCCCTAGTACAAAAGACCTGTGGCTTCTTTATGGCAGGATAAATGAAAATGGGATCCAGAAGTATTTTCTCAGGTGATTTCACAAATGGAGAGGAACCCAAAGGATCAAGAGGAAGCAGACAGTGGCCTTAGAACAGCAGGAAGGAAGTGAGGTGAGTGCTAGAAATGATCCCAGGTTCTAGCATACATCTTTAGGGGTTCACAGAACCCAGGGATTCTTATTAACCTTTTGTCACTCAGCAACTATTGATAGACTGTTCTGAAACTCCATGAGTCCTTTCAATCTCACCTGGCATTTTTACCAGTATGAAACTCTTGGCTTCAACCAGGCCTTCTGCCCACTTTTGACTGGCATGGATTCTTCAACAGATCCTACCTTTATACAACTCTTTCCTCTAATTACCCTGTATGGCCAGAAGTTCTTACAAAGAACCTTGGACCTCCAGTTCAGACTCAGATAAGCCTCTCTCCCACATCAGTGGTCTGTCTCCTCCTAACTTTGCTTTTTATACTTTCCCTCCTCACTCATCTAGCTTCTGGACTTATCTGAACTGCTGTGAGGAGCCTTGCAAGTGAGCCCTTCTCTGTAAAAAAGAGTCAACCATCTTTGGAGTGACTCTGGATGCCCATAAGATTAGTATCTGCTGGCATCCCTTTTTTCCTTACTATTTTATGTTTCTACACTTTCCTGATACTACTCCTGGCCAAGTGTATGCAGGGACTGCCTGATCCCAGGGACTCATTGTCTCATCCCTAGCCTGTGGCTTGGCTTAACTTTGTTTGCTCTGTGATTCATGGCAGTGACTGCTGGCTGGACCCCTTCACTGATTACTTGCAGCAGTTGGACTGGGCCTCAAGTTCCTGGACACCTTCCCCAATCCAGGCCTCAACCCAAATGGTGCACAAACCTCTACCTCAACGTTAATGTTCTTCCCATTTTTTAGTAAAGCCTATGTGGCAGTGACAGTGAAGATGTCTAGAGAGACCTATGCTCTGTCTTTCATTTGGGTGTAATAACAAAGCAAATTATTCAAGTCCTTGGCTCATAGCACCAAGGTCTGATGAGAGAAAATTGGTGAAAATAAGGAGGCCAGAGAAGTCTATGTATCTAATGAATTAGAGAGTTATCTGACTGAGCTAGGATTGCCCCAGGGTCATTCAGATAGTCAGAGGTTTACAGCCAACAAGAGAGGTCAAGAGAAGCCTCTTGGAGAAAACCAAGATGGCAGCATAGGTGAATACCTAAACTGCTGCCTCACACAACAATGTCAAAACTACAACTAAAATACAGAACAGACATCATCCAGAACCATAGAAAAGTTAGCTGAGTGGAAATTCTACAACCAGAAGGAAAGAGAGGGGCTCACAGAGACTCAGAGGAGCTGCAAAAAGCTGAGGTATGGAGATGCATGCGTGGAGAGAGGGGGCCCTGGAGTGCCTGGCTGGCTTCCTCTGGCAGGAGGAAAAAGGAAACTCCCAATTGCAATGAACCCCTTATCCTATGGCATTGAACCCCAGGTCCCAGCGAGACTCATATGAGGGAGCTTGGACTGTGAAAAGGCTAAGTCATCAGTCAAACATCCTCTGAGGGCTCCAGGACTGTGAGAGGGGACAGACCAGACTGAGGGACCCCTCTGAGTGCACGATTTCATGCACCCGGCTGTTAGTTATCAATAAAGCTGCTGTGAACATTCTTGTATGATTCTTTTTATAGATATGTATGTTCATGGCTCTTGGGTAAAAGCCTGAGTTAAATGGTTGGATCATAGGATAAGTAAACATTAAGTTTTATAACAAACTACCAGACATTTTCCCAAAGTGATTACATTCTTACCAACAGTGTGTGACAGTTCTGCTTTCTCCATACCCTCATCAATATCTCGTATTGTCAGCCTTTTTATTTGTAACTATTCTGGTAGGTGTGATTTTAATTTTTATTTTCAAGGGGACTGATGATATAAGCAATTTTTTGTGTGCTTATTGGCCAGTTGTATATCTTCTTTGGGAAAGTGTTCATTAATTTTTTTTTACCCATTCTTACTTTTTTGTTTTTTTATTATTGATCGTAGAAGTTCTTGATATGTCTTAAATGCCAGGCCCTTCTCAAATGTCTTTTTAAAAGTAATTTCCCTCAGTACATAGTTTACCTAACTCATCTTGTTAGCAATATCATTTGATAGTCAAAAGTTTTTAACTTTTATGAAATATCATTTATCAGTTTTTCTCATTGTTTCTGTTAACTGCGTGTTGGATAAGAAACATTTGCTTACCTCCAAATGACAAATATATTCTTCTATAATTTCCTTTATAAAGGCTTATGGTATTTCACTTTATGTTCCCTATATATGCTAAATTAATTTTTGTGTATGGTATGAAATGAAGCTCAAGGTTCATTTAACTATATGAATGCATAATTATACCTATCCCATTTGTTGAAAAGAATTTTTCTTTCTCCTTAGATTGCTTTGACACCGCTGTTAAAAATAAAATGGCTATATAAATGTGGATCTATTTCTGGATCTTTATTCTATCACATTGATATATTGGTCAATATATATGACAGTAACACACTACCTTGATGAAATAGCTTAGTCATGTAAAGTTAGTCCTCCAACTTTGCTCATATTTTTAAATATTATTTTAAGTTTTCTAGGTCCTTAGAATTTTCATACAGATTTTAGAATGAGCTTTTTTTTCACTAAAAATTGCCATGATTATGTGATTGTGTTAAATTTATAAATCTATTATATATATATATGTCAACTTGTGAGACCTGACATCTCACAAATAATGTAATTAATTTTATATTTTTCCATTCCTATAAAATATTTTAATTAGATAAGTGTCGCTGTCAGAGCTGTGCTTTAGGAAGATTAATTTTGTAGCAATATGAAGTGTAGATTGGACTAGAAGCATGTATACCATTTGGATTGCTATTATGGTTATCCATAGATAGGAAATATGTACTTGAATCAATGCAGTGGCAGCAATAATTATACTAGACAAAATAGACTTTAAAACAAAGGCTATATATAACAAGAGATACAGGAGGACCTAGTAAATACACTTCTGGGTATTTATCTGAAAAACCCAAAACACTAATTTGAAAAGACATATGCATCCACATGTATATTGCAGCATCTTATATAACAAAAGCCTAATATATTAAGTGTCTAGCTACTTGACCAGTTGCTATGATGCACACTGACCACCAAGGGGCATATACTCCAACCAGTAGGTTAGCTTGCTGCTAGGTCCGGCCAATGGAGCCCTCCCACAGTCCCTCCCTGGTCCCAACCTTGCACTGGTAGGGTCCCTCAGTCTGGCCTGCACCCTTTCACAATTCCTCAGGGGATGTTGGAGAGCCGGTTTCAGCCCAATCCCTACAGTCCAGGCTTAGGGACCCCACACATCAGGCCTCTAGCCTTCAAATAAGGTCAGATTCTGAAGTATACATATTTATTTATAACTAGATGCCTGGTGCATGAAATTTGTGCACAGATAGGATCTCTAGGTCTGGCCTGAGATCAAGGCCAATTGGGGCCTTCCAGCTGCCAGCCAGGACCTTCCTTCATTCTGTGCCTCCCACTGGTAGTCAGCACGCATCATAGCGAGCAATAGAACTTCCAGTCACCCAGTCAAACTCCCAAGGCAACAATTTACAAGTTAGCCTTTTATATAGATAGCCAATACATGGAGTGAACCTAATTGTCCATCTATAGACATTTACATAAAAAATAAGTGATGCCCTAGTTCAGTGGTTCAGTTGGTTGGAGCATTATCCTGTAAACCAAAAGGTTGTAGGCCTGATTCCAAGGTATATACCTAGGTTGTGGGTTCAATACCAGGTAGGGCTCGTACAGGAGGTGGCTGATAGATGTTTCTCTGTTCTCTCTCTCTCTTGTCCTTCCTCTCTTTAAAAATCAATAAAAACATATCATTGGGTCAGGATTAAAAAAGAATAAAATGGTGCATATATTCAAAGGGATATGACTCATCCATGAAAAAGAATGCAATCTTGCAATTTGCAACAATATAGATGGACCTACAGGGTATTGTGCCTAATGAAATAAGTCATACAGAGAAAGACAAATGTCATATGATTTCACTTATATGTGGAATCTTTAAAAAAAGTACAAATTGGTATTTATAGTCATGGGAATGTGAAGTACATCATAGGAAATATAGTTAAAAATATTTTAATACTAGAGGACTGGTGCATGAAATTCGTGCACAGAGTGGATGTCCTTCAGCCCAGCCTGCTCCCTCTCCAATCTGGGACCCCTTAAGGGATGTCTGACTGCCCATTGAGGCCCGATCCTATCTAGATCAGGCCTCAATGGGCAGTCGGACATTCCTCTCACAATTCAGGACTGCTGGCTCCCAACTGCTCACCTGCCTGCCTTCCTGATTGTCCCTAACCGCTTCTGCCTGCCAGCCTGATCACCCCCTAACAACTCCCCTTCCAGCCTGATTGATGCCTAACTGCTCCCCTGCCAGCTTGTTTGCCCCTAACTGCCCTCCCCTCCAGGCCTGGTCACCCCTAAGTTTCTCTCCTACAGGCCTGGTCCCTCCTTACTGCCCTCCCTGCTAGCTTGATCACCCACAACTGCCCTCCCTTGCAGGCCTGGTCCCTGCCAACTGCCCTCCCCTGCTGGCCATCTTGTGTCCACATGGGGACAGTCATCTTGTGTATTGGAGTGATGGTGAATCTGCATATTACTCTTTTATTAGATAGGATAGAGCCTGGTGCACTGGTGGGGGCCAGCTGGTTTGCCATAAAGGGTGTCTTGGATCAGGGTAGGTGTTCCTTTGGGATGTGGATTGGCCTGGGTGAGGGACCTGTGGTGGTTTGCAGGCCAGCCACACACCTCCCCCCCAGTGACCCAAGCAGAGACCCTGGTATCTGGGATTTATTTATCTTCTACAATTGAAACTCTGTAGCCTGGAGCAGAGCCAAGCCTTCTGCTGCACAGCCATTGAAACTTTGTTGCCTTAAGTAGAGGCCTGGGCTGACCAGGGTTTGCAGAAAGCTTGGCTTCCTCCATTGCCAGGAGCAACTCAAGCCTCCCTCCTGCTCTCTTTGTGGCCGTAGCCATCTTGGTTGGGTTAATTTGCATATTCACTCTGATTGGCTGGTGGGTGTGGCTGGTGGGCATGGCTATGGGCGTGGCTTGTGGGTGTAGCAGAGGTATAGTCAATTTGCATATTACTCTTTTATTAGATAGGATCTATGTATAGTGTCAGACAGGAAATAGATTTATCAGGTTGATAACTTTGTGAATTATATAAATGTCTAATCACTATGTTACTAGAAACTAATATATATCAACTGTAATTGAAAAATAAAAATGATTTTTATTGATTATTTTTATTTTTTTATTGACTACAGAGCAGAAGAAGGGACAGGAACAGAGGGATAGAAACATCAATGATGAGAGAGAATCATCAATCGGCTGCCTCCTGCACACCCACCCTGGGGATCAAGCCTGCAATCCAGGTGTGTGTCCTTGCCAGAAATCAAATCATGACCTCCTGGTTCATAGATTGATACTCATCCACCAAGCCGTACTGGCCAGGCAGAAAAATAAAAAGGATTTTTAAAAAATATATATCACTATAAGGGACTATGTCAGTGACAAAGGAGCCAAGTGAAAGATCTCCCAATAGCCAAAGCTGGAAAAAATTGAGAAATAAATAAATAAATAAAGTAGTATTTGAATATAATTCAAAGTATAAAGTAAATATTCATGAGTCCATAATTTTATATACAAGTGCAGTCCACACTTAAGGAGTAGGTGCTATGCTTCCCTACCTTTAGAGTGGAGCATCTATATAATTTATTTGGAATTCTTCTACATCAGAGGGTGTATCTTCTCCCCATTTATTAATGTACATATATTATATTATGTAGATTACCCTCTGATGTAGAAGAATTCCAAATAAATTATATAGATGATCCAACCTAAAGGAAGGGAAGCATAGCACCTACTCCTTAAGTGTGGACTGCACATACTAGTAGTGACTTCTTTACAAAGAGTAAATGAGTAATTGTACAGTGGAGAAATCTGACAAGTGGTCAAAGTGGAGAAACCAGCCAAGTGATCACAGTTAATATCTACCATCATAAATCATATAGGTAATATATTGCCCTGATGAGATATGATGAAAATGTAACTTTATTGCTGGAATCTTGCTTTCCCCTAAAACATAATCCCAGTCTAATCATAAGGAAAGCATCAGACAAATCCCAATAGCGGAGCATCCTGGAAAATATCTGACCAGTCCTTCTCAAAACAGTCAAAATAAAAAACAAGGAAAGGCTAAAAAATTGTCAGGAGACATATATTTAGACATAATGTGGCATCCTGGAACACAAACAGGACATTAGGTAAACACTAAGCAAATTTGAGCATACTACAGAATTTAGTTAATAATTTATCAATATTTTTATTATTATAAGAAAGATCTCACCCTAATGTAAGACATTAACAATAGAGAAAACTGAATGCAGCGTAGCAGGGTATATGAAAACTCTCTGTACTATCTGCTCAATTTTTTCTGCATCTCTAAAACTATCCTAAAAAATAAAGTCTATTAATTTTAAAAAAAATACCTAAAGGAGCCTAGCCAGCAAGGCTCAGTGGTTGAGCATTGACCTATGAGACAGGAGATCCTGATTCCATGGTTCAATTCTCGGTCAGGGCACATGCCCAGGTTGTGGACTCAATCCCCAGTAGGGGGCATGCAGGAGGCAGCCTATCAATGCTTCTCTCTCACCATTGATGTTTCTATCCCTTTCTCCCTCTCCCTTCCTCTCAGAAATCAATAAAAATTATACATATTAAAAAATATCTAAAGAAGTGCATGATCTAAAGGGTGCTTAAGGTCAGAGAAGGGGTTCTGAGAAAATTACACTTTATCTGGATCTAAAGGATGAGGAGGGATTAAGTAAATGAATATCTGGAAAAAGCAATAGTAAGTGTAAAAGTTCTTAAATAGAAGAAAGAATGGTGTGTTCAAGGAACAGAAATAAACTCATTGTGATGTCATCAACATGATCAAGGGTGAACATGGTGCAAAATATTGTGCAACAGATAGGGGCCAGAAAGTGCAAGACTTTGTAGGGAATTATGTTTTTGTCTTTATGTTAAGAGCAATGATATTAAGTAGCTGGGGATGAAAGATGGCATGAGGCAAAGAGAGAGATAAAGGATGACACCCATATTTTAGTTTGGCCAGTTGCATGCCTGATGCGAGATTCACTGAGATTGAGACAGCGAAGAGGCCAGGAAATTTGTTTCAGACTAGGATTTTAGGTGCCTGAGTGATATCCAAGTGAGATTGTCTAGTAGACACTCAGATATACAGATCTGAGTTCAGAAGAAATTTTTGTGAGTCTTCTACATATGGATGATAAATGAAGCCACAGCCATGAATGAAACAACTTAGGGTCTCACAGTTAAGTGCCTAAAGATAGTGAGAAGTCATTAATATATAGATGGTGATGCGCTCTCCAAGAGAGATTATGTGGAATGAGAAAAGGACCTAACAAAGAACTCTGGGGAAATCCACATCTAAGAGTAGGACAAAGCAATGAAGGAAGGAGAGAGCAGAAACAATTTAGATGCATGGTGAGATGTCATTGACACCAAGAAAAGAGAAAGCCCCAAGAAGTGACCCAATGACCAAAAATTCAAGATCAATAAGAAGTTTCTGAACTTGGCTGCTTTAATATTTATGAAGCAACTATTACGTATGGTGGTGGTGGTGGTGGTGGTGGTGGTAGTAGTGGTGGTGGTGGTAGTGATGGTGGTGGTAGTAGTGGCAACTTTATTGTCATGGCATCATGGAAGAATGAGAAAAGATTACTTTTTTCACAAGTTTGGTAGTGAAAGGAAGAAGTTGGGATAGTTATTGGGCAGGAATAAAAATTCAAGGGACATTTGTGACAGGAGGCAGAAGAGATAAACAATGGAATAAAGTCTTGCCAGAAAAATAATTTAAATGTATTCACTAAGCATTAGCATTATTTTGTTGTTGTCGTTAATCCTCACCTGAGGATATTTTTCCATTGATTTTTAGTGAGAGTGTAAGAGAAATACAGAGAGAAACATCAATGTCAGAGAAACACATCCATTGGTTGCCTCCGGCATGAGCCCTGACCAGGGCTAGGGTCCGGGAGGAACTTATAACTAAGGTATGTGCCCTTGACTGGAATCAAACCCAGGGCCCTTTAGTCTACAGGCCGACACTCTATCCACTTAGCCAAACTGGCTAGCATTTTTTATAACTATCCTCTCCCCAACCTAATGGGTGCACTTCATCACAGGCATGGCTGTGGACTGGCTGGAGCTTATGGTAGATAGGAAGACTGTATAAATCTGGGTGCCAGTTTGAAATTTACCTTAGATCAATATTTACTAGAACATTATAAACTGATGAACAAAAAAAATAGATACAGAGGCAGTAAAGCATCAAATAGACTGTCAAATTACAGCAGGAAGATAAAGGAGAGGTGGGGTAGATAAGAAATCAACCAAAGGACTTGTATGCATGCATATAAGCATAACCAATGAACAGAAGACACTGGAGGGTTAGGGTATGCCTGGGAAGGGAGGGGGGGCAATGGGAAGATATGTATACATGTAATACATTAATAAAAAATTTTAAAAAATAAAATAAATTTTTAAAAATAATCAATACAACTGCTCAGAGTAATGCTTCCAGTGAAATAAGTATCTTCTCCAAAGTCAATCCTGCTTCCACTTCAGGCAATACAGAGCTGCTTTTGAATCTACTGTAGTCTTAATTTTTGAGTTATTTTGAGTTGGTTGGGTTGTAATTTGTAGCTTAGGTTGCAAATAAGGGGCAGTCTTTGCTTCTGGATCCCTTTTAGGTAAAATCTTTAATCCAGCAGTGACTTAGACCAACCCTTACCTCAACCTATTCTACCTCAGTCATGTATCTCCCCTTGCCTGTGCTTCAGACCATCAAGCCAAGGACTCCCTTCCAGCACCTAAGAACATAGGAGTTACTGCTTCATGACCCCGCCTCACTCCCATTACATTGGTGGGTAGTAGGCAAGGTCCTCAGAATTGAGTTAGGTAGGATGAGTACTAAGTAACTTCAAATACCTACCTAGGAATCTATTCTGGGAAGCACTGTGAATTCCACATTGTGGTTGCCTTCATGTACTGTATCTACCTTAGGGAAAACTACATTATCACCAACTCTCTTGCCTATGCAGGACCTTTTCCTGCCTATCCCTATAGTGGGGCATGATACCTACTACTTCAAACACATATTCATAAAGACTAAGTATGCTAGTCTTGAAAATAGTTCTTCCTATCCTCTTTGAATGTTAGATTCCAGACAGAAAACTGCTCTGGTACCCATTCTGTGCCCAGTCCTATATTGGCACAAATAAGCTGTCCAGGAAAAAAATAACAATTCTATCCTCAAAGAACATCAGCAACCGTTTGAATACAAACTTGTAAGACACCTAAAGATCCAAGAAGAGCATGAACAAAGAGCTGCATAACTTACCAAGTACTTATATCATGTCACCTAATTCTCACAAAGCCTTTTGCAATGAATCTTGTTCTTATTATCCCCAAATTACATATGAGGCAACTAAGGTTCAGAGAGATGAATCACTTGACTGTGGTCAAGTATTATAAATAGGAAAATACAAGATTCTAATCTAAATCTGTTTTTAGCTCTAAAGCCTGTCTTAAGATATTCTTACGAAACTTCACAAGGATCCTTAGAAAGCATCAACCTTGCCAGTGATCTCCACCATCATAAAGTGGTAGCAACACCTTTAGTAGGATGAGGGCATCTGGCTGGGGTTTCTGGGATGGTGAGACACTGGCATATTTGAAAGGTAAACTGAATTTTATTAATGTGAGTAGGTGCATACCAGCTCTCAATATAGCTGATCTATTCCTGTATCTTGCCTGGGCTAATCCTGTCCTGAATAAAATGGCATTTTCATCAAGTATGCCCTTTGCCTTTATAATGAGATTCCCTTCATCTTCCAAGCAAAAATGATGGATTAGTCTTCTGTTTACTTGGTTGCTCATCATTGCAAAGCCATCTCAGTTAAGCCAACACTTGAATCATTTACGGGAAAATAGTCCTGCTTCTAAGACCTGCATTTTTGGCCTGACTTGGGTGTGACAGTGAACAAGTATCACTGAGACTCAGCTTTCTCCTTTGTAAAATATAGATTTTTTAGGTTTATTTCCTTCTATATTGGTATGTATGAAGTTGTCCCAGAGGTCCCTTACACTATCTTCATTTTCTGTTATTATTTTTTTTTTTTTGCTCTTCTGATTGGGTGTGTTTTTTTTCTTTCTTATATTCCAAATTCTTTATTTGATTCTCAGCATACTCTACTATACTGTTAATACCCTATAAATTATTCTCTATTTCAGGTAGTGTATGCTTTATTTCTGATTGGTCCTACAAGATAGACCACAAAGAGTAATTGAATTCAAACAGCCATTAATTTATTACAGATTCAAATCTGAGCTCAAACCTTAGCTGACGCAGCAGCCTGACCCTTTCCCCATCGGAGTGCCTGAGTTAGGGCAATCAGCTCGGCCTTTTGGGCAGAGGTCCTATGTCCTAGGGCTTGCGCCCAGATGACAGAGTCTAGGGTGACTACAGCAGCTCTGGCATATCGGGTGCCCTTTTCTACAAAACTGCTTCCGTCAGTAAAAAGGGTACAAGCACTGTGGGTGCAGGTGGGGAGCATCATCACTGCACTCTCCAAACAAGAGAGGTCCCTGAGTAGCTGGCTTCCCTGGCCCACAGCTAGGATGGCCCTGCCTGTCATGAGTTTTGAAAGTCCAGGATGTGAAGGTTGTAAGACAGTGCTGCATAGAGATGCTTGGTGGCGAAGCGCAGGCAATACACCGGACTGCTCAGAGGTGTCGATGTCAGCGGGAAGGCGTGTAGGCAGGCCCTTTGGCGCGGGTCCCACAGTCCTACAACCCCGTAGTAGGAGGAACCTGTGGCCAACAAGTGGTTCCCAACTGTCTGCAAGCAGTACAGGGTGCTGTCGTGGGGCTCCTCCCACTCCATGACACACTTCCTGACGCTGGCTCGGAGGTCCCAGTATCTAACATAGGTGTCATAGCCACAGGACAGGAGCGTGAAAGGGGACTCAAACATGAGGTCCAGCACCTCAGCCACTGGGGGAAAGTCACTGCCCAGGTGCGTCATCAGCTGCCCACTGTTGAGGTCCCAGATTCTCAGGGGTGAGAAGTGCCCACAACAAGCCGTCCCAGTCACAAAAGAGCTGAGTAATGGGCTGATAGCAATGGACCAGACTCAGTCTTCAGTCTGGATGGTGTGTAAGCACTGGCCAAGCCAGCCTGAGGCCAAAGACCATACCTTGGCCATTCTGTCCCTGGAGCCGCTCACAATGATGCCCCCTTTGCAATCCACACAGTTCACCAGCTGTTGGCAATCATCCCAGGTGGGTTGATGGGTATAAAAGACGGACTCTAGGAGAGTGATTAGCCCTTGAGGGTTTTGCGAGCTTCCAGTTGTATAAATCGGAGGTCATGTCAGGCGGGGCCTGGCTGCCGGGCTGCCAGGGGCTCACCTGGTAAGAGCGCTGACAAAGGGGCAGTCCCTCTTTTTATACCCATTCTGCCTTCCCCTATTGGCTCATACTGCTGGCTTGGCAATCTTTAATTGGTTCTCAGGCAGCAAGGGACCAGCTAACCCAGGAGTTTCCTAGTAAGGCTGCTTGACCTAGTTAGCCTAACGGACTAAGGAAGTTGTGGTTCAGGTGTTGTGATCTGGCCAAATAGTTTGCAGGCCTGGCTTTAGGGGAGGAAGTGTTGCAAGCCTAGCCGTAAGGGGATTCCTCAGTAGTTCCCAATTTAACTACTACAGTCCTTTTTCATGTTGTTGATGTTCTCACTAATTTCCTTGAAATTCTAAGTTCCTTGAAGTTCTCATTAAGTTCTTTGAGCACCCTTGAATAACCATTGTTTTGACCACCGTAACTGATAATTTGCTTGCTTCTATTTCATTCAGTTATTTTTATGGAGATTTCTTCTATTCTTTCATTTGTGACATGTTTCTTTGTCTCCACATTTTGGCTGCTTCCCTGTGTATGTTTGTTTCTATGTATTAGGTAGACCTGCTATGTCTCTCAGACTTGGTAGAGTTTTCTTGTATAGTAGGTGTCCTGTAGGTCCCAGTGTCTCAGCCTCTGAGCTATTGTATTGTAGTAAATTCTTGATTTATGTTAGCATCACTGGGAGGGATTCCCCCCGGCCAATGAGTAGCAAGAGTCAGCTGTGATTACAGCTGAAGAGCTGCTTCACAGGAGCTGACCTTTGGAGCAGGACTTGCAACATTTTTTCCAAGATCTTTTCAAGGCAGGAAAGCCTGAATGCCCCCTTATCTTGTCTCCTAACCAAAATCTGAAAGAACCTGGCTGGCAGATTGGCAACCTGTGTCCACACAGGCAGGACCTTTGTGTGTAAGACACAGAGCTGGAATCTATATCTCCCACCTCATATTTCTTGCCAATCCCAGACTGTGTAGGGGCTCTGTCTAACTCTTCCCACAAGTAATACAGGAAAGAGGCCCAGGGAGGGACTAGGCCATGCCCACCCAAGCCACATTGAGGTGGAAACCAAGCCAGGACTTGAATCCAGATTTCCAGACTTCTAACCCCATACTATTTTTCCACCCTATAGTGCTTCCAGACCTTTCCAAGAGAAAACTAAGTATGAGAATGGCTTTGGAGCAGGAAACTACAACTCCCTTGCCAAGTCCACATTCATAGCAGAACAAACCCTTCTCATTCTCCAGCCACCTCAGCAGTGGAAACCTCCCTGCCATTTCCATCTTTTACTACTTTTAGGTCCATATTTCACTTTGCCTCACAGCATTTGTTGGAAAGAGCCAGGCTAAATTAGGGGATATGTACATAGATGGTATGCAAAGATGGTGAAGGGAGATGGGATTTGAGGCCAAATAAATGCTGGTTATTCACAATCATTGGAAATTTGGTGGATCAGGAAGGTTCAGATCTGATTACATATTAGAAGATTTAACTCTGCTTCCAGAGATTGCTCTGGACATACCAGTTCCTAGACTCACAGGTTAGAATCTAAGTATGCAGGGAGATTAACTGCTCCTGCCCAACACCTTTGGAGGTATGAGCTTGCTGGCTATGAAAGAGCTCAGATTACATCGGTTACCACCTCCATAGTGATCTTCTGTTTACCTAATTGTGGGACTTTGAGTTTCTTCCTATTCCTGGGCCAAATTTTCCCATTTGTAAAATGAGAAGTTGGCCTAAATCACCCTTGACTGAAACCTTCCAACAATCATGTTCCATGAACTTTGTGAGATTGAAAAGTGCTGAACTGGATGAATGGTCAAGACATAGCAAAAGTTGGAGCTGTCAGTGGACAGAGCGTCGGCTTGCGGACTGAAGGGTCCTGGGTTCGATTCCGGTTGGGGGGCATGTACCTTGCTTGCGGGCACATCTCCACTGTGGGGTGTGCAGGAGGCGGCTGATCGATGTCTCTCTCTCATCGATGTTTCTGACTTTCTATCTCTCTCCATTCCTCTCTGTAAAAAATCAATAAAATACATTTAAAAAAAAAAGTTGGAGCTGAGGAGGAGCTGGCTTGAGACAGGGAGCTGGCATGCTGGATCCAGAGGCATGGAAACAGTCTTCTCTATAAAAAAGACCATACTAAAGGGCTCTGCACTCACATACCACACCTACAGCCAGGTATGCCTGTGAGTAGGAGGTAGGAAGTACAGCCCAGGTAGCAGGAGTGACAGAGAGGGACCCTCTATTTTCCAAGGCATGCAGTAATAGTGTCTGAATGAGAAATTTCTCTGTGCCCAGACTTGAGCTGGACCCTAGAAAGGCTGAGGAGAACAGGATTGGGAGACAGAGAGGAAGAATGAGGCAGCTACAATAGATTTTCATAAAAGAATCCAGTTGTTTAAAGAAGCTATTTAATAAATGTTGCTTTGTGACATATAATATCACCTCTACCTCTCCCTGAAGCCTTCAGTGAAATGCCACATTAACTGTCAATTCATTTGCTGTTAGATTTGTGCTTTTTGAAGTTTGAGCAATATGCTGAGACTCCTCTTCACAAGTGTATAATGCTAGAGTAGGGGTGGCCCAAGAATGCCCTGGCACCTTTGACTTATATATAGAAGAGTTTTACTAGCTTAGCCTGTCCAGAGGAGGAAGAATTGGTGGTGCCCCAGCTATTCATCTATCCCTTTCTCCATATCCTCCATCCCAAGGCCACCAGGCCACAAAAGCGCCCCCTCCTCAGAAAAGATGAGCAACCTCAAGGAAGTTTCAAAGAAGGAATAAGTCATCAATGTTTATTTCACAATGCAGTCTCTTGTGAAATGAGGGCCTGAGTATCAAAGATCTGGAGAGTCACATATAGGGTCAAACATGGACTTGTAAGCTCATTCCCACATTGCAAGCTGATATGCACTGAATTGTGTCCCCCACAAAATTTATATGTGGGAATCCTAATACCAATGTGATGGTATTTGGAGATAGGGCCTTTTTGAGTTCATTAGATTTGGATTAGGTTTTAAGGGTGGGACTTTAATGGTGGGATTAATGTCCTTATAAGACACTAAAGATATTTCTGTCTCTCTCTTTGCTAGGTGAGTACACAGTGAGAAGTTGGCCATCTACAAGCCAGGAAGATAGTCCTAAGCAGATGCTGATCACACTGTCACCTTGATCACAAATTTCTAGCCTTTATAACTACAAGAAAATAATGTCTATTTTTTAAGCCACCTAGTCTATGGTATTTTGTTATAGCAGCCCAAGCTGACACAACCTTTCATAAAAAAACGGAACTTCACCTTTACATACATGCTTATTGGTATTCCTATGGACTAGGCATGAAAGAACTGATAACCCCATTCTACAGGGTTAAAAAATGAGTCCCAGAAAGCAACCTCACTTGGCCAAGGTTATAGTATAAAAAATTGGAGCTGTGACTCCAACCCAGTACTTTTGAGTCTAAATCCAATATCTTAGTCCCAATTTCTCAAAGTATGACCCAGAGATCACATATTTCAAAGTCTCCTGCAAAGCTTCTTGAGTAAGCATAATGGTGGGTTCCATCCCAGGCTTACTGAGCTATAACATCAGAGGATGAGCTCAAGACTTTGCAGCTTAGCTAGTTGCTCTGTGATTTTTTTAGGCATCTTTTAAATATATATATATATATATAATTGATTTTTTACAGAGAGGAAGAGAGAGGGATATAGAGTCAGAAACATCAATGAGAGAGAGACATTGATCAGCCATCTCCTGCACACCCCGCACTGGGGATGCGCCCTCAACCAAGATACATGCCTGGACCAGAATCGAACCTGAGACCCTTCAGTCCGCAGGCCAACGCTCTATCCACTGAGCCAAACCGGTTTTGGCTTTTTAGCCGTCTTAATGTTAAAGAAGATGTATGAGTTTGTTGGAACTGCTATTACAAAGTACCACAGGTAAAGGGAAGAGATCAACCGAAGGACTTATATTCATGCATATAAGCCTAATCAGTTGACACAGACAACAGGGGGGTGAAGGCATGAATGGGAGATGGGGGGTAGTGGGAGAATAAGGACACATATGTAATACCTGAATCAATAAATAAATTTAAAAGAAAAAAAAAGTAGCACAAGATAGATGGCTTAAACAACAGAAATTTATTGTCTCCTAGTTCTGGATGCGAAACATCCGAGATGAAGTTGTCAGCAGGGTTTGTTCCTTCTGAGTGTTGTGAGGGAAGGACCTATTTCAGGCTTCTCTCCTTGACTTATAGATGGCTATCTTTCCCCTGTATCCTCACGTCTTCCCTTTGTGTGTGTCTGCATCCTAACCTCTTCTTCTTATGAAGACACTACTCATATTGGATTAGGGGCTACTCTAAGGACCCCATTTTAGTTTAATTACCTCTGTAAAAACCCTTGCTCCAAATACAGTCACATTCTGAGATCCTGTGAGTAAGGACTTCAACATACAAAAGTTAGGGGAATACAGTTCATCTCATAACCGAAGTGCTGATTGAAAATATGATTCCTAGTGAAAAACAAGTCATTTCTGTTTTCCTTCCTCTTTTTCTCACCTCCCACCGCTCTAAAACTAGCAGCATATTGTGTTCGAGTACTAGCTTCAGAAGTCTCTGCTTTCTGTTTCCACATCTCCCAGCCCAACTAAGACCTTTGAGGACCTTCAGAAGTTGGGGCCCTCTCCATCTTCTATGATGGTGGTTGAGCTTGAGGTATGTGGCTTGTGACGCAAGGCTCCTATCCTCAGGTGTGCAAGTAAGCTTTGTCTGAATGTCTCTAAGGGCTATAATTAACCCCAAACCAAGTAGAAGCCATACTCCTAGGGTCAGAAAACACACACACTCCACTCTGGCTCAGCACCAACATGATAAATAGTGCTCTTCATAGCCTGCAGCTATCAAGCACATCTTTACACCTGAAACATCAGAGGTCATCATCACTCACAACACCGAGCATGCCAGATAAAATAACCTGAGAGCAGAGAGTGAAGATGATGTCCAAGAGGAATGCATAAGAACAGCCACTCTTCCTTCATACCCCGCGTCCTTTGACCAGTTACTGGAGGAACGGTGACATATGGAGCACCCCTGCTTTGCCCACAAGGCCTAATACAAGGGTTGCATATTTCAACCTAATGGAACCCAAATTAGCCCACTCCCTTTTCATACTCCCCCTACACTATACCTGGCATGCCAGACGCACTAAAGTTCTTGTCCTCGGGGACTTTTATTCACATAGTCCATTCAGGCTCTTTGGAAATCCTGCACACTTTTCAAGACCTAACTCAAATCCTAGCTCCCCCAGAAAACTTCAGGCAGAATCCAATGCCGTTTCATCTTCTCTCCCCAGTCCCTGACATAGAGATTCCTGCTTTCTCCACTCCCTTTGATTGATGAGTGGTCGGCAAACTGCGGCTCACGAGCCACGGTTTGCCGCTCTGTTGAATAATGAGTTTGCCGACCACTGTCATATACTACCCTTTACCTCTTTGCAAACAATATGCCACAATTGCCTAATCCTCACAGCTTCCAACTACATGGTAACATGTAGTCTAGTTCAGTGGTCAGCAGAGCAGCAAACCGTGGCTTACAAGCTGCGGTTTGCCGACCACTGGTCCAGCTTAATCACACTGGGAAACTCAGTTTGCTCTGAAAAACAGCCCTTTAGGCTGGGATGGTTCTAACTGCACATTAAATCAAATGGCAGCCACTCTCCCTCCAGCTCCACTTCTTGACTGTTTAGAATTGCTGCCTGGCAGTTCTACTTTCCAACACTCCTGTTCTGGAAAACATATGTATATACCCCCCAACCCAGCCAGGAGCATCCAGGTGGCTCAGAGACACGAGCAGGAAAGAGCAATTTTGAGGACTTTCTATGCCCTAGCTTTTATTTATTCTTTTAAAATGTATCTTTATTGTTGCTATGCCCTGGATTTTAGAAGCAACAAGAGGGGAAAGGGAGGGAGGAAAGGCACAGTGCAAATGCAACTTTGTGATAGTCACAGCCACGTGTAAAGAGAGACAGAGATGGAGTGGGTACGCTGGGAGAGAAAGAGACAAAGCCCAAAGCTAAAGCAAGGCAAAAGCCCACTGTACCAGGACCCATCCTGTGTCTGAAGGTCACTCAGTTTGCATTTGCACTGTGCCTTTCCTCCCCCCCCTTTCCCTGCTTGTTGCCAGAGAGGCCTTTATAACCCTGCCATCTCCATCCTCACTCCACCGGACTGAGGTCCTTTAGCAGCCTAGCAAGCAGTCTGCTTCTGAAAGCCAGGGCATAGCAACAATAAAGATACATTTAAATAACTAAATAAAAGCCAGGACATAGGAGTCCTCAAAACTTCCCTTTCCTGCTTGTGTCCCTGGGCCACCTAGTTGCACCTGTCTGGGTTGGGCTTTTTATATGGAGGCTGTTTACAGAACTCCTGACGGATCCAGACATAGGCCCTCTTCTCCCATTGATGCAAATAGAAGGTTGGATACAAGAGTTCTCAGTCCCCAAGTGTGGGCCTCTTTGGAAAAGACCCTACATATGCTCGTAAGGGCCCACCCTAGCCATGCATGCCACATTAATCAAGTGAGAACTAAGCCGATTGCAGCAGCCATGAAAGCAGCTGCTGAGATGATTTTCTATAAAGACAGCTGTGTTTCAAAACAAGGCTGGACATATCCCCCAGGCAACTGGGGTGGAAGCAGAAAGCTCCCTCTTATCCTGCCTTTTCCTTATTTGTGTGCACATCTGTCTCCTTCACTGAACTGTGGGCTGTTATCTATCACACTTCTCCCACAGCCCACACCCTATAACCTGGCACTGAATACACGATGGCTCAGTGTTTGGGAGGGAGCCCAGTAACCCAAGAAACCTTTGAATATAAAGGAGAAATCACCACTGCAGATGTGGGTCAGGAGTTCAGTAATTCTGGGACAGGCAGCCTCTCCCCAGAAGACAGCTGGGGCTGGAATTGATGAGAACTGTATGCTTCATAAACTAAAGGAGAACTGGCTTGCTTTCTCTACCGATGAGGGATATGCAGGGCCTGATAAGGAAGCACTGGGCTCTCTAAAATACTTTCATATCCACACTGTCTTTACAAGCCATTTTCTTTCTTTTCTCTTCCTCCTATCCCCACTTCCTCCTCCTCCTCCTACCCACCCTCCCATCTTTGTGTATATATTGACTTTCTCCATTTTATCAGCAATATATACTGATTAAAGAACATTTGAAACATTTCAAATAAAAGTAGAAAATGTTATCCACATTCCACCCACCCAAGATTGTCAGTTAATATTTTGAAGTGTTTTCTTCCAATATTTACTCTAGTCTTTCTGAGCAGTAAGACTAAGCGGTATGTGTTTGCTTTACTTCTACTGCTTAGCAATGACTGACAACCAAGTGAGAAGGAGGTTTCAGAATGAGGCAGTGTAAATGTCAGGAGAGTGGTATTTGTGTACCCACTGTGCTACTGATATGCTCTGTGGTGTTGGGCTTGCTTGCCACACCTTTCCTGGGTTTCAATTTTCCTATCTGTATAATGGAATATTGGATTAGATGAGTTCAGAGGTTTCCTTCAATTTAAAGATTATTTGAGCCCTAACTGGTTTGGCTCAGTGGATAGAGTATTGTCCTGCGGACTGAAAGATCCCTGGTTGGATTCCAGTGAAGGGCACATGCCTAAGTTTCAGGCTTGATCCCCAGTAGGAAGCGTGCAGGAGGCTGCTGATCAATGATTCTCTCTCATCACTGATGTTTCTATCTCTCTCCCTCTCCTTTCCTCTCTGAAACCAATAAAAATATATTTTAAAAATAAAGATTATTTGAAATTACTAAGAAATATGGAAGGCTTCAGAAAGAGGCCTTATTTGAAAATGGAAACTCTGTTAATAGATTGCAAGAGGGCAGTCTAGGTGGAAGAAAAGGAAGTTGCAAAGATGAAAATGTTGGAAGACATAAGCTGCCATGAAGGACAGCCCCTGTAAGATTCAGTTTGTAGAAAATGTCAGTGGGAGATACAACTGGGGCTGACATCATATACCTGGAATTCCTTCAGTTGAAGGCCCTCTGGGTCCAAGATGGGTCCCAAGCACAGGGTGTCTGAGCCTGTAAAATAGAAAGTGGTTGTTAGAAGATGAACAGAGGATAAAAGCAGCTGTTACTCTCTCAAGTATGAGATCTCAGGGTGGCTCTTGCCTTACTAGCCATACTGGGATAGCCATGGAATCAGGGCAGGCTGGAGTATATAGCCTAAGGACTCCATCAATTACAAACACAGCACAAATCTTAAGGTAAAAGACTCAAAGAAGCTGGAATGAGAAAGAAAAAGCAGAAGCCCCAGTAAGAAAACAACTAAAAACATAAGACGAGTAAAATGATTACCTATACAAAGAGATTATCCTGCCTTCTCTACCAGTCTTATTTTCAAGAGAACTCCACAGTAATGTGGACAAGCTGGCAGATGGGAGTGACGATGTTGAGAGAAACAGTCAAACTTTCTAGGAAAATAGATGGTTTTAGATAAGAGCCTGAGCATTATTTCACCTATTTATTTAACAAGAATTTCCAAGGACTGAGTGGTCAGCCAAACTCTTGACCTTCCCTGTCAAGACTTAACTTTAAAAGATGAGCATATCAGAAATAGTTGAGCATTGCTCAATACTTTGTCCCAATTTAAATAAACTTAGAAGAAATTATGATGTTTAGGTTAATGCCTCATGGTCCAAACAGTTTAGCTTCTTACAAACATCATTAACTGGATCAAAGAACATGTAGCCTGTATTTCCATTTATCCATGATACTTTAATTATAACAAAATATAATAAGACAATTTCAGGGATGAACTAGAATTGAAAAATCACTTAGTGCAGAACCATTATTACTGATTTAAATAGGTAAGTATAAATATTTATTAGACATAATGTTTCTAAAAAGACATACAAGTTTCTAAATACAAAGAGACAAAGAATGCTAGGTCCCTACACGCTAACCTCCCACTAATATCCACCAATCAAATAATACCGTATAGTCAGGATAGAGAAGAATATCCCATGGGGTTGCTTCTGGTAGGCTCAAGCCTTCCTGAAGTTTCTCATAAAGTTATTCCCAGGCAGTCAGCCAACATTTGGTCTCAGTTCAGCTGGACAAAACTTTGGCAGCTGGGTGGATTACTTGGGGGATACTTATGTTTGGCATCTCTGAGAGCTCTTTTCAGCTAGAAGGTATTTGGCATGGCTCCTTGCTCCCTTGCCTTTCCTCTGGTCTAATGGAAGTGCAGGAGGAAGAAGAAGAAATGCTGGGGCTTATTCTATAAATGCCATGGGGCAGTCCTTTTCTAAAGACAGTCAGACACCTCTTTCAGCCAGCTTCCAAACTTTAAACATGTTTCCTATGTAAGGAAAACTCCAGCATTTCAGAAGCAATTGTGAGTCTATTTCCAACACAACTGCTATGAAAGGCCGAACCTAATTAGTCCCATGACCCAGCCCCTGCCCAATTCGTTTCAACTCAACTAGTCCCAAGGAAAAACAGTTACAACCTCTGAATCTATCAGTTACTATCCTCTCTCCCTTCCTCAACAGGAGATTTGAAGTCTTTGGCAAAGCCCCTGCAAACCTTAGTATGTTTTGGTGGACATAGGGAGCCCAGAGAAGGCCCTGGTAGTGGTGGAGTTATCAATGACAGTGGTAAGAATGATGAGTTAGATGTGGCCTTGTTTATCACATTCAGTAGGGAAACTTCTGCCCAGACCCTTTACCTAGCTGTGTGCCTCTTTTTTCAATGCACACAGCATGCTGTAGAACCACAGAGCAGTGAGCTTTTCATGGTGATTGTAAAGGCACTTTCATTATTCCCTTCCTTCACTGTTTGACCCTGATAAAGCCAATCCCATCAGTGTTTCTATCCCAGACCAGTGGATGAAAACATTGGGAGTCCTGTCGGGAGGGGGACTAACAAGCAGGTCCCACATTCATGTATTCCTACAGCATACCTGGTAACCAAATACAACACCATGTCAAGGTAGATGAATTTTCCAGTTAAATTCTGAGGAGTGCAGAGGCTCATGCTTTGGCTCCACAGTTCTGTCCCCAGGTGCACACTATGACTCATTTGCTTCATGAAGGGCTCTGGGCTGCCTCCAAAAATCTTGCTGTTCTGAAAGAGAAGGGACAGATTCAGAGTTCTGAAGCCCTTTGGGACCTCATTCTTTCTCATACTAATTGGCATGTTCATCCCCAAGGCTTTTATGTCATTGCAATCTGTCCATTCTCACCCTTGATAAGTCACACCTTGAGGGAGGATTCCCTGGTGTTTCTGCTGCCTGTGGTGCCACCAAATGTCACTTTGGTTCTGACAGCAGGCAAGAGGGGGATGTTGTCAACACAATGTTTTCAATGATGTGTCATGACTCAATCCAAAGCACAGTGTTGAGCATGACTCCTGTGTTGTTCCTATCCCAGCTGTGCCAGCTCTCCTGCTGACATAGGACTTCAGGAGGCTGACAGCAGAGGGACAGTACTATGAGAAAGTCTTCTCTGCTTCCAGCACATGTCTCACTGATGGATAGCTCAGGGATCATCTTGCTGCTACACAAAGCTTTCTGACCCAGAAGCTCCTTGTTGACAAGGTTCTCAGGAAAGGATTATTGAATAAATGAATAATAAACAAATGAATGACCAGGAGTTTAAGAAGAATACTTGCCATTCCCTAAGGGCTACAGCTTACTCATTTAGCCTCACACATTGGCCAATGGACCCACTGCAGGATACCTGACATCTAGTCCTACAGTCACCAGGAAATACTTCCTCAAACTTACAGCTAGAATGTACTCATGAAGCAATCCAATCTGTTATTGGCATCAGGGAGCACAAAGGCATTTGTAATTTTATGTTGATAAGACATGATCTTCCAGTAGCCAACTGCTTCCTGGATTTTGCAGTTTGTGGACTCATCTTTGGATTTCCTTCTGGAGCCCACAAGCAGATAAGCCTATCCTTACCTCCCCAGGACAAAGTTTTAGAGACCCCCAAGAAGGTGGCCATGTTCTCCCATGAATCTGCTCCTCTTTATTCTGAATAGTCCTTTCACTTACTTCTCCTATTCATCCATCCTAGTAGTTTTCTTTTGTACATATCAGTTCGTACCCAACTCTATTCAAGTGTGGGCCCCAGAATTAAGCTGAAAACTCTGAGCATGGCCTGATCAGAAGGAAGTCACTATTTATACCTTTCTAGACAGGGCAGCCAAGTACTACAGCAGTTCATTCTCTAGCCATAGCACACTCTAGACCCCTTTTGAGCCTGTGGTCAACTAAACTGGATGTTTTTCTTCTGAGTTTCTATTGAGTCGGAGATCTTTAATCAGGAACATAAAATTTATTTTTAAAAACATGATGGCTTTTTATATGACCATTCAAAAATGATCTTGTTGAGTTTGGCCAAGGTGCTAAATCCTTTTCTCCGGGACTTGGGTCATTGGTAAGATTGAAAAATCCTTCTATCCTCAAATTTAAGACCAACCAAGTTCAAGAACAGAGCTCTAACACATGTCACATTTGGCCTGTATTCAATGTGGAACTCTGGCTCTCAATGCATACCCTATTGTTGTAGTTGCTCAGGTAGTTGTGAGAACACCCAATGGTCTGAACATTCAACTCATTCTGGGAAAGTCATGAGAGTCTTGCTTGGGTGGCTTAAAATCCTGAGATACCTAAAATGCCTCAAGTGGAAGGGCACTTGGTGAAAACCTGTCCCTTTTCTTCATTGAACAGGTCAGACAGAAGCATAAAAAGAGGAAGAGGTTGCCCAAAGCCACCACTGTGGTATAATAGAATGAAACTTTGTCACAGTGTAATCCAGACTTTGTCCTCTTTACCTTGTTATAGTCTCTCTTCACAAAGAGACAATGGAAGTTACATTGTTTCTATCAACAGAATATATGAAGCTTCCTTCCTATTGACATTGAAAATAAAAGCAGAGACATGATGTCCCACATTTCCTTCTCTAGGACAACACTAGAAAAACAGAAAGCATCATTCTTTCCATTTGACATTGAATGTCACCCAGCTTTAATATACCCAGTGCCAAGGAAAATCCCTGGGTGCTACAACTGTTGCTCTTCCCTCCTGCCAAGACATGAGGTAGGTTGGGAACAAAACCCTCAGCAGGGTGCCCAGATAGTCATTGGTTATTTCAAGCTTCTTAGGGTGAGAAACCTGAGTATCTACTTTCATGCATACTTTTCACAGATTATGCTTGAATAGGAGAAAATCAATGGATATAAAAAATGTTGCCAATAAACTTCTTTATTTTTTAATTAAATCTTTATTATTCAGATTATTACATTTGTTTCTTTTTTTTCCCCTCCATAGCACCCCTCCACCCAGCTCCCACCCCTCCCTCTGCCCTTAGCTCCCTCCCATTGATCTCATCCATAGGTGTATGATTTTTGTCCAGTCTCTCCCTGTATACCCCTCACCCCTTTCCCCCTGAGAATTATCAGTCCACTCCCTTTCTGTGCTCCTGATTCTATTATATTCACCAGTTTACTCTGTTGATCAAATTTTTAATTCACTTAATTTTTAGATTCACTTGTTGATAGATATGTATTTGTTGTTCATAATTTTTTGGCTTTTACCTTTTTCTTCTTCCTCTTCTAAAAGAGTACCTTTCAGCATTTCATATAATACTGGTTTGGAGTTGATGAACTCCTTTAGCTTTTTCTTATCTGTGAAGCTCTTTATCTGCCCTTCAATTCTGAATGTTAGCTTTGCTGGATAGATTATTCTTGGTTGTAGGTTCTTGCTGTTCATCACGTTGAATATTTCTTGCCACTCCCATCTGGCCTGCATCGTTTCTGTTGAGAAATCAGCTGACAGTCGTATGGGTGCTCCCTTGTAGGTAATAAACTGTTTTTCTCTTGCTGCTTTTAATATTATCTCTTTCTCTTTTGCTCTTGGTATTTTAATTATGATGTGTCTTGGAGTAGTCCTCTTTGGATTCCTTTTATATGGGGTTCTGTGTGCCTCCTGGACTTGTAAGTCTATTTCTTTTACCAGATGTGGGAAGTTTTCAGTCATTATTTCTTTAAACAGGTTTTCAGTATCTTGCTCTCTCTCTTCTTCTGGCACCCCCACAATTCTGATGTTGGTACGCTTAAAGCTGTCCCAGAGGCCCCTTACATTATGTTCACATTTTTGGATTCTTTTCTCTTCTTGCTTTTCCAGTTGAATGTTGTCTGCTTCTTTATATTTCAAATTTTTTACTTGATTCTTGCCTTTCTCTAGTCTGCTGTTAGGACTCTGTATAATATTTTTTTATTTCAGTCAGTGTATGTTTAATTTCTAGTTGATTCCTTTTCATCTCCTCTAGGGTCTCACTAAATTTATCGAATTTTTCTAGCATATTCTTGAAAAACCTTATAAGCGTGGTTTTGAACTCTGTATCCAGTCGTTTTTTTCCTCCCATTTCTTTTTTTTCTGATCCCTTCCCTTGTTTCGGCATTTTCACTATGCCGGGGAAACTTCTGTGTTGGATTCAGCCTTATGATACCAGACGCAAAACCGAAAAAGCCTCTGTTGAGCTTGGGAGGGGTGGAGTCTCAGGGCTTAAGGGACCGCCTTGCCCTCTAGTTGGCCCTGCCCTCCACGGCCCCTGAGTCTCACGTGACTGGGTAATAGCTGGAGCGGTCCTTGGGCACACGCACCCGCAGTGCCTCTAACCGCTGCCTTTCCAGGTCCCCTGTGCACCAGGACCACACGAGTCTAGGTCCCCAGGGTTTCGCCCGAAACAGGGGCCCAGTGGAGTTAGAAGTGGCTCAGTTCGGAGGGTCTGTCTCCCGCCCACTCGCGAAAGCCAGCGGCACAATCAGCAATCCGTCCTCCGCGCAGCACCGTGCACGTGCGAGACCAGACCTGATCTTCTGCAACTCCCCTAAATTTCCGTGCACCTCTCCCTTTTCACAGTCCAAACTCCCCCCGTATGAGTTTCGCTGGATCTGGGGTTTAGTGTCGTAAAATAAGGGGTTCAATGTCGTTGGGAGTCTCCGTTTCCCTCCCGCCAGAGAAAGCCAGCCAGGTTCTCCGGCACCCGCTCTCTCCTCGCGCGCGTCTCCGTACCTCAGCTTTTTGCAGCTCCTCTGGGTCTCCGTGAGCCCCTCTCTTTCCTTCTAGCTGTAGAACTTCCACTCAGCCAGCTTTCCTGTGGTTCTGGATGATGTCCGTTCTGTCTTTTAGTTGTAGTTTTGAAATTGTTGTGCGAGGCAGCAGTGTAGGTGTTTACCTATGCCACCATCTTGGATTCCTCCACCAGTAAACTTCTTAAACAACAGAGAAGTTTATTTTTCATGTGGCTTCCCATGATATTTTGAGGTTTTTTTTCTCACTTAACTTACAATTCCAGAGCTCATACATCCCCTTTCACTGTAAGGAGGAAGTCATTTATCAGAGGCTGAGCAATCCAGCCCACTAGTTGCACACATATTTGTGCCTCTTACTGGGCCTCTGGGCCTTTTTCACTGGTATGATCTGATCTATCTTGGGTTCCTTGGCCTTCATGATCATTCATTTTGTCTCTAGCTCTGTCTCTGTTTTTTCTCATTGTCTTTGTTGTGTCTTTTTTTTCTTTCTGGCTTGCATGAAGTCTCTCTCTCTCTCTCTCTCTCTCTCTCTCTCTCTCTCTCTCTCTCTCTCTCTTTCCCTCTGGCCTTTAGCTCATCTCTTATGCTCTAAAAATTATAGTGACTCCAACCCCTCCCAGAAGCACCAATAGTTTTCCTCCAAACTTATAGCTGTATAGCTGTGGAACTTTGAACAATAACTTAGTTAACAGAATAGATGAGTATTGAGGATTTAGTGCATGCTTTTCTCAAAACACACAAATAAATTCTATTAGGTTTGGGTAAGAAAATTTAGGGTAAGAAAAAATAGGAATCACTGGGACTTCCTGTGAATTGGCTTGCAAAATTTCACCCTGATTACTTGGAAGTGGCTTATAATGAAAGATGCCTGGGGCCAAGTGAAGGAGACAGAGAAATTATTTGGGGCCACCCTTCCTTAAATCACACCTCTTCCATGGCTGCCTATTGCCCACCAGATAAAAGTGAAGCTATTAAGCTTAGAACACAAGATCTGATATGTTTTATCCTTTCTGTCATCTCCATTTTAACATATGCTTCACATATACTTCCTTCTTCAGCTCTGACAATGTTTCCATTTTTCTTTCAACCCACCCTCCAATTCCACGGCTTCATGCCTTTGTTTGTGTTATTTTCTCACCTAGAATATCTTTTCCTCCTTTAACACCACCCAATCAACAATCTCCTGCAATTTCTTTTAAAGGCCTACTCATCTCCAAGCCAAATCACGACTTACCTCTATGATTCAGCCTTTAACAACCATTCATTGAAAATTTACTATGTGCCATATTTCTTTAGTTATTGGAAGCATAATTTCAAACAAGACATAAAATCTCTGCCCTTATGGGACTTCGAGTGAGAGGGACAGATATTAATCAGATAAGCACATCAATAAAGATACAGTGACATCTGGGCTAAAAGCTATGAAGGAGGGACCCAGGATGCAATGATAACCATGTAATAGAGAACTTGATCTAATAAAGAAGGTTGGAGAAATCTTCCTTACAGAAGAAATTCTATGAAATGAAGCATAAATAGGAGGAATTACCTGAGTTTTAGCCAAAGAGATCAATATGTGCAAAGGCTTTGAAGTAAGATACTATCTGTGTTTGAGGAAGAGCCAGAGAGTCAGTGTAGCCAGAACACAGTGGAGGATGGGAAGAGAGGCAAGATATGAGATCAGAGAAGTGAGCTTGGCCATATTATGGGCTTGGAGGCTAGGGGTAAGAATTTGGATTTTATTCTTTATACTATGGAAAGCCACTGAATCTGGAAGGTCCTGAACAGAAGTTATTAACTTTTAAATATCCTTCTGGCTGCTGTAAAGGGAGTAAACTTTGGAAAAAGTGGACAACAACAGAGGTAGAGATACCATTTGGGAAGCTATTGCAGTTATCCAGGCAAGAAATGGTGGTGACTGGGAGGAAGATGATGGAATAGAGATGAGGTAAAGAGATAGTTAAGAATTAGAATTGACATAATATAAAGTATATTGAGGAGTGGATGGTAGAGACATTTATTGAGTGGAAAATACAGGAGAGGAGAAACAATTTATAAAAGGTGAGTTTTGCTTTAGAACAATTGGAATGAAACATGATAATATTATCTAAAAAGTTTTCAGTGCTGTAGAAGGTACTCTGTATCCCAGCACCCTTTCCCTACATTTTACATGTATTACCTCACTACTCCTCAAACCCTTTAAGGTAGATGAGGAGGAGGAGGAAAGAAGAGGACTATTTTCACTTTTAAATGAGGTAACTGAGTCTCAAAAATTAAATAATCTCACAACTAGTCACTGAAGGAGCAAAGATTTAAGCCAGGCAGTTGGGTCCATGAGTCTGGACTCCTACTTACAAGGCTCAGCTACTGCACATATTGAATTTTCAGCCTTATAACACTCAATAGGTGTTTGGAGTTACAGGTTTGGTGCTCACAGGACAGGTCTGGGTTGGAGCTGGATGTTTCTCAGGTACATGCACAGAATTCATAACTGAAGGTAGAGAAAGTGGGTGAGCTGGCCTTGGGAGAGGTAACCTTGTCACCTTGTTCTCCACTTCCCAGCATCTGCACATCAATTCATTCAAAAATTATTCAGGAAGACTGCTCAGGGAAAATCCCTGCGGAAGCACTTCAGTTATGGACAGAAAAGCAACTAATTCCTTGTCTTCAGAAGGGTCATAGACTTCTGGAGAAGACATCAGAATTCGTAGCTGGCCTAAGAAATTCTAAATGGGTAAAAACCCTGGGGGCTGAAATGGAGTTAAAATGTGATCCAAGAGAATGGATATAATATATATACTGATTCTACTTTTCTGGTAGAATCCTTTAAGTAGATCATATATGATATATAGATATTTGTAATCATAAAAGTGTAATATGCTAATTAGACCATATAGCTGAATGTCCTTCTGGATGACCTTCCAGATGAAGCCATGGTGGTGGGGGCCTAGGCAGAGGTGGTTAGGGGTGATCAGGCAGGTAGGCTAGAGGTTAGGGCCAATCAGGCAGGCATGCAGAGTATTTAGGGGCAATCAGGAAGGCAGGTGAGCAGTTAGAGGAAATCAGGCAGGCAGACAGAGTGGTTAGGGGTGATCAGGCAGGCAAGCAGAGAAGTTGGGACAATGAGACAGGCATGTGAGTGGTTAGGGACAATCAGGCAGGCAGGCCAGCAGTTAGGGGAGATCAGACAGGCAGGCAGAGTGGTTAGGGGTGACCAGGCAGGCAGGCAGGCAAGCAGTTAGGAGTCAGCAGTCCTGGATTGTGAGAGGGTGCAGTCTGAGCTGAGGGACCCTCCCCCCGCCACCCTATGCATGAATTTCATTTCATGCACTGGGCCTCTAGTAGATATAGATATAGATATAGATATAGATATAGATATAGATATATAGATATAGATATAGGTATAGGTATAGGTATGGATATGGATACAGATATATAGATATATATAGATAGATAGATATAGATATAGATAGATATACTAGAGGCCTGGTACATGAAATTTATGCACAGGGAGGGGGAGTCCTACAGCCCAGCCTGCACCCTCTCTAATCTGAAACCCCCCAGTGGGAACAGGCCTAAATGGGCAGTCAAACATCCCTTCCACAATCCAGGACTGTTGGCTCCCAACTGCTCACCTGCCTGCCTTCCTGATTGCCCCTAACTGCTTCTGCATGCCAGCCTGATCAACCCCTAACCACTCCCCTGCCAGCCTGATTGATGCCTAACTGCTTCCCTGCCAACCTGTTTTCCCCTAACGGCCCTCCCCTAGAGGCCTGGTCATCTCTAACTGCCCTCCCCTATAGGTCTGGTCACTCCTAACTTCCCTCTCCTGCAGGCTTGATAACCACCAACTGCCCTCCCTTGCAGGCCTGGTCCCTCGCAACTGCCCCCCCTTCTGGCCATAGTGTGGTGGCCACCTTGTGTCCATATGGAGGCAGTCATCTTGTGTGTTGGAGTGATGGTCAATCTGCATATTACTTTTATTAGGTAGGATAGAGGCCTGGTGCACTGGTGGGGGCCAACTGGTTTGCCCTGAAAGGTGTCCCGAATCAGGGTGGGGGTTCCCTTGGGACATGGGACAGCCTGGGCAAGGGGCCTGTGGTGGTTTTCAGGTCTCCCATGCCCCCCAGTAACCCAAGTGGAGGCCCTGGTATCTGGGATTTATTTATCTTCTACAATTGAAACTTTGTAGCCTGGAGCGGAGCTAAGCCTTCTGCTCGCTCTGTGGTGGCAGCCATTTCTATTGCAATTTATCTATCTTCTATAATTGAAACTTTGTTGTCTTAAGTGGAGGCCTGAGCCAGCCAGGATGTGTGGAAAGCTTGGCTTCTTCCATTGCCAGGGCAACCCAAGCCTCCTTTCTGTTCTCTCTGTGTCAGTAGCCATCTTGGTTGGGTTAATTTGCATACTTACATGTGATTGACTGGTGGGCATGGCTGGTGGTCGGGCTTGTGGGTGCAGCAGAAGTCAATTTGCATATTAATATTTTGTTAGGTAGGATTTATATAAACATATAGATAGATAGATAGATATAGATATTAAGGTAGATTTATTGTAAGGAATTGGCTTATTCAATTTCTTTTAATCAACTGAGACTCAATTTTGGGACTGGCTAGACAAGTCCAAAATCCATTGATTATTCAGGAAGTTTTTCTGATTTTAATTGTAATCCCAGTTTGTTTCGAAGAGGATGTCCATATAGCATACACTTACTCTGCCACTATTTTTAATCTCTCCTCCAAAATCCATAGGACAGGCCATCAGGAAGGGCAGGCTAGAAATTCTCAAGCAGAATCTTATGATACCATCCACATTAGAAAGAAGTTTCTCATGGTAACCTCAGTTTTACTCTTAAAGTCTTTCAATTGATTGGCTGAGGGTCACATACATTATCAAGGATAATCTTTCTTTAGAGTCAGCTAACTATAATTGTTAACCACATCTACAAAATACTTCCACAGCTACACCTAGATATGTGAATCTGCACTGACCTCCCTCTCCAAGGGCTCAGACAGGAACTAGCAGCTACAAGATGTTAAGTAAATGTTGATGCAATAAAATTGCCTTTATGGCAATGAGAGAAAGTAGGCATAGAGCAGTCATTATAGGCATCTTAACTAACATGCCTGTCTGAACTATGAAACATTCAACTGGGACAGAGCCTCAGCAATCACTGTGATACATTCCATTCCTTTGACTTCAAATGGCCTGTTTCCCTTAATATAGTCTTTCCTGGGAGCTTTTGTGCAGCTGTTACTCTGCAGTCAGTCCCACCCGAAAGTTCTTCCACCCTCCAGACAAGATCCCCTGAAGCATTTCCAGAGAAGTTGGGCCTCTGGTTTGGGAACTTCATTTTGGAGACCACAAGAGACCTCTTTGGCTCAGGCCAAGATTTTGCTAAATCAATGTAGGCTTTGTTTAGCATGTACAGTGCAAAATGAGAAGGCCTGAGCTCCGTAAACAAAAAAAAAAGACTTGACAAGCATCTTAGTTTCACTGGTCTGTGGGCTCTGGGAGAGAACTGTATATTCTGCCACCTTTACAGAGAATGGAAAATTGAAGAGCCAAGATAAACATAGGGCAAATTGGATTCTCAAATGTTGAACCATGTCCAAAAGGACCTGGCCCTAGGAGAGCATTGTGAGCTAGAGTATATGCAGGGCAATCATTGCTGATGCAGCAGCCCAAAATCTCCAGGGCTAGAAGTGATCTTTGGAGAAATAGGACTCGAACCCACGCTATGAAAAGCATGGTCCACAGACTAATGCTAGTTGATCACTAAGAGTAGGTGTTTGGGTACTGTTTCAGCAATTTGACATGGCTACAACATAGATATGTGTGATTTTACATTTTACAAGCATATAGATTGTTACAAAATGGAGATTGAAAAACTAGTTCTTCCCTCCCAAGTAGTGTGATAAACATTGCTATAAACTATTGGTTCTCTAGCCTGAATGTGAATCATCAGGGCCGGGGCTGGCATCTGTGTTTTTGACCCACTCCCCAAGTGACTCCTATGTCAGTTTGGGAATCAGTGGACTAGTGCTGTAGAATGATCTACATTCCAAGCATGTGTACAACTTCCATATTCCTATAACCCCTCTTTTCACCCCTCGAGGACCAATGATGTCTCCCATTCCGAAGCAGTGGCTGGCCTTGAAAAAGCACTCCAAGCTGGAATGCTGATTGGCAGCTGTGCACCTGTAAGACTCCACTGGGGACAGTGTCTAGGATCATAGTATGTCTGGATCAAATCTTTCTGCTCAGGTTGAGTCCCTATCTGGAATCAAAACCCCTCTTCAAGGGGTCCCAGGAATTCCTGCTGTTTGCACCATTTCTGTTTGTAGACCCTACTGCTGATTTCCTCAGTGTAGTTACCAGCACCATCATGTCCTTTTCTCCCTCTTTCTGACCCATACTTCCTGTTTGCCTGCTAGAATGTAGGAGAATTTGATCTATTAATACCCATTCAACTGCTTCCATATCCACCCTAGCAATGTCCTCCCCTCATTGGCTTTGGAACTACTTCCACTGTATCCCAAACACCTCTCTGCTTTGATCATACCATCCCAATTATATTTGACTAGAGGCCCAGTGTCCCTCAGCCCAGCCTGCACCCTCTCCAATCTGGAATCTCTCAAGGGATGTCTGACTGCCCGTTTAGGCCCAATCCCAGTAAAATTGGGCCTAAATGGGCAGTTGGACATCCCTCTCACAATCCAGGACTGCTGGCTCCCAATTGCTCGCCTACCTGCCTTCTTGATTGCCCCTAACCGCTTCTGCCTGCCAGCTTGATCACCCCTTAGCCACTCCCCTGCCAGACTGATTGATGCCTAACTGCTCCCCTGCCAGACCGATTGCCCCTAATGGCCCTCCCCTGACAGCCTGATCACCCCTAACTGCCTCCACTGCAGGTCTGGTCCCTCTAACTGCCTTCCCCAACCTACCTGGTAGCCCCTAACTGCCCACCCCTGTCAGCCTCATTGTCCCTAACCGCTCCCCCTGCTGGTCTGATCCCCCACAACTGCCCTCCCCTATAGGCCTGGTACCCCCCAACTGCCCTCCCCTGAAGGCCTGTTCACCCCATCTGCCCTACCCTGTTGGCCATCTTGTGGTGGCCATCTTGTGTCCACATGGGGGCAGCCGTCTTTGATCACATGGGGGCAACCATCTTGTGTGTTGAAGTGATGGTCAATTTGCATATTACTCTTTCATTAGATAGGATAGAGGCCTGGTACATGGGTGGGGGCCAACTGGTTTTCCCTGAAGAGTATCCTAGATTAGGTGGGGTTCCCTTGGGGCATGGGGCAACCTGGGCAAGGGGCCTGTGGTCGTTTTCAGGCCAGCCATGTCTTCTGGCTACCCAAGTGGAGGCCAGAGCTGGCTGGAAGCAGGTATCTCAAATTTATTTATCTTCTATAGTTGAAACTTTGTAACCTTGAGCAGAGGCCAAGGCAGGACAGGGCAGGTGAGAAGCTTGGCTTCCTCCATCTCTGGGGAGCAACCCAAGCCTCCTGCTTGCTCTAACTCCATGGCCGCCACCATTTTAGTTGGGTTAATTTGCATACTTGCTCTGATTGGCTGTGAGTGTAGTGGAGTGATGATTAATCTGCATGTTTCTCTTTTATTAGATAGGATGACTTCCTTTGAAATGCCTAGAGGTCTGCAGCTTTGCCTCTTCAGTTCTGGTCATGCTGTCCCTTTATTTTGTTCATCTGGTTAAAGAGTGTTGGTGGCAAGTGTTTGTGCTTGGGAGTACAAATAGTCTCTTTTCCTTAAACACAGTGTGGTGACAAGAGACAAAGATGGGGACTCAGGAAGCATGGGTTCAAATTCCACCACCTTGACATTGTACATCTCTGGAAATCCATACCTTTCTCTGTGCTTCAGTGTCCTTATCTATAAAATGTGATTGCCTTTCTCACAGGTTTCTTGTGATTACTGAGATAAAACAAGGAATACAAAAGAAATTGTGATGGTTGAAGCACTAGCTCCTATGAAGGAGCACCTCTACTCAGGATATAAGATGAAGGAGGGCATCCAATTCTGCTGACAATCTCAATGCCATGAGTTTGTTTATATACTGAGTGTCCAGATTATTATGATCTGTGAATGCATAATATATATATTAGAGGCCCAATGCATGAATTTTTGCATGGATGGGGTCCGGCCAGCCTGGCCAAGGGAAGGGGAAATGGGTAGTTGGCCGGTCTGCCTGCTGGTTTAACTCCTGGTCAAGGGGACAATTTTCATATTAACCTTTTATTATATAGGATATACACTGAGTGGCCAGATTATTGTGCATTCAGAGATCATAATAATCTCGACACTCAGTGTATGGGTAACAAGATAAGAAAAAGACATTGAAAGAACAAAGGCCTTGAAATAGGTAAATGAATTTGCATAGAAGAAGAGCAAAGAAGACGACTTATCTCACCAAATTGTAAGATATAATACAAATTGATAGCAATTTAAAAAATAAAAATAGGTACTAGTGCAGAGGAAAAATGTCCTAGAGGAAAGTGATGGAGAATTAATATATATATATTAAAGTTGGGACCACAAATCAATAAACAAAAGAAGAGTTTTTGAGTAAATAGGTCTAAAAAACCTGGCAAGATTTCCACCTCATATAACATATAAAAATGATTTCTGATAGATTAAAAACCTAAATATAAAAGGTAAGTAAGTAAAGTTATTGACAGAAAATGTAGGAGAATACCTTTTGGTCTTGAAGAGGGCAAAAATTAGACTTAAAATAAAATTTATCAATGCATATTGATAGGGTTGATTAAACAAAATTAATAATTTCTGTTCAAAAATATAGCATCGGGGAAAAATAAGTGAATGAGCAGTGAATACATTTGTGTTAACTAAAACTAAGCAAAACAGAATCATTCTGCAAAAAGACAGGAATCCAAATTTAAAAAAAAATAATTTGAATAGGCAATCTACATAAAGGTCAATAAATATGTGAAAAGGTGCCCAAGATCACGAGTAATTAAGGATATGCAAATTAAACAACAATAAGAGTCATTTGGCCTCTCTCAGTTTGGCAATTATTAGAAGATTGGAAAACACCAAGTGTTAGCAAAGATAAAGTGACACTGGGAGCCTCCATGCCCTCCTTGTGGGAGTGCCCTACTGTTTGGAAAGCAAACTAGCCAGGTTTAGTAAAAGGAAGTGCAAGTATACTCTGATCCACGAAGGCCACATCTGGGAGCCTATCCAAATGCAGATACCATCAGGACATATCTAAGGAAGGCCACTGTTGGCATGGAACTGGGATGGGTCAACTTTTAATCCCCAGAAGAATGGATAATAAAAATAAAAAAATAAAAATAAGCAGTTTGAAGTAACTAGATGTATGCATGACATGGAATGATTCACAATCATAGTGCTGATTTTTTTCTAAGTAAGAAAGCGAACAAGATTTATAGCACAATAACATTTATGCAAATTAAAAACACATATGCAAAAAAACGCTATATTTTACAAAGAACGCATACATATTCAGAGACTCATCTCAAATGCATTGGAGTAGGTACCCACGGAGGGGGAAGGGATGCAGGGATCTGGAATAAAGGGGGGGGGAAATAAATGAGAAAGGGGCGTTGCATACCCCATAGGTAATGTGATAGCCAGCTCTGAAATGAGGGGTGGATTTAATTCAACTCTCTGCACCCGAAGTTTGTAAATAAGTTCAAATAAGTTTTTTAAAGGAAAAAGAAGGGGGAGGGAAATAGGGATTGACTGCTTAATGGGTATGAGTTTTCCTTTTGGAGTGATAAAAATGTCCTGGAACTCTAAAGAGGTGATGACTGTACAACACTGTGAATGTATTAAGTGCTATTGAATTGTACAGTTTAAAATGGTCAAAATGGTTAATTTATCTTATGTAAATTTTACCTCAATACAAAAAAAATATATAGGAGCTGGCCACTCAGGGTTCCTCAGAATGCAGCCTGCTCCCCTCACCTCTCCTCATCACAGCCCTGTTTCCTGCCTGCTGGTTCTCGAGGCTGGTTTTCCACTGCAGCACAAAGATCCCTTGGGCCTGGGCCTAAGCCTGAACTGGTGCAAAAATGGCATAGACAGCAGTGCACCGGGCTGGGGCTCAGGCCACACCTCCCCAGGTAAGCTAGTCCTGGTCCTGTCTACCTCAGGCCCATTGGGAAGAGCCAGTGGGCTGGCACATTGGAAAGAACTCAGCGCCTGACAAAGTGCCTCCCTCGTGTGAAGGATTATTGGGGTTATTTATGACTAAGCCAAATTGCTCATAAGGCAATTTTCTTATATTTCTTCCTGACATGGCAACCTATTTCGATTTCATTGACTTGGGACTTTGAGGAGGCAATATCACAATCCTTCCTCTCTTTCCTAGGACTTGTCATACATTTTGTCATCCCTCCTGATGTCAAATTAAAGTAACTGAGAGGTGTGCAGTGGCAAGGTGGGGGATCTGAGTACAGAGCCCATGACTCAGACACAGGATGGCTCTTCAAACAAAGGTTGCTTTGTCCCAGAGCCACAGGGAGAGAGAGAGAGAGAGAGAGAGAGAGAGAGAGAGAGAGAGAGAGAGAGAGAGA